>CM077475.1:3802734-3859121 GCA_039654755.1 Calcarius lapponicus | reverse complement strand
GGGAGTCCTGAGTGCAGAGATCACCAGAAACCTGCCCCCAGTTTCCTGCTCCCTGCTGATTGCTGCTGCCTGCTCTGAACCATTATCTCTTTCATTAATAATCATTGCTGTGTGGCTTCTGAGTCCATTACAGTCCTTCCCCTGCTCTGAGAATCCTGTTGCTGGATTGATTCCCTCTCAGCTGTACGTATATCAGCTGGATCCGAGTTGCTTGCTTAGCACAGGAAATGAGATCTTATCAGCACAGCCTTTTCCAAAGGAATTTGCTGCTCAAAAATGCAGCACAGTCAGAAGATATAAAAAAAAACCACTACTGTGCAAAAGAAATAAAAGGAAAAATAGTTCCATATTATTTGGTATAAAATAGCACTGGCACATTGTTGACAATACTTCAGAATAAGGAGGTTCAGAGAGAGGGGAAACCATAAATAAAAAGTCCTTGCTATGGGAGGACTGAAAACCCCAGTAGTATTTGCTTATGTCCTGTTTCAGTGGAGATGCAGAATACAAGGAATAGCACAAAAAGACAAGCAGTGGTCTCCCATTTATCAGCTGGGGATAGAGAAGTGAAAGTGCAGGAGAACATAAATTCCATAGCAGGAAGCTCTTTCATTTCTGTGTGACTGTATATTGAAGCCAAGAGCTTTGGAAGATTCAGAAAGGATTAGAGATTATACTGAGGATGAGACATGCACAGTTACTTTAGATTAGAAGATCCTGGAATATAAGCCATCATGTTCCAGGACATCAGACAACTTATAAAACAATGGATTTATGAAGAAGTTCCCTATGAGCAGCATGCTGTGTTTGTCCACCTCTGAACTATTGGTTTCTTCCTTGTGGAACAGCTACTACTGGGAACTCCAGCTCTCATACCAAACTCATAATTCTTATGCTG
Source organism: Calcarius lapponicus (assembly GCA_039654755.1). Lineage (NCBI taxonomy): Eukaryota > Metazoa > Chordata > Aves > Passeriformes > Fringillidae > Calcarius > Calcarius lapponicus. Next base: position 3,858,223 of record CM077475.1, on the reverse strand, counting down.
CTGGATTTAGGCAAAAGTATTTTATCAAGCATTATTCTTCCTGCCCAGCTGTAATGTGTGTTTTACCCCCAGAAAAGGACAGGTGATGAGACTGACAGATCCATCACTGACTTCATTGAGACCTAGGACTGCTGGCATTTCGTTTACACACTCTTTTATCTATATTCTTTTCATTGTCTGATATTTCTTCTAAAGCAGCCTCAGTGCTCTCAGATTATGTGACCACATCCTGCTCCCTTTGTTCCTGCCCTGCACAACTGGCAGAGCCACAGGTGCTGTGGTGGTGCCAAAACCCACCTGCAGTGTCAGTGGCACAGCAGGTGACCTTGGCTGCAGGCTGGCACCCTGTTCTGCTGCCAGGGGTGACAAAGGCTGGGGCTGGGCACACCAGAGAGCTCCAAAATCTGCCACAGGAGAGGCTTGCTGGCAGGAAACCAGTGGTCCCAGCTGATGCAGGTACAAACTCTGAGCAGACAAGTTCTCAGCATAGATTACATATATATATATATATTATATATATATATATATATAGTATATATATATATATATATAATATAATTTTATATAATAACTATAGTAGTTAGTTTATATAATAACTGCACATATATATGTGTGTGTGTAGTTTATTATATATATTCTGTATCAAGGTTCTCAGCATGTGTTCTCATCCTTAGATTGTGTACAGATAAACACAGGGCTGGAATGCAATGCACAGACAGGAGATTTGGATCAAGGCTCTTGGATCAAGTCCTGTCCCTTGGCTGAGGAGAGCAGCTGCTGTGTGTCACTGTGTGTCACTGTAGCAGTGTATCTGAACACTCAGACAGCAGTGTGCACCAAGCCATCCATCCCCCTTGCAACTCTTCTTACAAGAATTTCCTCAGGGCCCTCTGGAATTCATCAGGTTACTAGGACATAAACTGTGCTAAAATAATAGAGAAGAAGCTGAGAAACTGAATTCAAGACCACAAGAAAGAGCAGAGAGCTGTGAGCCACCTGGGCTGTGACCAGTCCCAGATTTTGAGAGGTGCATGGAGAACATGTGGACAGGCAAAGGCACTGATAGGAGATGTGTGATCGGTGTGTGCTGCAGGGTTAGAATCTATCAATAAGTGCATAATGCAGACAATAAATGGCTTCTGCTTAATCACAGTGCTCAGTTGTCCAGGAGTGCTGAGTTCCCCCACGTTGTCCCTGTGTGTCATTGTGTCACTGTGTGTCCCTGTGTGCATGTTTATTAATTGTTGTAGTGTTGTGAGGGTCCCCAGGATGAGGTGAGAGATGAATCTGACTCCACTGTTCTTAGAAGGCTGATATATTATATTATATTATATAATATATTATATTATATTATATTATATTATATTATATTATATTATATTATATTATATTAATATTATATTATATTATATTATATTATATTATATTATATTATATTATTATCATACTAAAGCTACACTAAAGATAGAGAAAGGAGGCATCAGAAGGTTAGAAAAGAACAATAACAAAAAACCCGTGACTGACCAGAGTCCCGACACAGCTGGACTGGGATTGGTCATTAATTAAAAACAATTCACATGGAACCAATCAAAGATGCACCTGTTGGTAAAGCAACCTCCAAACCCACATTCCAAGCAATCGGTAATTATTGTTCACATTTCTTTTCTGAGCCTTCTCGGCTTCTCGGGAGAAAAATCCCTGGCGAAGGGATTTTCATAAAATATGACAGTGACTGTGTGCTGTGTGTGACCCTGCTGTGTCCCTGAGTGTCCCTGTGTGCTCTGTGTGACCCTGCTGTGTCCCTCAGCTGCAGATCTGGGACACAGCAGGGCCAGGAGAGGTTCAGGGTGTCACTGTATGTCCCTGTGTGTCCCTGTGTGTCCCTGTGTGTCACTGTGTGCTGTGTGTGACCCTGGATGTCCCTGTGTGACCATGCTGTGTCCCCCAGCTGCAGATCTGGGATATGGTGGGCCAGGAGAGGTTCAGGTTGTCCCTGTGTGCCCTGTGTGTCCTGTGTGTAACCCTGCTGTGTCCCTGTGTGCTCTGTGTGTCCCTGTGTTGTCCCTGTGTGGTCCCTGTGTGCTCTGTGTGACCGTGCTGTGTCCCGCAGCTGCAGATCTGGGACACAGCAGGCCAGGAGAGGTTCAGGGTGCACTGTATGTCCCTGTGTGTCCCTGTGTGTCACTGTGTGTCACTGTGTGTCCTGTGTGTAACCCTGCTGTGTCCCTGTATGTCACTGTGTCATTGTTGTCCCTGTGTGCCCTGTGTGCTGTGTGTGACCCTGGGTGTCCCTGTGTGACCGTGCTGTGTCCCGCAGCTGCAGATCTGGGACACAGCAGGCAGGAGAGGTTCTGGATGTCACTGTATGTCCCTGTGTGTCACTGTGTGCTGTGTGTGACCCTGGATGTCCCTGTGTGACCGTGCTGTGTCCTGCAGCTGCAGATCTGGGACACAGCAGGCCAGGAGATGTTTCAGGGTGTCCCTGTGTGTCCCTGTGTGTCCCTGTGTGTCCCTGTGTGCTGTGTGTGACCCTGGATGTCCCTGTGTGACCGTGCTGTGTCCCGCAGCTGCAGATCTGGGACACGGCGGGCCAGGAGCGCTTCAGGACCATCACGCAGAGTTATTACCGCAGCGCCAACGGGGGCCATCCTGGCCTACGACATCCAGCAAGAGGGGCTCCTTCCTGTCCATCCCTCGCTGGATCGAGGATGTCAGGAAGTACGCTGGCTCCAACATCGTGCAGCTGCTCATTGGTGAGTTGGGAATGCCCCTGCTTGTGCAATGTGGCCTCAGGCTTTGGTTCTGCGTGGAGTTAAGGTGTGTGCAATAACCTGATTGGAAATTTTACTAGAAGAGCTGATTCACTGGAGGAGAGATGTTTTGCTTGTGTTGACTTCTGTTAAGAAGTGGACAGCTTTGAGTCCTTTGCATCTCATTTAATGGAGAACTGGGATGCCAGGATTTCCCCAGTTCTGTAGAACAGCTGCTGTGGAGTCCCCTTCCCTTCCCTTCCCTTCCCTTCCCTTCCCTTCCCTTCCCTTCCCTTCCCTTCCCTTCCCTTTCCTTCCCTTTCCCTTCCCTTCCCTTCCCCTTCCCTTCCCTACTTCCCTTCCCATCCAATCCCATCCCATCCCATCCCATCCCATCCATCCCATCCCATCCCATCCCATCCATCCCATCCATTTTGGGTGAGTTGGAGCACACACCACTTGAGCAGACAGGGAGTTTTGGAAGGACTTGGGGGCAATCAGAGTTTGTCAGTTCTTTGCTAGAAGTTCTGCTTTCCAGCCCAAATGTTTTGGACTCAGATGTGGCCTCTTGGGGCCTGCAGAGCTGCGATAACACAAGTGCAAATAAAAAAATACAAGAGCAGAACCATTCTGAATTTCCCTAGGAATCAGAAGACAGCTGCTGTTTTCACAGAATGGTTTTAACTTCAATTTCTAGCCTGTTCCCTTCTGTTAGGGTCTACAGGCACCACTCTTCAGTTACTTTTCCTGTTCTTCATGGGTATTAGAGAAATAAGGGTTGGAAAGGGCTGGGGAGGTTATCCAGTCCAGGCTCCTGCTCACAGCCAGGCCAGAGTCAGGCTGGTCAGGGCCTTTTCAGTCACATTTTGAAAATCTACAGAATGGAAATGCTTCAGCTTCCTTGGGCACCCCGAGCCCCTCGTGCCAAGCCCTTCCTGTGACAAAAACAAGCAGATACAAATCCTTCTGTTGTTCCCTTTTCCTTCCAGGAAACAAGTCTGACCTAAGTGACCTTAGAGAGGTTCAGCTGGAAGAAGCCCAGAGCCTGGGCTGAACACTATGACAACATCATCTGTGCCATAGAGACCTCAGCAAAGGACTCCAGCCAACGTGGAGGAGGCCTTTGTGAAGATGGCCACGGAGCTTGATGATGAGGCCATGGAGGGCCCATGTTTCAGTGAGAAGAACACTGACAGCTCAAGCTGGACAGCAAAGACGTTGTGGAAGCTGGGGGTGTGGTTGCTGAATCAGAGCTAGCTGATATCCTAACTTTACTGGAGTTTAGATGGTGCTCTCACCCTAATGCTGAGTAGCATGGTAGCCAATTCTCCTCCTCCTCCTCCCCTGTGAAACCAGCAATTTTTGTAGAAGTTAGACACAATCCTGTTTGCTTTAGTGTCTTATTTTTAAAAAGGGACTTTGGAGAGGTGGTCCTAAAAGTCAAACCCTCTGAAAAACCTACTCAACTTTTGTCCCACGGTTTTATTTTCTGTAACCTTCATACGAGTTACAAAATGGAGGAAATTACTTTGAACTTGGTGTTTTGGGGTGGGAACACATTTGGTTGGGGAAGAGACTGATGCAAACCCAAAGGTCTGAGCATTTAGCAGGGGACTGGTGCCAAAGGGAGGTCACTTTTGGAACAGGCAATCTTGACAGTGTCTCTCCAAATGCTCAGCACTCCAGCGGTGACCAGGCAGTGTCAGTGTCTGTGATAATGGTATTTTCAAGGGCCAGAACACGCAACAATATTTTGAATATCAGGGACCAAATAGCAGTCAACTGTCCTAGGGCATATGGATTTGCTAGCTGCTGTTGGAGCAGGCCCAGGTGGGGAGCTTCTCTCAGGTTTTGGTTATCCTCTGAAGTTTTAACAGAAAGCAAAACCAGTCTGAGCACTGTCACTGGACCAGGGTGGTGATTTAAAGCAGCCTTGAGGAGAGGGAAGATTCATTTCATTTGCCTGTTGTTTGCACAGTGGTAGCTCCTCTTTCAGGTGGAAGCATCACTGAGATTTTGCCCTCAGGTCTCATCATTTCATTCCACAACTCGAGCCTGCACCCCGGAAACAGGAGCTGGAGAAGCCTTGACCTGGCTGTAGCCAAGATCTCCTGCCATGTGCCTGATGGTCAAACACAGGGTTCATTCTGTCAGGCATAGGTGTTACATTACCCGAGTGCATCAGTGGCATAAGTGGATTTAATTTTTTTATTGGTTTTGTTTTTTAAACCATCCTCTCCATCTGCATGGGCATATAATGGGAAAGAAGGCCTCAGAATAGCTGAGAACTGCATGAGTGCAGAGAGACCAGTGTCTCTGTGAGTGATTTCCTCCAGCTTTGTACCCAAATGTTCCCCTCTCCCTGTCACAAGTTACCAGTTGCTTTTCATTTCTGTAGAACACTCAGCAGGAAAAGTCTTTCCTAGTGGATCAGAAGTCTACATAAAGTAAAATAGATTTCATAATGCAGCCTCTTCCAGCTGCAGCTCTGTAGAGTCCCTTGTAGGTGTAGCTGAGGCACTGATGGATTCCTCTGCAGTTTCACTCTCAGGCACCTTACAAAAGTGGATTTGCAAAGAGAGCAGGAGCAGCAATATTTGAAATTCTCAGATAAAGCAGAGGTGTTCAGGTTATGGCAAGGGAATTTTGCAACCCTGGTAATTGGAAGGAGTCACTTTCAAGAAGCACCATTTGAAGGGAATGTCTTGTCTCTGCAAAATCCAGGTCAGAAAGGACTTGAATTGTTTTGCTATGAGGGCTGCACCAGTTCAGTCATCCAACATATCCAGTGTCATGAAAATTAGGAAGATTTAGGAAAGGGCTAATGGATACCAATTTTATCCTATTCATCTTCCTGTAGCAAATATTGAACCAATCTCTGCTCTTTCTGTTTTTTTTAAACTGTGAGGTAGATAACTGAGGAGAAATGTGTGCTTTGTAGCCTGTTTGCTTCTATCTAAGGGGTTAGTTTTTAAATTTTATAGTTGTGAGAATGAAAAGGCCTTAAATTTTTCAACTGGTATAATTTTCACAATTCTGGTATTCTCTGCAGCAGGGCAAGCTGAGCTGCAGTAACTTGCTTGTGCTTTTGGATGGTTTCTTTAGGATATTCCTGCTTCCAAAGACAGTAGGCAATAAATGCCCAGTTAGGCAGTTGGGATTTGATATTGGGAATGGGGAATGGGATTTTCCAAACCCTGGAGCTGTTGGTGTATTCCCCATGTTCTGCTCTCAGGAGAAACTGTGAAGTCAGTCCAGGCTACAGCTGAGTGCTGGTGGCTGCTTTTCCTGCTGGTGAGGCCCTGCAGGCACAGAGTATTTGCAGACCATTTGACTTTCCCATTGCAGTTTGTAGCTGTAGGTCGTGGTCTCTGCGGCTCTGCTTGGAGCAGGGAGCCCCAGATGAGCTCAGCCCCACTTCCTGCAGCATTAGTGCCAAATTTCTGACTGCTGAGAAAAACCCACTTGCATTTGAGAACAGTATTGCTACTTCTCAGACTGAAATCCTTAGTTTACATAGCAGCTCATCTCAAAACTGGAACAAGAAGCAAAATGAACATAAATCCTGCTTCCAGTGCAGCCAGTGAGTGATTGTGTTTTTACAGTAGATGAAGAACTGAGGAATTATTGATCCATTTTCTTCTTTTTGAGGTTTGTTTAGTGAATAAGTAGAATAAGTAGACCAGGCACTCCACTTTTCCATTACAATTTGCCTGGATTTGTCTCTTAACTAGGCTTGAAGGGTGAGGCTCTGTCTGCAGGGTGAGTCTGGTTCAGTCAGAAGATGTGCAATACAGCAGCAGAGATTGGTTTGCTGTATTTTAAATGAAGGCACCAATTCCTGCAGAAAACTAAAACCATGGCTTTAAATCAGTTTTGTCCTTTAACCTCTTGGCTCTTCTTCTTGTAACAAGTGGAGTACAAGTTTGCATGCCCTCCTACTGAACAAAAGAAATAGAAGAAGACTTGGTTTATTTTTAATTTTTTTTCAGAAGAAATATGAAGACCTGGTTTATTTTTTTAGATTAGCAGCTGGTGGTGCTTGGCCTGTCAGTAGTTAAAGTTTATTTTGATTACCAAACCCTTCCTTTGTTCACTGCCACCAGGCTGGGAGCTCCTGACCAGAAATTCACAGACAATGTGAGATTTCCAGTGCCTGCTGAAGGTTTTATCAAACCTGGGACTCTCACCCAGCTGTGGAATTCAGGGCTTTATGAATTAAGTTGGTTTAACTCCATTAATCCTATTGAAACCAAAAGGCTACCTGGGTGGAGAGAGTGAGGAGCAATAAACCTGAGATTTATGGATAAAAGCTGAGTTTCAACCTCTCAGGGTATAAATGGGCACTGATGTACATCAAGTGAATAATTCAGTAGTGCTTGTTCAGAGTTTCACAGCATCAACATTTGCCAGGAAATCTGTTTGCTGCCAGTTGAACATTAACAAGGCTATGGTGCAGTAATTTGCTTTTAAGCAGATCCCCTTGGCTGATCGTGTATTTGCATTAGTATTTATCATCTCTTTTTGGCAGTGCCAAAGTGTCTGCAAAAAAATATTACAAAAGCACAGGAGGGGACATTGATCTCTGCCTTGTAGCACCTTGGGAGTGGAATGCAGGGGCAGATACTGAAATGAAATCATCAGCAGAATGTGGTTCCCAGGAGCCTTTGTTACCCTTTGTATTGATTTTAAGCTAATTTTATCTCCAGTTTCCCATCCAGTCCATCATCGTGGATGGAACTTGTACAAAATATTTATAATTACATCAATACAAAGCCAAATGTCAGCCCAGAAACTGCTAATGTTTGCTTTGCAAAACAAAAATTGAGGAAAAATGAGAATGCTGAAGAACAGAGGAGAAGTCCTGATGATTTTCTCACTCTCACTGTACTGGCAAGCAGGTTTTTCAGGGGGAAAAATCCAAATGAAGCCAGCAAAAACCACTAATAGCTCTCCTGTTAGCTAATACTGATAGATTTCCAAGAACTTCACCAGAAGTGGAGCTCTTGCTCCTTTTGGGTGCCTGGGCTGTCATATGTGAAAAACAAGGGTTTGGGAGATTGTCCTTTGGACATGGCATGCAAACTTGTCCTGGAAACTTGAAGACATTTTTCAAAAGTGAGCCAGGAGCTGAAAAGGAGCTGAATTCACACAGACAGAAAGCTGCAGGCAGATGCCTCCCAATGTCTTCAAAAGCATCTCGGTACCGTTGCAAATAAAGCACAAAACTTGTGTGGAAGTGGTTTGCACTAAAGGGAAATAATTATCAGAGAAAAAAAATCATTAATGTGAAAGGCAGAGCATCTTGATTATTCTGCATTTTTCATGTTCATTTCCTGGTTTCAATGCTGTGCATAAGTAAGATTTTTTTCCCTTTATAAATGATATTAAAATAGATAAAGTGTGAAAAAGTAGTTTGATACTTGACAAAATAATTGCTTTCTTAGGAGAGTGATCATATTGATGAGGAGAAGAGACTTTGCTGATAGGGTTTGGTGGTTGCAGTGTTCAGGGATTCCCACAGAGTTGTGTTGGAATGATGTGAGACACAAAAACCATTCCCAAAACAGGGGAAGCCAGTGGGGGACACCAGACCCTGGTCCTGCTGCCAGACAGAAAATAGACACAGGGCTGGTACTGAGCAGAAGGTGAATTTAGTTCTTTGTAACTGTTTTTAAAGATTCTGTTTCAGATTTCTGATAGCAGATGTGCTCTGTGCTTGTCAGGCAGATTTTCCCTCTCCTGTGCCTCGCTCGCTGAAGATCTGCCAGGTAAAAAACCCCTCAGTGCAGAGAAGGGAGCATCCCAGCCAGTCTGGCTCACACACACCTCTGGGGGGAAGGAAAAAATCTCTAATCATATTGAATTCATTCACTGCATTCCAAAATTATTTGAGGGGTTTGGGTGATAACAGTGTTAAAATGGTTCTGCATTTTCTGGGACAAATCTGTTGCTTTTCAAGGTTTCTTCGAGAGATGCAGGCTGAACATTTCTAATCATCAGTAACTGTTTTGCTTTAAACTTTCTTATCTCAATACTGACTAATGATTTGGAATTTGAGGAGACAAGGGAGGCAAGCTTGCATACTACAGTAATTTTTTATACTTTACCTTCATCTATTTATGAATTTATTATGAGAAGTATTTTAAACATGAAACCTGCTTTTGTTGTGAATTTTAGCAAAGTAGTGGATACATCGTACTGTGTATCATTAAAAAAGGTTTAATTAAAGTAAACATTTGGCAATTAATACCTTCTGTTGTTATTTTATGCACCTTTATTTATGTACCTTGTCGTGGTATATGAACAGAAACAAAATCCATTTTAAGAAATTATGTGTTCTATCCTACAGTGATGTATGGTCTACTTTTACACAAGATATGACCTGATGTACTCCTAATTAAACCAAATGGTGCTGAACTATCTCCTTCTTATCCTCCCAATGTCCATCCCTCCAGAAATGCATGCACTTCCAATTGTTCCCACTTAGCAAACTCTCCAGCAGAGCTGTCTGGAAGGTGAAGAATGAAACCCCAAATGCTCAGTGTTGGAGAAGTGCAGATAACCCTGCCAGTGCTTGCAATGAAGTGTGAACAATGCTGTACCTCCCCGGGGGAATGTTTAGATCCTGGACTTGATTGAAGTACTGTAAATTAAACAAAGCAACACCCCTTTCTCTTTGCTTGGCTCTTTAATTTGAGCGTCAGCAGATGGGAGTTGGTGATCCACAGGAGCCAAACATTGAATTTCTTGCTTTGCACTGTCTGCTGCTTCAGGAACAGCTTCAGGTGTCAAAGAGGAGTTGTAGTGCAATGGCCAGGCTCTGGAGCTGCCTCCTCACAGTGCTGCTGCAGCTGGATTTGCCACTGAAATCTCTTTAGGGACTCATTTTTACTGTGGACTGCCCTGGCAGGGTGTGCTGGAGGGAATTGGTGAGAAATGGAAACAGTGCAGGTGTCACTCAGTGAGGAACATCTCCTGCTCCTGAGGGGACTGACCTGCCTTTTCTCATCTTTTACACATTAAACTGGAAGCGTTCTAAATCTGTGTGGGCAAAACCCCCAACTTTTCCCTTTTAATGGCTTGTTATAAAGTGCATGTGATTCCCAAAAATGATTTGCCATTTCTGGGAACCTCTCCTTGGAATTCTCCAAGACTGTGGAATAGTCCAGATACAATAGTCTACACACACTACAACCATTTTTCACTGGCTGTGGTGAACTGACCTTTCATTATTGTAGTTTGTAACCTGCAAAAAAATACCTGTATTTTTTAGAGTTTAAGTTCACTGAATATTTTTCCTCCATGTCTATGGCAGGAAGTTAACTGTTAAACTAGCAGAAAGCATTTTCCCAGATACAATTCCATAAAACAAGACACCAATCCCAAATCCTATTGAAAATCCGATTCTTACCTGTACACCAGGTGCTCCTTCTCCTTCAGGAACAGATCAATAAATAAAGCAATAAATCAAGAAATCACCTGCTGGGTGTTAAACTGTAAGGCATATTTAGCATGATCCCAGTACTGAATTCTGAGCTTGGCATAAAACCAACACAATGCAAGAAGAAGTTTTAGTTAAGACCTGCTGAGTGCCAGGTGGTCTGAATTAGACAAATTAAAGCAATCTTTACACAAAGTAAACCCACCTGTGCTCTTTGGAATATGCACTCATCCGTTTTACTCACAGAAACACTTGCAGCCTGTTCCTGTTAATGTTGAAAACAGGATTTATTTCATCACCCCAGAATTCACCTTGTCCAGACAGAAGAGTTTACCACAGGCTGTGTGAGATGTGCTGTGCTATCTGTTAGGCCCATTTCTGTTCATGTCACAGAGCACACAGGGCACCACTGAGTTCCAGAGAAATCCCTGTAGTAATCCCACCTTCTCCCCTTTACACTGATGGAAGGAGATTTCCACCTCTTTTTGGCAGCTGCCTTCTGGGTGTAGTGTTATCCAGGTCACTATTTCTAATAATTTCCTTATTTCCTTTTCTCTCTGCTGTTTTTTCAGCATTTTGGCTTTTTGAGGGTCTGCCACTCACCAGGCTGGAGCTCAGTCCCTGGAGCTGGAGAATCTGGAATACCTGAGCCTTGGAGGGTTTTAGATTTTACTGGTGATGTGACAAAGAAAAAGGGACTGTCTTCCTTTTCTACAAATACATTTAAGTTAATGTTTCCATGAGGGATGAGATCTAAGAGGTTCATACACAGTTCCTTCAAGAACTTTTGAAGTGTTCATCCACATTGTAGAAAGAAAAAGGAGAAACACACGGAACATTTTCTGTTCTTCAGCAACTCCCAACATTTTTATTCCTTGCTTCACCAATTCTGGTAAAGTTAGAGTTTTGCAACATGCTTTAGTACTGAAACAATGTGGCTTTAAATCATCCTGACCGTACAGAATTACATTCAGCGTTCTTTGCAAATACTTGGTATATGACAGGAGAAGTGCTAAAAGGAACAGGCAGATATTTGTTCACTGTACCAATAAAAAGGCAAAGAATGTGCTGCTGTAAATACTTTTTCAGTGAAGAAGCAGGAAATGAACTGTTCAGGGCAGTGTCCTCACCTGCATGCAGCGAGGCACTGAAAGCTACTCAGGAAAACATTGCAAGAAAGAAGAACCAACAATGCTGGCAGTGCAGGGGGGGTTACAGTGCTCTGCAAACAGAGGGAACAAACCACAAAATCTGACTGCACAGCAGCCCTGGGCTCTCAGAGCTGCTGCTGGGATAAGGACCAGGGAAGGATTTGGCCAGGAAGTCATTCTGACAGCCCTGCAGGAACCTGGGAGAATGAACACCCAGGCTGGGTTTGTACAGTTTCTGATTTGAAATAAAAAACCAATCTTAAAAACCTGACTAGTCCCTAATGTGGATTGATCTTTGTGTGTAAGTTGACTTTGGTTTTAAAACAATTAATTGAGTTATGTTTTCCAAGCTTATGTGTTATAACAAATAACACAGAATATTTTTCAAAGGCATCTTTGGGATGAAAACTTAGAAGTATTTTACAAAAATAACAAAAAAATAAATTACTTTTTAAACTAACAGCTATAAAATCCACGAACAAACAACATATAACATTGACATGAGATGAAATATATTACACTAAAGGCCAGTTAATCACCACAGTGGTTATGAGGATTCAAGGTAAATTAGGAGGCACTTTTTTGGCTGAGCAGTAGTCACTGATTCAGTGTAAAGTCCCAACTCACAGAAAGACATGAAACAAAGTGCTAAAGCTTTCTAAGGTTCTAAATCAAAAAAGGAGGGGAGGAAAGGAAAGGGGAGGAGAAAGGAAAGGAAAGGAAAGGAAAGGAAAGGAAGGAAAGGAAAGGAAAGGAAAGGAAAGGAAGGAAAGGAAAGGAAAGGAAAGGAAAGGAAGGAAAGGAAAGGAAAGGAAAGGAAAGGAAAGGAAAAGGAAAAGGAAAGGGAAAGGAAAGGAAAGGAAAGGAAAGGAAAGGAAAGGAAAGGAAAGGAAAGGAAAGGAAAGGAAAGGAAGAAAGGAAAGGAAAGGAAAGGAAAGGAAAGGAAAGGAAAGGAAAGGAAAGGAAAGAAAACAGGAAAGGAAAGGAAAGGAAAGGCAAGGAAAGGAAAGGGAAAGGAAAGGAAAGAAAGGAAAGGAAAGGAAGGGTGCCAATAGAAGGGCCAAGAGCAAAAAGGCCACAGAGGCACCCAGGCTGCTGCTTCCCTTCCTGGACTGTGGAGTTCCAACACAATTAAGGCTTCACACAGCAGAGAGGAGCAATAAAACTCCAGGGACATGGGAGAACAGGCACAAGGAAAGGGCAGCAGCAGGTCAGATGAGAGCAAGTCCAAAGTGGAACAGGTTGAACTCCACTCTGATTGAAGGGGAGCATCAGTACTTGCAGAATTCCAGGGCATTAATACTTGTTGTGCTCTGTACAGCCCACGAGGAATGGACTGAGTGGACCCCAGCACCACAATCTGGTATCCTCAAGATGCTCAAAGCTAAATTTTCCAGCAAACAAAAGGAGGTGCTGTTGTGGAGGGATTTAAGTACCAGTACATCAATAGGTTACTATGAAATATTGCTGTTAAAGTCCCTAACATAACAAAGAGGAAGACAGTAAAGGGTAACTCCAGCCATAAATTACATCTCCAGAAGCACTATAAAAAGCATTATTGATATTTAATATAATCAAACACACACATGTATTGCTAATGACCATACCTAACAGAAGATTGTATTGATTCAGAGGTTAAAAAATTTAGAAGGCAGCACTTTGTGGCACTCCTGTAAAGCACAGTGTGTTGTGGGCAAGAAAAGCACAGCACGGAGTGGTCCTTAAGAAATCCCATCACCTCAACGAGGTGTGAAGTTCTCCAGCTGGAAGACCAGGTCTACAGCAGCCTCCACATCGGGCACGATGTGGTCTGGCTCCACCAAGGCGGGGGTCGAAGCTGAAATCCCTGTGCCCGTGGAACACGTTCTCAGCCACGCTGTCCCTGCTGGGCAGGGCCCCCTCGCTCTGGGGGTCGTACACGCCGGTGCAGACCAGCACGGACCTGCAGCGGGCAGCGGCTGTGGGTGCCAGCTCCGCGTCCCAGCCGGGGCCAGGGGCTGTGCCCGCAGGTGCCAGCTCCGCGTCCCAGCCGGGGCCAGGCTGGAGGCGCTGGGGCAGCCGAGGGGCTGTGCCTGCAGCAGCCTTGGCCTGCAGCCGGGCTCGGGGGCAGCTCTCCTGCAGGTAGCGGTTGTACAGGTTGGCTCCATACACATCCGTCATCACGTTGTCCCTGCAAAGCACAAACTCAGTCAGCACCTCAGCTGCAGCTGTCAAAGGCATTCTTGCACTTTTCATCTTTTTGAAATAGAGATCGTTGTATTGCACTAAATGGTTTATTTAGCTGTTGTTTTGCACGGGGTGATTGGAAATTTGTACTGAGTGTGTTACGTCATGTAGATTGTTGTTTCTCTTCTCCCACCCCCGTGGTTTCTCCCTCATGCACCCCTCTGCCCTGGTGCTCTGCCCCCCTGGTTACCCCCATCCCTGATGGTATCCCATCGGCTGCGCTCCTCTTCCCCCGTCCCCATCCCTCGGCTATAAAGGGCCCCTGCATGAAGGCAATGCTCTCTTTCCCACCTGGGAGGTCCCCAAAATTGGAGGTGTCCCCTCCCAAGCCAATAAACAGGACACTTGTTCCCACATGAGAAAAGTGTTTCTCCTCTTTTGCTTTCACCCATGTGAGACTGTGCGGGCCGGGGTCCAGAGCTAGCCCGGAGTGGACTCAAACAACAGCCCCAGAGACACGGATCTTACAAGAGATTCTTGGAGTTCACTTGAGTCGGCAATTATGAATTAAGCATTTTAATTTTTGCTTGTAGAATTATGTGTTGAATTTTAGCCTTTTACTTAAGAACCTCTGCCGTGAGACAAAGGGCATAGGAAAATGCAAATTTCTGAAGCTTCTTGCATCAAGAACAATACCGAGAGAAGACCAAGGGATGCAAGAAACCCAAATAAAGGGACTCCTCTGTCTCCAAGCTGATCAAGGCTGACAGACGTACTCAGATAAGCATCAAGGTGTAGGGGGGATACAGTATGGGTAAATGAAGGTGGTATAGAATGTAATCTTAGCCCCTAAAGAGTTGCAGCTGAACCAATTACTAAAAATTAGGAGCAGGCCTGATGTTAACAGGCCACACCTGTAGCCAATCAGAAGAGTGTTATAAAAGAGTGGATTGGTGGGAACTGGAGTCAGTCAGCTGCTGTGAGGAGGAGGGAGAGGCAGTGTCTAGAGGGGCTGCCTACAAGAAACATCAAGGAGGTACAAAACTCTAGCGATATGGAACCCTTGCCATGTAATGACAATGGAACTCGTGCACGATAATGACAACACCAAGGGCCCAAAAGTACATGTGCAAAGGAGGAAAGTTAAAAGTTCAATGCTGAGGGAAGGACCACAATCTTGGGCCTCAGAGATGACTGAGAGACCCCCATGCGACCACCACAGCAAACAACCCATGCCCAGAAGGGCGTGGATCTGATTGTCATGGGAGCCGTGGACAGGTGGGGCCAGGGGTTGAATATGCACGCCAAAGTTGTGCAATGTAATGAATATGGAACATCTTTGAGAATAAAGGTGTGGGTCAGACCCCAGCTCAGGGCACAAGTTTTTCCCGAGAGCAATCTCGCTTGTGCCGGGTGCTGACAATACATACCCACTTCATAACTACACCAGGTTGTGGAGTCTAATTATTCTGTGCATCGCTTCAATTCATCTAACACTTTACTGTGTACTTTACACCACTTTGTGTGGAACCAGGCAGACAGGGAGAAGTCCAACTCCCCAGCTATTTTATTGCACTGTTTTCATGAAGCGTGACAGGATAAAAATGAATCTGTCTCCATATTGGGGCAAGGGGGGTGAAAATCAAGGTATGAGCAGCCCATGAGAAGTCCAACTCCTCAGCTATTTTATTGCACTGTTTTCATGAAGCATGACAGGATAAAAAATGAATCTGTTCCATATTGGGGCAAGGGGGGTGAAAATCAAGGTATGAGCAGCCCATGAATGAGCTCACTGTATTGCAAACATCTTGAGATTCTTAAACAGTTTTTTATACAATGCAGCTTTATCTTTTTCTCTGAAAAGGATTCTATGATGTGGCAGCACATGCAGCAGCATATGACCAACCTAAATGACCTCAGAGATTAAGTCCAGCTCTGCAGTCTCTAACTGTCCTTTGCTCAAAGGCAGCTGGTGTTACACCACTAAACCTAACAGAATAAACACCCAGGCAAACCCTTTGTGTTAGATTCACACAGCCTATTTCAGAAAAAAAAAAAAAAAAAAAGAAATAAAAAATCAGGAGAAATCTTAGTTGCGTATAAAACACCTTTTGTGCTCCTGCAGAAATTACACATAAAAAGAGCAAAGCATCATCAGTTATTAAGATTAGAAATGTCATGAAAGATATACCATAGCACCAAGAAAGTCAGATGCTCTTAATGATAGGAGAAACAAGCTGGTAAGAGTTGTGTGTTTTTCTTGGCTGGCATTTACACTGCGAGTAATTTCCTGGTGTATTTGTCAGGCTCAGCACAGCTGACCCCACAGCACAGAGGGTTTGGGGTTTCCTGCTGTACCTGTGGGGCTCAGCACAGCTTACCCCACAGCATAGAGGGTTTGGATGGGCTGCTCCCAGCTCCTCTGCAGGGCCTGGGCCCGGATCAGGTGCTCTGCATACTGGTACGTCAGCCTGCTGGGTTTGCCCATCAGCGCCTCGTACTTCAGCTCTTTGCCAGTGATCTTCTTGTAAATGTTTTCCAAACAAACCATGAACGTTCCGTGCCCAAACCTACAGAGATATAAAACCAAACCATGAATGTTCTGTGTCCAAACCTACACAGATAAAAAAACCAAACCATGAATGTAACCAGGAATGTTCCATGCCCAAACCTACACAGATATAAATCCAAACCATGAATGTTCTGTGTCCAAACCTACAGAGATTTAAATCCAAACCATGAACATTCTGTGTCCAAACCTACAGAGATTTAAAACCAAACCATGAACTTTCTATCCCCAAACCTACACAGATACAAAACCAAACCATGAATGTTCTGTGTCCAAGCCTACACAGATATAAAACCAAACCATGAACTTTCCATCCCCAAATCTACATAAATATAAATCCAAACCATGAACATTCTGTTTCCAAACCTACACAGATATAATACCAAATCAAATTACATTAAGCACAGATTTAAAACATCAAACAAGGCTGTTTTATTTCATTATTTTTAGGAATGAATTGTGTCCTGCAACTACCAAATTCTGCTCAGCATGCAACATTTCTGCAGCTGGTTCACTGAAAATTTAGCTGAACAACTGACTCTACAATAAACCCACATTAGTGGGATGGCACAACAGATTTATCTAATTTTAAAATTGCTCACTGGAGGTATCCTGGCTGTCTTAGAGCAGCCTGAAGCCATCACACATATATCTTTTCCAGTGTGTTAATTAGAGATGGCCTCTGCTTCCAAAGACTGATATCTGAGCAGATCTTTGACCCAGGACTGAGGCAGCAATAAAGTTACACTAACAAGTTTCTATTTCAAATTACAGACTGAGGGGAAGGGAGGGGAAACAAACCTATTAAAGAAGTACCTTCTATTGAAAGCAAAATCAAACAAAACCACTCTAAGAGGTCCTGGCACCTTGTTGTGTGTGTTCTGCTTGTTTTTCCTTGTGCTCCCTAAAGAGCTCACTGCATTGTCCTCAGCTCAGAACCACTCACTGCTTTCAACCAGCAGGGTCAGCTCTTTACCCTACCAGGAAAAGAGAAATACCAAAGAGGGACCTAATGAAATGAAACAATGGCCTTGATAATTTTTTCATTTCTGCCTTTGAACCGAGGCTCTGAGGCCCTCAGGAAAAAAACTCTCTTTCTCCATTGTTCTGGGACAGAGGAAACAAAAGGTTTAGAGCTTAAAAGCAGCTTTTCTCTTGAGAACTGATTTCCTGGATGCAATAATGCAGCCAGCAGCCAGGCAGCATCAGCTGGAAGTGCATTAGAGATGTTGCATTCAAAGCCAAGCCATCAGGCATTCTGTATTCAAGGGCTGACTCTGAATCCTGCTGGAGAAATGAGGAAGCCCCAAATAAATCCCAGTGACACGAAAAAAGCACTTACCTTGGGGACTGTGCCTCAGCCACCCACATCAGGTCCATGTTACAGGCCAGCACAGGGATGTGAGGGTAGTTTTCCTGCCCATAGGGATTGCCAGGATAGCCACTGGTCAGCAGAACATCAATGATCAGCTGCAGGCTGGTTTCCCATCTCACTGGCTCCCCAAACAGCACTACAGCTGCGAGAAGCACAGGCACAGATCAGCCCTGGGATCACTAACAGAGCACTGAGGCCTAAAACCTGGCCCAAAGAGACTGAGCAAGGCATTTAATATAATCAGGGACTGATCAGTCACATTTATTTAAGGGCTTAATATATCACATGCCCATTCAGTCACAGAAATCTCAGAAGTAACGAGACCCCACTGCAAAATCTACAGGTTTAGGGATTTTATTTTACAGGTGAAGTTTCTCCAGAAATTACAATATTCACTTCTAAATTGTACTTCTAAGTCTTCCATAATTTATGAGTTCCCTGTTTACATGCAGTGTTTAAATACAACAGCAGAGATGTTGATTTGTTCATCTCAGAACAAAATTTGGATGTTGTTTTTAAAAATTGCTTTGGTCTCCAGCAATAATCTGACATGGATATTTTTAAATCCTAAGGTCCAATTTCTGCTTTCCTGTAGTTCAGATGAGATCAGAGTGAACACAAGACCCTTCTCATACTACAGCTGCATCCTGACTACTCGTAAGAACAAGATTAATTATTTCTGAATAACGAACATCAGTTCATTCCTCATTTATGAAAGGAGAACAACAATAGCCTGTTAAAGGCAGATGAAAAGGAAAGGAGACCTCATATACTCTTCAAACTTCAAAACCCAGTGGCTGAAAACTGCACACATTAAAAAACAGCTTTACAACACATGATGCTTTCAAATGAATGACAGATGTCATTAACAAGGAAATTTTGGGATTATCTCAGACAAATTTTCAAAGTGCCCAGCAATCTAAAAATATTTTCTGATAATAAAATAAATAAAATAAAATAAAATAAAATAAAATTCATTTATTAATGGATAGATGCAAGTTAAATAAAGATAACTGACCCTCAATCTTGGGAAGCTCCACAGCAGATGGGGACTGCAATAAGAAAAAAGTGAAAGTTTTCTACAAGATGAAACATCTGTTTTTAACAGAATAAATTCAAGCACAGCTCCCACAGCTGCCTCCTGCCACTCCAAGAGGAAATGCACTCTATATTGATATGTTCCTGACGTCAGTTCACTCAGAAACTTGTGTTTCCTCTCTGAAGTGACATCTCTGGCACCTGCACCTGCCTCCTGCTTCTCCTCAGCTGCCTCTGGAGCCTTTTAAATCCAGTTGTTAAAATTACTTGTGTTGTGATTTCAGTTGTTTAAATTACTTGTTTAATTAGTTGTTTTAACCACTTGTGTATAAAAGTATGGATGTTTATTTTTCCACAGGAGTGAGAGGCCTCCAGTAGTTCCAGGACATTTGAAAAACAGTTTTTGAGATGTTTTTCTTTAACACTTCTAATAAAGAATGCACTGTATAACGTGTAATATATTTGCTAGGCAATTAAGAGTCTGCACTTCATTATTTACTCTGTGTGGTGACAAACACTTCAGCAGGTTCTTGACCTTCCCCACAGCTGAGCTGTGATCCTGTGAGCCACAGAGAATGTCCTTACTACAAGTGGGGGGAATCCACTCTGTAGGCTGGCCCTGAGCATGTACAGCACACCCAGCTGTTCACTTCTGCTTTAATTCTGCACAATCCAGCTGGAAACACTGTACCCACTGCTGACATTTAAATAGAGCTGTAAACAGCAAAGGGAGTCCTTTGAGGGAAAATTATTTCTCTTCAAAGCAATAATTTGCAATCAAAGCAACCTCATGGGTTAGAAACAATACCAACACAATCATATATTCAGGGAAAAGCTTGTGTTGTCATCCACACCTTCTGAGGAAGCTAACCAGCTTTCCAAGGCAGATTTTGCACTAGGTACCTGTATTAGATTGTGAGTTTTCCCACAACAGCAGGCTATAAAATCAAAGCCTGGGTTAAAGAATTACTACTGAGAGAAAGGAGTCGTTCTTGAGAATGTTGTAATAGAACAAATAAGGAAGCAGAAAAGCAAAGCCAAAATACAATG
Organism: Calcarius lapponicus; assembly: GCA_039654755.1. Classification (NCBI taxonomy): domain Eukaryota; kingdom Metazoa; phylum Chordata; class Aves; order Passeriformes; family Fringillidae; genus Calcarius; species Calcarius lapponicus. The sequence goes on along the minus strand of CM077475.1, from coordinate 3,838,680 downwards.
CAAGAACAGCAGCATTAGCTTGGTAGTTAAATATTGATCCCTGCTGTAGGATGTCATGCAAGGAGCAAACAGAGAGGTTTGAAACACAAATCTCACTCACCAGGACATGGGGTCTTCTGTCATGGTCAACTGCATCGAGCAGAGGGCGTTTCTCCCTCAGGGTGTCAATGGTGATGGGCTGGCAGAAGCCAAGGCTGGGCCAACCAGCTAAGGACACACAGCTGCTCACAGGGAAAGGTTTTCTACCTGCTCATTCCACCTTAACCATTTAAAGGGATTCAACTGATGAATTAGTTAGCAATGAAAGCAACATCAAAGACAGAATTTCCTTCTGTGAGGCAAAAAGATGATCTAATAATGAGAGACCAAAGTTCTTCTGTTTTGTTTTCAGTCCTCTCATCTACTTCTCTCTTACACTACAATACCTTCAATACCTTTTTCTCAGTTTTGTACTTCAAATACAGTATACTTATACTCTATACTTATGCTTAAAAGTTGCATATACATTTTTACAACTTTTGATTTACACCAACTTCAATAAAAATCCCACTAAAGTGCAGAAGGGACTTAATGGAAGTCTGAGCAAAGCTTATGCAAAAGTTAAGGCTACTAAGTTACAGTTTGAAATTCTGATACCACCATGATATCAACATAATTCAAGTTCTTTGGGCACTTGGTATAAAACCACATTCAAACATAAATTTGGCACCATACTAGGAACTGTCATTACTATTTATTACTGCATTTGTAGGGTTGAAATATTTGATTTTCACTTCATCCATAGGCTCCCATGAACCTGATTAAGGAAAACACTTTGGCAGAAAGTTGTTGGCTTTTTTAAACTCTTTTTTTAAAGATACTCTTGAGCAATATCAAGAAGGGGTCCTTGTCCAGATACCAGGACACATTTTTTATGGTAACGCTTGAACATCCGCAGAGGACTGTGGGACATCATCACTTGATCTTGGGAAATCTGTTTGGGATTTAAAAACAAGAGGAGTCTGTTGTATTTCAGAGAAGTTGTTTATACACAGATTCAATTAACAGAGGTGACAGATTCCAGGAATTGCATAACAATCAGCATTTTCTCCTTTCACAAATGATGTATTGATAATATGCCAGAAAAAATACCTTCCTGACAAGTTATCACACATCCCCCTTTCAGCTCCCAGCTCGGTTCAACATGAACAAGCCTTTCTCTCCTGCTTTTGTAAAATCACCACATTAATTTGGAGGCAAACAGGGAAGGAGAATCAGAACTCATTCCAATTGTGGGCCCTTTGCTAAACTGCAGCTGTGATTTAATTGTACCAGATTACCACCTTCTTTTAGCTTACATATCCCCATCCCTTCAACAAGACAGGTAGTAACCAGTAAGACTATTATTCTGGAAAGATGCTCCTGTGAATTACTGCTTACCATCTTTCCAAAGAAATACCTTTAGCTTTGCTATTGGAAAAACCAGTGCCTTTACCAGTTAGTTTCGGACAGCACTTTTTCCTTTCAGCAAAGCACGTCAGGGGGCTGAAGGGACAAGCAGCCCTGATGAGCTGAGCAGCATTTCATGGAAGAGAACACATCTGACACACGCAATCCATGGCATGGAGGGGACTCACTGGAACCCCCAGCAGGTGGGACAGCTGCTCAGCCTTCTTCTGGCGCAGGCAGTTCCCCGCATTGGTGACGAAGACCACGGGCACCAGGAAGTGTCCCTGAGGGGTGACCAGCTTGCGGAAGGCTGCCCTGGCTGCAGGGATGGGGGTCCTGCCGCGCACCAGCACCCCATCGATGTCAAACAGGAACCCAAAGGATGGCAGCGCGCTGGGCTGGCAGGGGGCATGAAATCACAGGGTACATTAGTTATGCATGTGCTGACATGTTACATTAAACATTACATATTAAATTAAATATTACATATTACATTAAATATATTACATTAAATATTACATATTACATATTTAATAGCATTTACAGCAGCTACAGCCCCCTGAGAACAGACACCTCCAGTGAGAGCAGGGGAGCTATAACCCTGCACATCTTAATGTGCCTTACAGGCACCTCTTCATGCTAAAAACATGTTGACACAAGCAGCACCACAACTCCCTCTGCCTTATGCATACAGACTCATGAGAGCTATTTTGCCTTACAAATAGTTCCAGACCATTTCAGAAGATAGGAAAAATTAACCTAAACTGATGCCAAGAGGTACAAAATACATGCTGCTGTGCCAGTGAGTCACACTTTAACGGCTTAACCCCCACAGAACGCTAACAAAATATGCAAAAGTAAATTTTTCAGCAGTAGGCAGGTCTTGGACACAAGTATTGTGCTTGGCTGCTCCCTTACAAGGCGTTTGTAGTAAAACCGTTCTGTTCCACAAGAGTTTGATTACAGCCAAGTGCCTGCTGTGCTCCTGCACATGGCTTCAGCGCCAGTTTCACACAGGGCAGGCTAATTGGCAAAGCCAGAGCCTCCTCACACCAAGGCGCTGCTCGAGTTACCGAAATGTATCTCCTCGCCTGCCTTTGGGGCACGGAGGAGCTGGACTTGGTGAGCCCCGGCAAGCAGAGTGAGGAAGGATGAGCTGGGGGATAAGGGAGCAGAGACACAGAGAGGAGTGTGAGCGATGGAACTGTGACTGGGAAAGCACGGAACAAAGCCCATCATCTAAAGCTCATCTCTCTCCCGAGCCTAGAGCAGGAACCGGGAGCCTCGGGAGTTATGAGAAGGGAGGGGTTCAGGGCCGAGGCTGTTCCCTGGGGGAGCAGGCACAGGAAGGATCGCGGCCAGGGGAGCTGGGACAGGTTTGCTGCCGGGGCTGGCTCAGGGCTCGCAGCCGCCGCGTCCCCTGCGCGGGAGGAGAAGCGCACTGTGCCCGCTCCAGCAGCGCTTTGTTCCACATCACTCATTCACACACCGCGTTTGTCCTGCAGCGGGCACAGCGCAGGGACAGGCACCGCTGGGAATGGGGATGCAGCTCAAACAACAGCGGGATCCGCCCCCCCCGGCACCCCGAGTTAATAACGGCAACACTGTAAATATATTGCATTCCCATTCATTTAAATTAGCCCGGGGTTTTGTCTTTACGCGCAAGAACTCCCCCCGAAGCCTTCTCCTCTCTCCTCTGTAGAATCATCACCCTTTTAAGAACAAAACCCCTGAAGAGCTGGTCTTCACATAACCTGCACCCGTTTCAGGAAAGCTGGGTCAGAAATAACCCACCTGCTGCAGAGATGCTGCTAAAGGCTTGCTAACAAATGCAGAGCAGTCTTCCCAGTCTTTCTGAATGGGTACATGGTGCTGCTGAAACTACAGTGGCGTTGGAATAATTTTGTAGCGGATGCGATCCTTTACGTTAATTTTGCGACATATAAATACCAGATGTATAGATAACAGATTACTAATGGGAATTTTACAGTGAGTAACACTAGCAGGAAGAAAAAGAAAGGGGGAAAAGCAATAAGGAAAGAAGTGAACATATATATATATATGATAGATATGATGACAGATAGAGGTAATGAAGTCAGCAGCTTTGTTTCCCTTTTGACCCTAAAGGAATTGTTGGCGGCAGGAGTGCTGTGCCGCGCTGCACAGCCAAAGGGACAGAGCCGGCAGCGGTCGGAAGGAGCTTCCCTCGTTCGCTCTGTAAGCCCAGAGCACACGCAGCCCCGGGACAGGAGCCGCGGCCGGCAGCGCCCGGGAAATCCATCCCGGCGTCCCGGGGAAGCGAGGATGCCCCCGGGCATCCCCGGGCGGCCCGGCTGCGCTCCGCCGCGCCCCGCGCCCCTTTCGCTTTCGCTGCGCCCCGGCCCGCCCGCCCCGGGCCCCGGCCCCGCTCACCGCGCTGTGCCCGCTCCGCCCGGCCGGGGGGCCGCGCATCCCGCAGGGCACCGCCAGCCGCGGCGGGCGGGCGGCCCCGAGCAGGGCGCGCAGCGGCGGCAGCGCCCGGCGCATGGCGAGCGAGTGCGGGGCCGGCACCGCCCGCGTCACTCACCGGCAGCGTCACCCGCGTCACGGGCCCACGTCAGCCCGGGCAGCGGAGAGCGCCCCGCGGCACCGCCGCGCCCTGCCAGAGCCCCGCCGGCGCAGCGCGGCGCTGCCAAGCAGCCAGTTCAACATCCCGAGCCAGGACAGAACTGGCGCTCGATTTAGTAACAGAGCAGAAGAAACATCCTGTCTGGTTCTGCCCGGCCAAGGGATGCAGGGACTGGAGCATCTCTCTTCAAGGAAAGGCTGAAGGAAGCCAAGAGGATGGAGCAGGCTGTGCTTGGTGGTGCCAAGCATTTGGACACCAGGAATGGGCAGGAACCGATGCCCAGGAAGAACTTCTTCCCCGTGCAGTGACTAAGCACTGAAACAGACTGTCCAGAGAGAGTGTGGAGCTGTCTCACTGGAGCTACTCCAGAAGTGTCTGGACAAATCCTGTGTCCTGTGCTCTGGGATGGCCCTGCTGAAGCAGGGAGGTTGGAGCAGATGTCCCACGGTGGTCCCTTCCAGACTGACCCATTCTGTGATTCATTTTTTGGGAAGAAGTCACCACAGTCCCTCAGCTCTGCACCCCTGCAGCTAAACTTGAAAGTGAGACAAGCAGCACAAAATGTCATTAGTTAATGGATACTCTGCAAAGCTGTCTCTGTTTATCTTGCTCATCTGCTAATGCAGATTAGGTAAATCCACTTATTTCCTAGTGCTGCCAACAAATATTCCTCAGCACCCGTGACTGTGAGGAGAAACTGATCCTTCAGTGACTGCACTGCACTCACCAGGACACAGAACAAGGAAGGTGCCTTCCATCTGCAGCACTGACGTGGCTGCCATTAAATGAAACTCACAAATGCATTTCTAAGAGACAAAAGCAGGCTCAAATCGATGCAGCAGACACAATTAGAGAGCCAGGACCACACAGAGGGCAGAACTCTGAAGCACACATGTAAGAATACAAGAAGTACTTGTTTTCTAAGCTGGATGTGCTCAGGGCTGAGGCATTCCAGAGATGGTATGAGCCATAAGCCTGGCACCACACACACATCCCAGCACAGCTGCACTCAGAGCTGAGGCAGAGCCTGCCCACTGCTCCATCCTCCAGGACAAACAGGAGCCATTTCCTGGCTGTGACCGCAGCAGCTTCCCCACCCTGGCTCCACCAGCAATTCCACAGCCTGGCAGGACACAGCATTTTGCTATAGGCCACTCTGGGAAATAATTACTGTGCAATTTGTTCCCTCAGATGCAGCCGAGAGCACTCAGCTCAAAAATGCTCCACACTCAGAGCTACAGAGAGGATGTGGCACAGCAGGGCCAGGCAGCAGCCAGTCTGCCTTGCAGTTACACACTGCATTTCTGTGCATTAATTCCTTTTCTGTGCTGGCTGGCAGAGATCAGCCCTGTCTTACAAACTTGCCTTTTACACCATGATGTTGGTCATACTCCTTTCAACACGACTAATTGCAATCCTGTTGGGTTTCTCCTATTCTTTCAGTTCATTCTTCTTTTGTATTTCTGTTACTATCACTCTGTCACTGATCTGCTTTACCCTCGTGTGTTCTTTTATCTTACAGATTCATACAGTGACAGAAGGATCTGCCACTGGTATCACCAAGCCCTCAGACAGTATCAGGCCATAAGAATCAGCTGGTTTTTCTCCTGCTTAAATCCAGTTTGGTTATCTCCAGTATACAGTTAAGCAAATCTACAACAAATTATCATAAGCCATAAAGACATTGTTTGCTGCTTTCTTACAAAGCAGAGAAAGCTGCACTGCTGACAGGAAGAGGGAAGAATGTGTTTGTGATGTAGTTGTCTGCTTGCTACCAATAATTGAGCTTTTGATTTATTCTGTTGGTTTTTTTTTTAGTTTTAATTTGGCAGCTATGCTTTCCAATTTTCAATTTATTTTTTTTTGTTTGATCACTTCATCAAGCAACACAAAGCTTGTATCTATAATTTAGAGCTTTAATTGTTCTGGAGTGGATTATTCACAATAGATTGTAATACATAAATACTGAGAGCATCCAGAAATGCTGAATGGTCCCAGACGTGGCTGTTCAATACTCTGTTCCTTAGAGAGAAATTTTGCAGGGCTGCAGACCTGGCTGTTCAATAGAGAGAAATTCTCCAGGGCTGCAGATGTCCACCTTCAAATGCCATTCACTCAGACCTGTACAACAGTATTAGTCATCAGACTTTGACCAGGCTCTACCTTGCCTCCTGTCCCAGGATTCACAAGCCAAGAGCAGCAGGGGATGCAAAGCTTCAATCCCTACAAGGATGGCTGTCTATGATCCCAATCTTTGGCTACCACTAGGCAATCATCACAATCCTTTGAGCTAGAATAAAACAGACATCAGGTTGTAAATAAGTTTTAATAAAAATATTTGAACAAGGTATTGCAAAGTTTTTTACAGTAGCTGCTGGAATATCCAGCATTTAAGCAATTCATCTGGGCACAGTTACAAACCACAAGAAAGGTAACAGGTTTTAGTTTAGAAAGAATCAAATCTCCTCCAAAGTCACTCCTAAGATTTGCCTTCAAGGCCCCTCTAGACAGGTTCCAGGTTATTCTGGTAAATGAAGCAGGTGTAATAGTGTGAGTTACTTCTCAGCTCGACAACTCCCAGCATGAGAAGATGTGCACACTTACAGCCAGGACAGAGCAGACAGGATGGCAGGATTTCTTCCAGGATTTAGGAGCTCACTGGGTGTGGTTCTATCTGCAGGGGGCCCCACAGCACAGACCCCTTCCCAAACTGAAAGCACTGAAGGCAGCTGTTAGATGCACAGACAAGTTCACCAAGGTTTACCCTTTCCAGCACTGGAGCACAAGTCATCCTAGTGGAGAAACCAGAGTGATGGCTCTCCTCCTGCACACCACACTGTAATTCCAGCAGTCTGCTCCACATCCAAAGGAACCTGCAGAGCTAAAATCCATGGCTACCAGAACTTAGGAGCCTGCTGCTTTCAGAGGGATTACACACTGACCAGACACTGTGCACTGTTACAATCCCAGCAGTGTCTTTGCCTCCTCGCTCTGTGCCAGGAGGGTTTCACTGGCGTACTTCTGGAGCAGCTCCATCTTCTTTCTTCGTACAAGAGCTTCCTCAATCTGCAGAGATAAAAACAGGGTGGACTCAGCTCAGCTGAGATGCTGAGACCTCAGATGCTCAGCTATACCACAACACTTCCTAATTAATGGAATACTTAGGGAGGTTTTGGAAATTCACAGGTGAAAAAGGTTATATAGCATTTGCAAGGGGATTAAACAGCTGCAGAGTCAATTCACAGAAATCACAAATTTAGGGCACTTTCACTGATGACCTGATGTAAATTAAGATGTGTCTTGCAAAAGCCAGTGTGCATCTCTGCAGCTGAGTGCTGTCCTGCCTTACCTCCTGTTGAGTTGGCACTGGAACATGTGCAATAAATTTCTGTTGGCCGTCTTCACCTTCTCTCTCCTTGCCACCTTCCTCATCAGACTAAAAAGTGAAAAAATCACATCAGGGTTATTTTCTATAGAGGTTATAAAAAACCCTTTTTCATTTGATTTGCAGAAGGAACAACACATGATCAACACTATAAACACAGGAATGAGTGAGGAGGAGCCAGCATCAAAAGAACACAAGGATCACATGCAGACCCTGCTCCTGGACATCTTCAGCATTACTGCTTCCATTTCTCATATGGCCTTTGCTCTGCTGTGGCATGGCCAGGAATGTAAAGCTGTATTTCCTCCCCTTCCATAACTCTGGCTGCCACAGCAAAGCTGTGAACAGAAGAGGAACCAGCTAAGCAGCAAGTGCATTAAAAATATGGGTACCACTTCCCTGTACAGCTCTGTACTGCTTTGGTCCCACACCTAAGAGCTGGGCTCATGAACCAAGGGATCATACAAATAAAACAGGTACTGGAGGAGCCACCAGATCCATCTGATGGGTTCCTCCTCCTTATTCTTGTGCTTAGCCCACTTAGATACACACTGAGAAATGAGAACTTGTTTCCAGTATCCTTCTCCAGGTCTCACTGGGAGCAGGGAGAAGAAAGAGCCATGTCACAGCAGTGACAGCAGCACCAGCAAAGCCCTGCTGCACCATGATCCAAGTGCAAACAAGGCCCTACACCCCCTGGGTTTTCACACAGTGGCAGTGTGACAATATCCTGTCCCCAAAGCTGCTTGTGCTGTTACTGAGGCAGGTTGTGCTCAGGAGCCAGACTGAGCAGTGTTACCAACACAGCACCTGACAAAAACAGTGCCACTGAAATCACAGCAAGGTGTTTCTCGCTGCAGTGAAAGTCTGTCCTCACCTGCCAGCCCCCAGCACTCCCTAAGCTTGGGCCAAGAGCACTCCCCTACTGCTGATTCTGACTAAACTGTGTAGTGGCCAGGGGGGGAGAGAGCCAGGACAGCAGCAGACAGGCCCTTGGCAGAGTAATGCCATGTCCAGGAAGGAAGCATAGAAGACACATGGAAAGTCACATCACCTGAGCCACCCCCTACCTCTTCCTCGTGGACAGCGTAGATGTTTTCTTCCTCCTCCTCCTCGCCTCTTGCAAGTCGTGCCTCTCTCTCCATTTTCCATTTTTCCACTGCTTCTGCTATAACTGGGGAGCAAAGGAAAATGGCAAGTGTGGCTGAGAGCCAGTCAGAGCAGCATGGTCTTATTGCCAGAGCTCTTCCAATGGACTTAAACTCCTTGCCTAAATCCTCTACATCAGGAAAAAAAAGGTGCCTTAACCTCAGAGTCCATCAGCACCCCTTGCTGGGCTGCTCTGAGCAGGTTTGGAATCTCACATACCTTTCTTCTCATGCTCCTGCTCCAGGGGCTCCAGAATCCCATCATCCTCATCCCTGTAGCCATAGTATTCAGCATCAATGTCCTTCATAAGCTCAGCCCGAGTCTTCCGTGGGGGTGGCAGGGCTGCAAGAACACCACTGTCACCCACCAGGTCACCTCCATCACCTGCTGGGTGTCCCCAGGTGTCCCCAACCTCACAGCACCACAGCTGCCTCGTGCCAGCCCACACCCAGCACCATGGAGCTGCTCCAGCACTGGGAGCACTGGTGTCACCCTGTGGCCTGCACAAACCAGTTCCAGTACGTGACCCAATGGTTCCCCCACACCCTGGAGTATTTCCCATAATTTGTCTCTGCCTCACCATGAAACTTTTTCATGAAATGAGTGGGAATATGCCCAAGCAATTCCCACTCATTTCATGACAATGTTTCGTCCCCTTACATCCAGTTTTTCACTATGAAAACTCCTTCCTGCTTCTAAAATTATGTTCAACCCAACTCTCCCTTTTTCTAGTCCTGAACTACCATTTACAACTTCTCAATGAAGAAACTTTCAGCATAAGAGGCAAACTTCATTTGCCTTACCATATGTAATTCCCAGTCCTTACCATTTAGAATTCCCAGTAGGAACCAGTACTACATTTCCTTAATTGCAAACAGCCAAATGTGCTCTAGCATTTAATTAATTATGTGTGCTCAGTGTTTCACTGAGCTGACCTAAGACATTCAGAAATGCTGTCACCAGCAGTCCCCACAAACTACAACAGCATTTTACTCAAGATATTCTACTACACAGATTCATGTCTGGGAGGAGCTGCTCTTTACTTACGTTCCTTTTCAAAAAGTTCTCTTACTCCTGGCAAATCCTTTGCAGCCCCGAAGTATTTGTAGCCTCTGTTTCCTGGGACCTCTTTCCCTTCATGATCTAACATTTTTGGGCCAATCCTCTGGAAAATAAACAGAGTTCAGAGTTTAAAACTTTTTTCTAACACAGCCAAACATTTTAGGGGCTGAATAAAAATAATACTGGCCAAGCCATCCATGGCTAACTAAATGTTACATATTTTTCTCAGCAGTCACTTGTAAGCAGAATCACCATGCAGTACAACACACTGCAAACTTACAGCATAATCTGGACCTCCCAGCTCCTTTATTCTGTATTCCCAGTGTCCTTTCTCCCTCAGGAGTTTGTTTATTTCATCATTCAGGTCCCGAATTCTGAATTCACCCAATCCAGCTGTAAGAGAGGAAAAAAACAATAAATCAGGCAGCTCAGAGAAACACCAGAGGAATTTCAGAATTTATGCAATGGAAACAGTACAGTTCACATGAAATGGAATTTTTACTGTAACTGCTTATGACTGGATATTCAAAAAATAAAACATAGTTAGATAAATCTTACCATTTTGGATCTGTGCCACTTTCTTGGAAATCTCCCCAATGATCTAGTCAAATAAGAACACAGAAATTAATTTCTCAATCAGTGGAGGGAACAAAGAAGACAGAGCAAGATTGTTTGAGAAGTGCACGGCAATAGGACAAGTAGTAATAAAACACAAGTTGAAACTGGAGAAATTCTGATTAAATTCAAGGGGAAAGAAATCATTAGGAAGATAATCAAACAGTGGAACAGCAGCTCCAAAAGCCTGGAATCTAAATCCCTGGAGATGTTAAAGACCCAGCAGGACATGGCCTTGCAGCAACCTGACGTGGTAGGAGCTACTTTGAACACTGAGCTGTACAATATTAGAAAATGTTCTGTGATTTAACTCAGAGTACTGACAAGTGTGGAAAACCCCTTGTAAGCAGGCTGTCTAAGCAGGACATGTAAAGTTCTACTTCCTACAGAATTAGAAAATCCCCAGGTTGGCATTACCTGTCTCCTCCATTTCTCAGCTTTGGGCAGCTCATTGCACTCTGAGGCAAGGAAAGGCCTTCGCTCCTGTTGACAGAACAGCACACACATCAAACTCAGCTGAGCACTGACACTGCATTTCACACAGGCTCTACTGCTCCATTAATGCCAAAGTATGCTACCAAGCTCCAGGGCCTTCTGCTCCCAGTGAGTTTTAGTTAGTGAAGAACAGTAATGATTTACAGCCCTGACAAATTAAACTATCACAGACCACAAAAACCTACTTAAATCCACTTCATCCAAACCAAAGTCTCTCACCCCATAATCCTCTCCAATACAACAAATTTTCAATTCAGGACAGTTTCACCATTTTCAGCACACACCACGTTCTTAAGGTTAAGCTTTTCTCAACTGCTACTCCTAAACAATGTAATTTTTTACCAGTTTATACACAGTACCTTCTCAACCTTCTTCACATTCCATTGGCTTGCTTACCCAAACTGATGCATCATCTTGCTTCTAAAGTTTTGTGTGCAGTTATTTTGTCCCTTTCCCCACAGTTTTACCTTTTATTAAAAAGCTCTACCTTTTTACTAAAAGCTCCACCTTTTACGTATTAAACCTTAAGGTATTAAACCTCTTTTCTCTGCATAATACGCAAGATGAAACAAAAAAAGTAAAAAATGTTTGGAGAAACTCTGGTGGAGAATTTTCCTGGCTGTGTGAGTGTGAAATAGTCAGTTGAAATATTTTCCTTCTAAAGACAGGACACCTGGGCTCTGAATAAGGCCTGCCTTGAGCTACCAAACCTCCAGGGCTTTTACACCTCACCTTGACTTTTCCTTCCTCAAGCTGGGCTTGCCGAAACCTTGCCAAGGCCGTCCTAAAGAGAAGAAAGAGGATTTACTTTCACAAATCCACATTCCAACAGGAACAAGCTTTGCTCTGGATGTTTATTATGGACTCAATCACAGTCTGTAGAAAACAAAGGCCTGAACACATTCACTGACCACCTCCAGCTCTTCCAGCTAATGACTTCTCAACACTCAAAATCCTCAGTGGTTCATTTCTCAAGTAAAGCAATGCTGACTGATTCCTCCTATCTGGCCGGGCATCTCTGTTCCCAAAACAGGAACTGCCTAAAACCACAAGGGTCCTTTACAGCACATTTCAGTGTACTTATCCTCCAGCCTGCAGAGGGACAAGCACACTGCTACAGGGTCTCTCCTACACAGAACCACTCTGCAAAGCTACAGGAGCTGCACAGCACCAGGTATGTGTGTGCAGGAGCCCTCCAACTCCCACTGCTTCTGGGTCAGCACACGCACAACTGAGGACCCAAAAATATCATTAAACTGTTGGTGCTTTAAAAGAGGCTGAACAGCGAGTTCTATGGGCCAGCCAGTCACAGATGTGTGTTCGTTCTGTGGGCCAGCAGGCACAGTTGTGTGAGATCAGGTACAGTCAGGGCCAGCAGCCACGGATGTGTGAGACCAGCCCTGAGGTGAGCCCGGGCTCAGCGGTGCCCCCGCCGCACTCACATGGCCTTCTCCGCGTTTCGAGCCTGCAAGACACAAACAGAGCGGCCTCAGGCACCCCCGGCCCCGCCCGGCTCCTCCAGCGCTCCCAGCCTGCAGCCGGTACCCCCCTGAGCCCCTCGCCGGGGACAACAGGCGCCGAGTGGCCCCTCAGCCCCGCACTCCCCGTGGTCCCGCCGTGCCCCGGAGCTGCTCAGCCCCAGCTCCGCACTCACCATGGTCCCGCCGTGCCCTCAGTCCCAGCCCCGCACTCACCATCGTCCCGCCGTGCCCCGGAGCTGCTCAGCCCCAGCCCCGCACTCACCATGGCTCCCCCGTGCCCTCAGCCCCGCACTCACCATGGTCCCCTGATGCCCTCAGTCCCAGCCCCGCACTCACCATGGTCCCCTGATGCCCTCAGTCCCAGCCCCGCACTCACCATGGTTCCCCCGTGCCCTCAGCCCCGCACTCACCATGGCTCCCCCGTGCCCTCAGTCCCTCAGCCCCGCACTCACCATGGTTTCCCCGTGCTCTCAGCCCCGCACTCACCATGGTTCCCCCGTGCCCTCAGCCCCGCACTCACCATGGTTCCCCCGCGCCCTCAGTCCCTCAGCCCCGCACTCACCATGGTTCCCCCGCGCCCTCAGCTCCGCACTCACCATGGCTCCCCCGTGCCCTCAGTCCCTCAGCCCCGCACTCACCATGGCTCCCCCGTGCCCTCAGCCCCGCACTCACCATGGCTCCCCCGTGCCCTCAGCCCCGCACTCACCATGGTTTCCCCGTGCCCTCAGTCCCTCAGCCCCGCACTCACCATGGCTCCCCCGTGCCCTCAGCCCCGCACTCACCATGGTTTCCCCGTGCCCTCAGTCCCTCAGCCCCGCACTCACCATGGCTCCCCCGTGCCCTCAGCCCCGCACTCACCATGGTTCCCCCGCGCCCTCAGTCCCTCAGCCCCGCACTCACCATGGCTCCCCCGTGCCCTCAGTCTCTCGGTCCCGCACTCACCAAGGCTCCCCCGTGCCCTCAGTCCCTCAGCCCCGCACTCACCATGGCTCCCCCGTGCCCTCAGCCCCGCACTCACCATGGTGCCCTCAGCCCCGCACTCACCATGGTGCCCTCAGCCCCGCACTCACCATGGTTTCCCCGTGCCCTCAGCCCGTCCCGCACTCCCCATGGCTCCCCCGTGCCCTCAGTCCCTCAGCCCCACACTCACCATGGCTCCCCCGTGCCCTCAGCCCCGCACTCCCCATGGCTCCCCCGTGCCCTCAGTCCCTCAGCCCCGCACTCACCATGGTTCCCCCGTGCCCTCAGTCCCTCAGCCCCGCACTCACCATGGCTCCCCCGTGCCCTCAGTCTCTCGGTCCCGCCGAACGCGCCGCGCACGCAGCAGCTCCAAGCCCCGGAACTGAACGCGGCCCCGCTCCCCAGTGCGCCTGCGCTTGGCGCTCGCACAGGATTGGGTGACCCCGCTCGGCGCATGCGCGCTGCTGGGTTGGCGGGATGGGATGAGCCGGGAGGGCCCGGCTGCGGGGGGACCTTGGGGACACCGCGGTGACACCGCAGTGACACCCCCGCCATGGCACCGACACCGCTGCTCCCAGCCCCGTCCGGCCTGCCCTGGGACAATGCCAGCGATCCTGGGGCAGCCACAGCTGCTTTGGGCGCCCCGTGCCAGGGCCTGCCCATCCTCGCATGCAAAGAAGCTCCTTCCAATAGCTGATGTGAATTTCCCCTTTCCGTTTGTACCCACTGCCCCCGGTCTGGTCACTCAGATGAACAGTCCTTCTCTGTAACCACTTCATGAGTCTGCCATAAGGAATGAGGAGATGCCTCAGTATTAGTGAAAAAAATCAACATGAAACATAGGAAGAATTGATTTTCCCCATGTCCCACAATGCATGAAATCACCACTTGCTTGTCCAGGTCCTGTTCACTTGGTAGAACTGACTGTGAACAGCAGCACCAATATTCTCATCTTCAGAAAGATGAGCAAGGAAGAGACATCTCTTTGAATTTTGTATTTCTAGAACTTAGAGCCTGGTTTGTGTTGCTCAGCTTTTAAATTTTGTTTTCCTTATATAAAATATAATTCTTAAGAGGAAAACACCACTTTGTCATTGAAGTCCCAAAGACTTCCATGTCTGTAATCAGAGGTCCAAATTTCACTGCTGTTTAACAAAGATAATTGTGTGCAATGACTTAATTTGTCCCAACCTAGCAGGCTGAACCTCCGTGTTCTATGTGCACTACCCGAGGAGAACCCAGAGATTTCACTGCTGCTTCCAAAATCACCAGGAACGCTCCCCTGACAGTAACTGTAATGGTAACAGAGGTACAAGCACAGTGCCAATTCAGCTGTCTCCAGCACAGCTGCCAGGCTGGCACTTCTGCAGGGACAGCCCCCACAGCCTTTGGGAGTGGAAAGGAAAACCTTGAGTGTGACAATTTGAACGTGAGTCCAGCACAGCATCCCTGCCCCAACTGCAGATCCCAGGGAGCTGCCAGAGCTGGAGCACAGGCAGAGCTCAGACCCTCCAGGCAAAGCCCAGTCCCCAGAGCAGGTGTGAGCACCCCCCTCCTGCAGCAGTGCTCAGCCCAGAGCCCCTGCACGCTGACTTGACTCACTGAGGGCATGTGAAGAGCCTCTTTCTCAGCTGGTCACTGACCCCCAGTGAACCAGCACAGGGAAAGTGCAGAGGCTTTAGGTTCTCAGAGCCACTGTGGGAGCTCAAACACCTACTGAAGAGTTTGGAACTGCACCTCCAGCAGCCTCCTCCTTTAGTGATTTTTCCATTAAATGCTTGAAGTGCACCAGCACAGATGTGATCAGCCCCCATCCAGCCCCACTCCCACGAACATGTGCAGACAGGACCTCAACATGAGACAGCAGAAAAGAAAAGGCCAAGCTGAACCTCCACATACCCCTTTTAATATGTTGTTTTGCACTGTGTACAGGAAAACCAAAAATAAACAAAAGGAACTTTAGCCAAACTCCCCTTCCTCCTCCAGCTTTATTGATAGTTAAAATTACATTTTCTATGTTCTAGGACTTCAATTGCTCTTACCATCTTACTTTAAAAACCGATTACAAGCAAATGAAACTCAGTTGTCTAAGTGATATAGTATACAAAAATAACATCTTGATTTCTGTGAAAATGCATTTATTTGCAACTCCTGAATAGCTCCAAATTGTTTATGCTATGAGCACTGATGTCTGGGCTTCAGATTGACTTTGAGATATTTATTCAAAAGCTTCCCATTGCGTTCTGTATCTCCAACATTAACATTCACTGACTGAATTACTGTTACTTTTAGATTTATTTCAGATTTCTCTCTCTCTCTCATGGCCATTAACAGGCATGTGCATCTTGTTTGTTTACTCCCACTCAGCTATATGCTCTAGGTAGGGCCTGATGCAGATATCACTTGGTGTTAACAGCTACTGAGGTCAGACAATCCAAGGCCATTGTAATAAAATAAAAGTTATGAGGAAGTTTAGACACTTCCAGAATTTCATTCCTCCTGCATAGGATCACTTCCCTGTAACCCAGAGAGGGTTTTTGCTGGTCTGACTCAACTCTTCCCACTCATCAATCCCTATTCACCAGTGGCACGGAAAGGGGGTTCTTTAACAAAGCATTATACATAACACCTCTACCAAACTAAACATAAACATTTTTGTAGTTAAATGCAGAAAGTTGATTTTTCCACCCCTTTCCTCCTTTTACACGGCAAGTAAAGCTCACTGGCCTGGGAGTAGCCTCTATCTGCCAACCTTTGGCCAGTGAAGAGGATTCAGAGAAAAATAATACAACCATCAATCAGAAAAAGGAGGGGCGACAAAGGAAAATAATTAGGCTGTAGCTTCAATTGTGCATTCCCGTGCAAGGTGCCCTGACTCGCCGCAGCGGTAGCAGTTGACTTCGCTGGTCTTGCTGCAGTTGATGGCTACATGGCCAGTTTCACCACACCTGCAAAAGCAAAGGGTCTGTCAGAACAGCCACAACACCCACAGGAGCCATCCTACTCTGTCCAGGGCATTGTCTACTTCAGCTTCATGCAACCCTAGTCCTGCATTCAAGGCTTGTTCCAGAATTCTCTGACGTGAAGCAAGTTTGTCTTCAGCAGAGCCATCAACTCTCCCAAATGATCAACTCTCATTAATCACTGGATGTGCCAGAATCACTGTACATCAGCTTTGTGTGTTGGCAGGGTTTTTCCCCCAGTTGTGTCTTGGGTTTTGCCTGTTCCCAATGCTTATGCTTGCAGTTTAGCCTTGTTTTGGGAATAATTAGTTTTAACTCAAATACACCATGTTCTCTCTCCTTCCTCCACAGAAGGGAATGCTGGTGGGGGTGAAGAATACTGCTCTCAGGAACGTGCTGTTTCTGGTATATGCCTGCATTCAAAAACCAGACAACACTCTGAAGAAGATGGCATTTCAAACCAATTTAACACCCACTTCTATTCACTGTTCCCATAAGCAAAGCATCTTCAGTGTGCTCCTGCAGGGGCTGGCTGTGCCAGTCAGCTGGGCAGCACAGCTGGGGTTTCTTAGCTCTGGCAGAAGACACAGGGTGCCTACCTCTGCTACAGCCAAGTGCCTCCTGCCACCTTCTGCAAAAGGACACGACCCTTTCTGCACAGCTGAGCACCTGCATTGGGTGGCCATCTAGAGATACATCATGGAATCTCTACTCCACCTTGCTAGTAAGTGTTTAAGCCTTAGTTCTGAACAACAGTGGGTAACTGTTCAAACAAACTGAATTTCGTAACCAAAACCAGCCACAGAACACATCCAGCCCAAGAGGTGCATCTCACAGCTGCCTGTCAGTCCTTACCTATAGCATTTCACTTTGGTGCAGTCTTTTTGAATGTGCCCAAACTCTCCACAAGAATAGCACTTCTGCTCGTCTGCGTGGTCGCAGTCGCGGGCCAGGTGGCCGGGCTTGCCACAGTTGTAGCAGCACTGCTCCCTCTCCCTCTTGGGCTCCTTGCAGTCCTTCGCAATGTGGCCACCTCTACCGCAGTTATAGCAGGCTTCCACAATAAGAAAAACATACCAAACAAGACTATAAAACCTTGGTAGCGCGAGGGGCAGCGTGCTGTCAACGGGGCACGTGCGCTGCTTGTTCCCAGGGAAGGCCAGCACCCTTCTCTCCAGGCACACAGCTCTGCCTGTGGCACTGAAGAGATGGAATATTTAGTGATACTTACCATCCTCCTGAAGGTCACAGTCCTTGGCAAGATGGCCAGACTCACCACAGCGGTAACAGATATCCGGCAGAGACGAAGACATGAACTGGAAGCCTGCTTGAAAAGAGTAAAAGAAAATAAATAGAAGTAAGTGTTACATTCTTTTAAGAATCAATCACAAACTGAATTGACATGTTTGCTTCACTCTCGGAGCCCTGGCCAAACTCCAGGTAGAGGCAAGTTTTCCTGGTTCTTATTATCAATTAAATTTTCAGCTTCTTCACTGAGGTCTGGCAGAGCCTGGCACTGCACACAGCAGGCAGCTGGAGCTCTGCTGTGCAGAGAAACACGAGAGCCCAGCCCCTGCACACTCACCTCTGCCACGGCTCCTCATGCCACGGCCACGGCCCATCCCAGTGGGGCACTCGCGGGCCCAGTGCCCAGTACGGCCACACTTGAAGCACTCGTTGCTGCTCATGGCTGCAGATCACCTGTCTGAACAAGAAGGACATTTCTGAGCACCTTCTGCTCCCCCAGCCCAAGGCTACATTAAAATGAGACGCTCAGAGGATTCCCAGTCCCTCAGCAAAGGCAGGGCAAACCATACAGTCAGTACTTTCCTGTACAGTATCCCATCATGACCACTGAAACCACTGCAGAGGATACAAGTTTGCCTCCACTTGGCTTTGAGTAAGACAGCTTTGAACAGACAATGTGCTATGTAACTTTTCCTCGAAGTATTCTGTAGCCACCCTTTACTTCAAGAAATTCCAAAATATTCGGGGAGAGGGAAAAAGAAAAGGAAATCCCTTTAACTATTGTAGTAGCAGCCCTAATGTCATTATCCCTTTCAGGAAAGCACCTTCTTCCTTGCTGCTGAGAGTTAAAACTCAAAAAGCTTTATATCTACAAGTTATTTCCTCCTGGTAGTTGTTACATTTTCTCTTGAAGGACCTGCCTGGCAGCTACTACCTTTACTGACTGGAAACCAAGTATAAGAATAGGCAGTATTAAACTCAAAAGCCCTTTAGCTTCACATTTGAAGACTTTAGGTCTTTTCAGACCCAAACAGCAGTTTAACTCTGAAAAGCAAAACTAAAACTTGTAATCAACCTTTAGCTCAGGATGCATATTCCACTCCAGGTATACACGCAAGAAAATGTTTTAAGATGTTAAGACAGCAGACACTTGCCAACTATGTAGAAGGCTAATGGGGCAAAACATCCTTAGAATGCTCTGGAAGGATCAGACAGGCAGTTCTGAGAGCCCAAACGGGGAATGGAGCATGAGCAGAGGCAGCCTGCACAGCCCCCAATGAACAGGGCAGGTTCCAGACTGTGCTCACACTGCCACACCTCCCCTGAGCTGCAGGACACTCACACAACACCTCCAGAGCCAGAAAGAAAAGAACAAGGAAGTTACACATTTAAACTGAAGTCTCTTTTAAAGCGTGCTTGAAGACAACTTTAAAGTACACTGGTCTAAAAATATGCATGTCAGGCTTTGTTTTGATGAAGTCTCCTGAAGTTTAAATACCTCACATATGCTCTCCCAACTCATTATTCTTCACCCAACAGAAGTAGAATCATTATCTGGCATCTCTCACAGTTTACCTGATCCCCCTTCAAGGTAATCCCCCTGTAACCCCACAGTTTATTCATGTTACAGAATGATTCCTCTCCTCACAGACCTCCAGCAGCCCAGATTACAGGAACTCCCACAAGCTGAGTCTTGAAGAAAGCCACTACAGGAGCAGTAGAACACCACATGACCTTCATCAGGAACCAGATTTAGCTCTTAAATACAGAGCGTGCATCTAAACATGAATTGTCATTTAGCTATTTCCAAAGTACTTTAATGTTTCACAAATTTAGTGTGGCTTTATATCCACTACTCCCTCAAAACAGTTCCTCTCTCTGATGGTTCTTCTGCACAGGAATGGTTATTCCAACCACAGTAAATGGTGAGAATTTAAAATACAAGAGGTCCATACTCTAGCATGTCATCTCTGTAATCCCACATCCAACTTCCAGCTGGACCAGGTGATGGATTTTGCCCTCAAAATGAAAGATGGCCAGGTTTGGGTTAGGAGTGAAAAGCTGCAAGAAGACCACAGACACATCTAAACAAAGCTAAAACTGGTTGTTGGAGCACTTTGAGAGATTCACTTGATTTCACACATAACTCAGTGTTCTGTGCTTCATTTCAGTGCTCAAGATTTCCAGTGCCTTCTGAGGGCAGCCCGGCTGAGCCCTGCCCGCTCTGCTGGCAGCAGCTGGCACTCCCTGGGCCATTGTTTATCCCTGTTTTCATAGCAACCCTGTTGACACTGCAGAACAGGAAAAACACAGCACAGCCAACTGCAGGAGCTGGGCTCAGCCACCACAGTGGATGCTGCTTCTCACTTGCAAGAGGGCCAAGAGAGGGGTCTCTGAATTTTAAATATATATTCTTCACTTCATTACAACTCTTTTTAACAATCCTCACATTAAAGCAGTATCAAATAGCAACACAAAATCTATTAAAAAGAGCAAAATGATAGGCACCAGCTGTAAGAGATGTGCAGCACATGTGGAGAGACTTCACTCCCAAGCATGAAGCTGAGGCTCCAGCACGAGGTGACAGGACTGAGCCCTGCTGGCAGTGGCCCACAGGAAGCACAGACAGAAGCAGCCAGGTTAACACATGGTAAAAGATAAATGTGTGACAGGTGAGCCAGACCTGCTCCAGAGACACAGTGGGGAGCTTTCAGACCAAGATTAATGGCAACCTACAGCTAGTCTGTCCTCCTGCCAGTGCGGGTCAGCAGCTGCAGGAGGGACAAAAGCTCACTCCTCACTGCCCCAAAGGAATGGCAATACACAAGTTTTACATCTGATTCAGAGTTTTTTTTCTTTTTTAACTGCCCCTTCAAAGGGAAAACCTCAAGTTTCTCTTCCTCTGCTATACAGCAGATTGGTAAAGATTACACAAACAAGCAGGAATCTAAAGCCAAACACCAGTCTCTGTGCAAGGATCCTTCTAGACTGAGATTCATTTAAACACCTCTATTTTCAGAGGCCCCTCTGCCCACCCTGAGCTCAACAGCAGTGGAAGGTTACAGCTGATTACAAAGCATGCTGCTTTATCCTCACATCCCTCTAAACATATATCTAAACAGTTTGCCTGCAGTCTCTCTCCACCAGTATTTCCATGTTAAACTTCTGCATCCCTCCTGTAAAGGATCTGGAACTGCAAATGGATTTACCAGTGAGAGGTGGCTGCAGCTGACGCTGGTTTTATTTGCCTGTATCCTAACAAGCCTCACACAGGACAGAATTCCCCAGCAGTGTGCACTGCAATGATTCAGTTTTCAGAGAAAGTCAACAGCCACCTTCAAGGAGCAACATCCAGAAAAGGCTGGTTCAGAAGACAAGCCCTTAAATGGAGAGCCTTCAAGCACTCTGGACACCATTACAGTTTTCAGTTACTTCCAAGAGAAAAAAATGAGCACAGTAAAAACCACCCAAGTTCAAACACTTCTCTATTAGTCAATACCCCTCCATTTTGTCATCACAGGCAAGTTTCCAGCAGTTCCTTTTATCTATCAAGGCCACCTTAAGTAAGCCTTCTGTAAGAAAGCTACCTAAGTCTCCTTGGAAAGTTTTCAGGCCCAGCTATCACTGTTTTGCACAGCTCAGATGTGTTACACAAAGCAGCCTGTCCTGTCTGTCCATGTGTCATCGTCCCCTCCCTTCTTACACACCAGAACCAGATTTTTACCTCACCGGGGCAGGAAAAGTAGAAATGGAAAAGAAATTACAACTACAGCCTCATCTAGCATTTCTGAGACAGGTCAAATTCTGCAAGATACAGCGAGACACTGCCTCCTGGATTAGCTCCCAAAACTCCCCTGGAAACTCAGGTCTAGTTGTGCTTTCTCACCTCAAACCTCACCTTTCTAGAGAAGGGACAAAGCAGTTCTTCACCTAAACTCCTCCTAAAGACCTCTGTAACTGCAGCTGGCAGCTGAAACATTATTAAGAATGAATTTTAGACCTTGTTCTGTGTGGTGCCCATACTGCTAAACAGCAGGGACTGATGACAAAGATCTCTGTGGCACCACAGCACTTTCCTAGGACACAGCTGAAGCTTTTGAGTGCAACTTAAGCACCAAACTTTAAAGTGAGAGCTTCTTGACGATTCTCCTAGTTGTAGGAGACACCTCTGACAGAGAAGTTTCCTGTCTCATAGTCTGTGTTTTTCTGTGGCTTTGCAGTTAATACATATTCAAGACTCTTAGAACAGGAGAGGTGCTATTAATCTCCAGCCTTTATGCATGAGAGTCAGCAATATTCAGCTCTGTTTTAGTAGCCCCTTCAGACCTGATGTTGTAAAACGCTGCCACAAAGCTCCACTGTAACACTCCTCATTTTATATGGCTTTTAGCCTAGATGCCCTCCAAAGAAGTTGTTTTAACAAACTAAAATACAACTAACTTGGGCTCCTCATAGTAAAAAGGAAGCTGAGCTCCACCTCTGAGGTAACTCAGGATTGTTCTGGATACCAGCAGCTCCTTAGGGGCCAACAGAACAGGGGCAACTCCCTTCACTCCAGTGTTTCTTGTGCCCTACAAACAGCACCTGCAGCTGCTTTCAGCAGGGCTTCACTCCTTCAGCCAAAGCACAGAGCAGGAAAGCCCCTGCTCCAGGCAGGCAGCTCCAGCAGAGGCACCCCTGGGAAATCAGCAGGGCCTTCCCAGGCTGCTGTGAGCAACCCACAGCACCACACCTGGGCTGGACAGGGCAGAGCCCAGCATGATGAAACCCCAACGTGACAGGAAATGCAGCCCTGGCGTCCTCTGGAGCACTGAGGAGGCAGCACGGCCTGCTAATCACAAGCCAGCATTTCGTTTCAAAAGAGAAGTCAAAGCGTTACTCATTTTACAAGAAACACCACCTGGGAGTTTTTATTTCCCAAGCAACTTGTTGTAAGAATTCCTGGACACTGTGACCAAAGCCACTCGTATTTAGCAGTTTATTTCCACACTGTACCCTGAAAACCTGCTACAGCAAAGTTAGTGATGCTCCTGTCTCCCTCTTCTGTTCTCACTAGAACAGGATACAAAATTAAGTATTCTGACCAGTAGGTAATAACACCCTAATTGTGAAATTCTAAAATAACACCCCAATTCTGAAAAATTCAAGGAAACCTGCCAAAGAGAAAAGCTAATCCCTACGCTCCATTTAGAACCCCTCAATTCATTTCACAGCCAGGCTGACCCAGGACTGCTGAACATTAACCAAGACTCAAGAGGGGACAGAAACCAGGCCAAAAGGACATCATGACTCCACTTAGACAAGTAATTCTCAGATATCTCTGTTGACACAAACAAGAAAGAGAACAAAAGTTCATCAAGGAGTGACTCAGTAGCACTTTCTGCCTACCCATACTAGTTAATACAGAAAGGGCTAAACCCTATTGAACAAATGTGCACATTTTACCATCTTCCCCTTTAATTTTTGTATCTAGCTGTATGAAATTTTAAATTGAAACACCACGAGCAACATGTGAGACTTTTAACATACCATTCAACCTAGACACGAACAAAGTTAGTTAAAATGGCAGGTTAAACCTGTAACTCTCAGGACTGCAGCACAGCTCCAGTGAACCTATTTAACCTTTTCCCTTTGAGGACGGACGCACGATTGCTACTCTAGGCAAGTGTGCACTGAAGAAGGAAACACGGGCTAGGCAACCCCAGTGCTGCGTGGAGATGGGATCACGTTGAGCGCCCACAGGAAATCAGAACTCGCTATTAGATTTAATAAACGTTGTGACAATGCCGGCTCCTAAATGACTAACAGCGGTTACTTGAGAACTACGCCAGACAGGAACTCAAATAAAAGGCCGCCCCGCAGCCCGCGATCTGCAGATGGCACAGACGATTTTTCCTATCCATTTATAGGTCACATTTGGATTTAGAGCAGGCCACCATCCGTGCCTGTGGCAGGAGCAAACAGTTGCGACACCTCGGCCCTCCGCTCTCCGGCAGCGCCCCACACGTGGGGAACCACGTGGTGCGCGGGCCGCGGCCCCGCCGACGGGACTTCAGCGGGGACTCAAAATTAAATTTAAAGAAAAAAAAAAAAGAAAAATAACAGTTTAGTGAAGAAAATATTTCATTCCAGTCCGCTCTCCGCAGTCCCCAGACTCACAGGACGATCTTTTCCCCAAACTCGCTGGCTCACGGGCCGGGCTCCCCCTCCCCACGCCGCGGCGGCCACGTGCAGCGCTGCCCCGGCCCCGCCGCCCACCACCCCCGGCCGAGACCGAGCGTGAGGCCCCTCCGGGCCGCGCCCGGGCCGTGCGGAGCAGCTCCCTCCTCGCCCGGAGCCCCGGCCGCCCTCCCCCGAGCGGCGCAGGCTCCCTGGGCGCTCCCGGAACCCAGACCTGACTCACCCGCCGCCGCCCGCCGCCCTCTCCAGGCCCGCGACCCTCACGGCTCTAGCGGCCCTCACGGCCTGCCCAGCGCGCCGCAGGGCCGGGAATGGCGCCGGCACCCGCCCGGCCGCACTTTCCCGCGCGCTAGGCCGGAGTGCGCCAGCGCCATCGCCGTCCCGCGCAGTGCCCTCGCTGCCGCCTCGGGGCCCCGCGGGACCCCCGGCCGCTCCCCTGCGGTTCCCTCGCGGCTCCCCAGCGGTACCTGCGGTCCGGTTCCCCGCGGCCGCGGCCCCCGCACGACTCAGCTCCGCTCGCCCGCTCGGCCCCGCCGGTCCCGCTGCCTGCGCCACACGCGGTGTGCACACGGCCCGTCGGCTCACCCCGCCCCGCCGCTGTGCGCACGGCTCGCCGGAGCCCGCCTCGGCCAATGGGAGCAGAGCGGCGCTGCGGAGCGGCCAATGGGAGCGGCGGACGGGGACACCCAACCGTGGCGGCCGGAGGGTGGGCGGGGCGCGCCTCCCGCGCGCTGGCCGGGGGCGGGCGGGGAGGCCATGGCGGCGCTCGGTGCGCGCTGTGGCCCCGTGACTCACCGTCCGCTTCTGCCCGCGCCGCGTACAGCGCAGCTCGGGCACAGCGCAGCCCCGGCAGTGGCGTAGTGTTACCGCACACGCTCGAGTGGCTGGTGGGAGCGTTGGAGCCCTTGCCTGCCTCACTCCTTGCCTGTCGCTGCCCGGCCCGGCCTAGCCTAATCACTCCGCTCCGCGCGGTGACTCTGACTCCATGTTGTACCGAGGAGCCGCGCTCCTCTGTCCCGCACGGATTCCCGCGCCGAGCCAGGCAGCCCAAGGCCTCCAGCGGGAAACCCCGCACGCCCCAGCGAGACCTGCCCGGCACTTGCCGCTTCCCCGTCCCCGGGCAGCCTCCGCCAGCTGCGACTCCCTCAAACTCCCCTCCCGCTCCCCGCGCCGCCCTGCCCGGACACCGCCTGGCGCCGGTGCCGCGCTCGGCAGAGCCCGCGGGGCTGGAACGGCCTTGGGGTCGGCACGGGGCCGCGGGGAGCGGGCAGCGGCCGCGTCCCGCCCTCAGCCGGCCCTCAGGCGCCGCCGCCATCTTGGCGGGGCGCGGGCGCCGCCGCGGCGCAGGAAATGGAGGACGCGGGGCCGGGCGGGCTCCGGGGCTCCCTCAGCGCTGAGGGCGCCGCTCGGGCACCGCCGCAGCCCCGGCACTGCGGGGGGAAAGTTCTTGGAGTTGCTGAGCAGAATTTGCTCTCAGCCTGTGTGCGTACTCGAAGCTCAGAAGTAACGTTAGCGCTCAGTTCAGCGTTCTGAGGATGTTTTACATAAATCTCCTTTTTGCCTGGGAACTTAATAAATTAATTTAGGCCAGTTATTGCCCCAAACTGCACTCCTGCGTGCGTAGTGCATCAAGTACAACTCACCAGCGTTACCTACAATTTGTCATCATTTTGTTTAAATGTCTTTCCCTTCCTGCTCATCAGGTACAAGGAACCCCCACCGAGCCCCCGGGCTCAGGAATGAAATGTGTGAGAGGCAGATCGAGGAGACGCTTTGGATTGACCTTTCCTCAAGCTGTAAATCTAATATTATAGCACTGTTAAGTTTCTTTAATTAGACTATGAGTAACAACGTGTGTCTTTTCCTCCCTGTTAAGTGCAACTCATTTAAGATGGACTTAGGTTTATTTGTGTTTTGAGTGCTGTGTGTGCGTGTCTGTGTGGTGTGGTTTATAACATGTTGCATTTTCTCCAGAACTTAACTCCTCCCGAGTTGTGAAAAGGGATGAGCCTCTCAGAAAACATCAGCGTTGCCA
Source organism: Calcarius lapponicus (assembly GCA_039654755.1). Classification (NCBI taxonomy): domain Eukaryota; kingdom Metazoa; phylum Chordata; class Aves; order Passeriformes; family Fringillidae; genus Calcarius; species Calcarius lapponicus. Next base: position 3,813,071 of record CM077475.1, on the reverse strand, counting down.
GCGGGTTTTGAACTCTTAATAACATTTTCCCCAGTGACAGCATTTCTTCCCATTCATTACTTTTTAAATCTCTACTGTCATAGTCCTAGTCCAGCATAATTTTCATGGCCTTTGGTTGCCTTGGATACATCACAATCCTGTTCACAAGTAGTCCCACTTTTCATTTCAATCAATTACTGCAGTTTTCAGGTGATAAAGGGAGGAAAAATATTGTGTGGAGCTAAGGAAGTGCTCAGAGCTTATAAATCATCATTTTTTTCACTGCATGATAAAACCCAAGCAACAGATCAATGTCACTCAAAAAGGCTGAAGAAACAAAATCATATGTCATCATTTTTTTTCATACAATCTTTACTTTTTTTGGAAGTAATAAAGCCTGGCTTCTCTTCGAGTCTTTGTAAGAGGATTCAGGAATTTCAGACTGACAAACCTCTTGTAATAAAACTTTTCTAACTTTTTCTTGTGTTTTACTGATTGTACTTCTGGGACTGTCCATGACCCCAGGAAACTCCAAGCTTAATCTTGGTGGCACCTGTAGACTTGCTATCCTAAAAAGTTTTTGTGACTGATGCAGCTGATAAATTGCCCTGAGCAAATCAAAACTCTTTATCTAAAAGAACTTCAAATCATCCCCTGGACTCTCCCTTAGCTGAAGTGGAACCAGGGTGCAGCAGTGAGTGAAAATGCTTTACTCAAGAAGCGTTTCTGCTGGTGACACACCAATTAATCATCCTCTCCAAGTGCACTGCCTCACGTTCAGCTCCAGTGTTCTTATACAGGATATTTTTAGCTGTGTTTCATTATAATGGAGGAAATTCTCCCCCAGCAGATAGTAAGAGAGTCTTTCAACAGCATTTAGTCTGTGTACTTGCCTCAAGAATTAATTTGCCTTGCTGTATCTTCATAAAACTTGTAATTCTCGTTTTGCAAGTTTCTCTTTGATATTTAGGCAAGGGATAGTCTTGCAGTTAGAGAACAAAAGTGAGGAGCATGGCATCTATTCCTGGCTCAGTACTTCCTAGAGAAAACAAAGGAGACAGAAAACAAGGTGGAAGCACAAAGTCTTTGCATTTCTTGCACACAAGGAAAATGCAATTTTGTGTCAGGTCCAGTGTCTGCCCCAGAAACCCCAAGGCTCCAGAGCAATTTGTGAATAGCTGTGCTCAGAGGAGCTCCAGTGCCCTCCCTGCTGAAGGCAGTCTGTTGTTTCAGCAATACATCTTTCCCAGCAGAGCCCTTGCAAGTATTGGACAAAGAGCCAGATCTTTTTAAGACCAAATAAAACAACAAATCCAAATTTGCAACCATGTTGTTGCACTGTTTTCCTCAGAGTGGTTGGAGCTGTGGGTACAGAACTGATGCAGTTGCTGGCTGATTGTCTTTCTTTTTCTTGAGAGTGTGTGTGTCTGTACTAAATTAGCTATATGCAGTCTTCTAGGGCAAAATGAGTCTGGTTGAGGAGAAGCAATCACACTGACTCATTCCAGATGCTTAGTCCATTTTGATTTGTCCTAATTAGCTGATGAGATTTCCAATAATTTCTTATTTTGTGCGTACAATAACACGAGAGTGATGACCTAGCTCATACCCACATTTAGAACCGGGCAAAAAGAACTTCCTTTGCTAACTAAGAGCTGCAGCTACACAATCATCCCTCTGTTTCTCTAAAGAGATTGAAGTCGGTTATTCAGGAAGTTCTGTGGAATAAAAGGCCACAAGGTACATGGTCCAAGGGGGCCCTGGAGCACAGGTTGGTGTCCCAGGAGAACACGAAGGTAAAAGTGCAGGTAAAGTCACCACGAGGCCATATCTGACAAATGTGGAGAAAGTGTCTCAACCAAATATCCTCTGAAGCACATTCTGGGACATGGCAGGAACATGCAAACCTCCTTGTGCTCTTCTGTTACTTTAAAAACAGCTTATGGGATAACCTGCTGCCTGCCAGCTGCTCGGGATGCAGGTTTTACCCTGTGCCCACCTTCCTTCCAGGGGTCATTTCCTTTGGTCACAGGGACAGCTCAGCCCTGAGCCCAGCTGTTAAGCTGGCAACAGTGTTAAATAAAAATCCCAGCAGCATTTGATGGCCTGTGTGGCACTGCAAACGCCTGTACTGAGGGTGGCTCTGACACCAAACACCCCCAAATATTTTAGGATAACCTCCAAAACCTGGAGTGCCAGAGGCACTGTGCCGTGAGAACAGCCGAGATGTTTATGTGCACAGTGCTGATGCGGTTCTGGTGTCCCTCTAAAATGGGAGATTCCCCTGAAGGGCAGGTTTGGTCCTTCTGCTGCCTCAGTTTCTGAGCAGTGCCCTGCGGTTATCCCGGACAATGGAGGTGCCCGGATTGTCCCCAGAGCGCTGGCTCTGTTATCAGCGGCTGCCCTCGGGCATCTGCCGCAGTCAATCTGCAGCCCCGGCTCCTCCCTTGCTCCAAACGCTTTTCACACTGCCCCAGCCACTTGCACCAGTGATTCCAAACTTTGAGTTTTACTGATGAGGAATCAGTGACCAGCAATGTCTGTGCAGTGTTTATGCCATAGAAAGTATCAATTATTAATTTATCATGATTGGACTCGATAAGCCCAGGCCTTTCATGTTGCTGCTGACCCCAGTTGAATGGCTGTGCCATTCTGTCTGCTCTGCCAGGGCATCTCCTGAGCTGTGACTCCAGGGGAGGATCAGATCCCACAGCTGTGACTGTGTTCACAGGGGTCCCGGGAAGAGGGAAGAGACGAGGATGTGACTCCATGTTTCAGAAGGCTTGATTTATTATTTCATTATATATATTATATTAACACTATACTAAAAGAATAGAAGCAAGGCTAGCTAAGAATAGAAAAAGAAAGAATGATAACAAAAGCTCTTCTCAGAGAGTCTGATCCAGTTGACTGTGATTGACCATTAATTAGAAACAACCACATGAGGCCAATCACAGATCCACCAGTTGCATTCCACAGCAGCAGATAATCAATGTTTACATTTTGTTCTTGAGGCCTCTCAGCTTCTCAGGAGAAAAAATCCTAAGGAAAGAATTTTCATAAAATGTGTCTGTGACACACAACCAAACCTCTTTCTGGACAGTCCTACTGGGCTGGGTCAAATGGGTTTTGGAGCCTCCACTTGAGATTCTCAACCAGCCCACCTCATATCAGTGAACATTTGACACTGAGCAACTGTACGTGGACACCAAACAAGCTTCACCTTGTTGAGGGGCCATCCCTTCATGACTGTTCCAGTTGTGAAAAATGTGTATTTTATGATTGGCTTTTCACAAATACTCAAAGGAATATTATATGTGTTGTGTTAGAAAGTTATGCTGTATTAATTCTCTTAGGTAGTGCGTTAAATATAGTATTATGTTATAAAAAATGTTAAAATAGAAACTATGCTATGTAGGATACTTGGTTTAAAGAAAGGACTCACAGTGAGACAGCAGCCACAGGACACCAAAATCTTTCAGAGAAAAAGAATTTATTGCTCCTTATCAGAAGAAACTAATTTCTTCCTGCCTCGAAGGCACTGTTAAGATTCAGAGGAAGAAGCTGACACTGCCCAGACAGAATCCTGTGTTTGAATGGAATTTATGCATCATGTATGAGATGTATGAATATGCAACAGGTTATTGTTTTTAAGGGTTTAATCCTCTGTTAACGTGGGTCCTCTTTTGGCTTATTCTGCCAGGAAAAGGTACCCGGACGTCCGTAACTCTTTGTTTCTATTGTCTCCTATTGTCCTAATCCAAATGTCCAAATTATTATTAATCTAATTGTATTACTATTTTTATAACCATTTTATTACTATTAAACTTTTAAAATTTAAAAACAAGTGATTGGCGTTTTTCACACAGTTAACTCTGGGAAGGAAGAGAGTCTTAGGGAAAAAATAGTATGTCAAGAGGGCAGTGGCACAGCAGAGACAGCCACGTGCTGGAACAGCTTTACCAAGTTTTCCAGAGCTGGAAGCAGAGGAGATGGCCTGGTCTAGGCTGACTTGACTGAGGAGAGTTCAAGGCAGAGCAGCCTTGACCTCTCACAGTGCCGTGGCTCCCAGCAGCAGGTTTCCTAACCTAGTTTGGCTGCAGCAAGGCTCAGCTGGGATCCAATGCTGAAACGAGCTCTTTATCTGTACTTGACCAGGCTCCAAGTGATTTCAGTAAGAGGAGGCTGAGTCAGGACTTGGCTATAGGTGGATCAGAGCCTTTGCAGTGTTTATTTATTAAATATCTCCCATCTGGTGTCCTGTTTGCAGCCTGCCAAAGAGAAAGGGATTGAAACCTTGCCCCCCCAGCATCTCATTACTGACGGAATGAGTAGAACTTTTTTCCCCTCTACATTATTCCTGGAATAAGCTGTCAAGCAAGCAGTTGAGTTCTTGCACCTTACCACAACTTTTGCAAGAAAGATTTAGCAGCATGATAATTTAATGGAAAAAATTATAGCCACATTCCTTTCAGACATAAATTCTCTGAAGATAGATAGATATCTAATGGGAAAAAAATCTGTGTTAATATTACAGTGGTTTATCTGCTTTATTGTTTTTTCAAGTGAGGTGTTTCACCCAAAATAGTGCAGAGGATACAGGAGAGTGAGCTAAGTGAGGTTATCGCACCTTTGATTGAAATGTGGATATAAACCTGACAGCATCCTTTCAGCTGCATTTAATAATACATAGAAGTGCAAAAATAATGATGAGAAATGCTCTTTAAAAAGAGATGTTCACCTAAAGCTGTGCAAAGCCATGTTAGGGATAGGCCTGTCAGGAAGGAGCAGTGGGAGTAACTCACAGGAGAGGAGAAATTATCTAAGAAATGTAAGCATTGCCAGCAACAAAAAGATAACTGAATTCCATGGTAATTTCCACCAAGCAACAATGAAAACAATTGGGCTCTACCAACAGAGATGACAAACAGTTCTGTAGTTCCTAGAATATTTGTACATGCTAAAAATAAGCGTGGCTCACTTTAATTGCACAAGAAGCTACAAGCTGAGGATGAGTAAAAGGTCCACAGAAAGGTGCTGGCTTGGAGGTAGAAAAGCACAGGAACAGGCATATCACAATTCACAGCTGTGACAAAGGTGTGTGTGTGAGATATGCTGCAAATAGAGTTGCTTTAATTATGTTATAGGCTCAAAGTTGGAGCAATAATGCAGCTGAGGCAGTTTTAAAGGTTAAAAAAACCTCCAGGTACTGTGGGGTTCCCCAGCAGTGCAAACATGCTGTATTTGGAATTGAAAAGGTGAAAATTTACAGGTGAAAACTCCTCTAAGTTGCTCCCACTTAGGACTCTTTTTAGGTCAACTCCATATAAATTAATAGAAATGAAACCATTCTCTCCTCATAATTGTACCATCATATAATTTTTCAATGCTAAATTGACAATGCTAATTGTTATTACAATACAAAACAATTACAATATTGTTTACAATTTTCAATGCTAGCCAAATACAAAGGTCCTCAGCCTAAATGGTAAGCCTCTTGGTAAGTGACAACATCCTAAACACATGAAGCACCTTTTTCTCCTCTGTGCACAAGCTGGGTCTTGCTCTTCTTCTCTTGGGATGTTCTCAAGTTGTTTTAAGGATTTCAGTCCCACAAATGGACATTGCAAAACCTTTCTGAGGTCTTGGGGTTTCACTGGTTTAAGCAAGACTTTTACTTAGGAAGGAACTATCTTCATTTCCTAGGCTTCTCCTCATTTACATGTGTAAAGTTTAACTTAGTGAACAGCTACCAAGTCTTGAGTCTCAGAAAGGGATTTATTCATGAGCACATATGGCCTGCTATATAAATGCATAGTTCATAATTCATAAGAGGTGTGATCTTCTCTGTATAAATAAATATTTTTTCTGCTGCTTTCCAGCTTTTTGAATTGATTACTTTAAAATCATGTGGTGCATTCTTAGGGAATCTAGGAATAGCTCTCTGGCACATACACTTAACACTTTCACATAAACTCTGATCTGAGTGCAGAAGGGGCTTCCATTCAACCTTTCAGGATACATTTGCCAGTGCTCTGTCACCTTCAAGGTCCTTCTCTCTAGTGCTAAATGCCCCCAGTTCCACTGCTCAGAGTGAGGAGTGGCTATTTCTACTTTGTAATGTTATACACAGCAGATTTTTGCTTCCCCTGATGATTTTCTTCCCAGTGATCTCTGGAGTGGCTGTAAACCCCACTTCCATGTTTTGTGTGACTTCAGAATTACATTCAGTGCAAAACTATTTTTATTTTTTTTCCAGGAAGGCAAGCTTTATTTTAAAATAAATAGATATACAAAACCCTTCTCTCCAAAGCACCCCCATTTATGCATGTCTGGGTGATCATGCTGTTGCTTAATTATTATACAGAAATATCCATCGCAGAAAGCAGCTGTAATTGCACTCATAGTCCATTGAGGAGGAGGAGGAGGAGGAGGATGTCCCTCAGAGTTCAGAAAACAGGTTTGATGGCAAAAGGCTTCACCCAGAGCAGCCTCTGCAGCACAGTGAGTGCACTCAGTGATTCTGCCCTGAAAAACAGACATGAGGAGGGTGTTCGAGCCAAGCACAGCCAGAGCAGCAGGCTCAGGGCTCCAGGTAGGAAATGGCTCTGGGTGGGAAGGGTCTCCACAGCCTGGTGTTATTTCCATACTTTAACAATTTAAATGAATGCCAAAGCTGCAGTAACTCCAGCACTAAGTGGACAGCAGTTCTGCCAGCGAAGGCAGAGGAAATGGCCAGGAAGAACAACACCACCCCTGTGCTGTCCCGAGGTGGGAGAAAGAACAACTGCTGCAGGGCAGAGTCACCACCTCAGCTTGCTTCTGGGGACCCTGCAGCTGCAGCTGGTCCCAAAGTTGGTGGCCTGAGTCTGGATGCAGTGCAGGCAGCAGAGGGTCTGCTTCCCACTGCCCTGCTTCTTCCACTGGGCAATCAGGTTTTTGTTACCTCCGTGGTGCAGTACCATTTGTGGTGTTTTCATGGACCCCCAATGAGGGGAGGAAAGATGAATCTGACTCCATGTCTTAGAAGGCAAATTTTATATTTTATGTTACTATATTATATACAAGAATACTATACTAAACTATACTAAAGAAAAGAGAAAGGATATAGACAGAAGGCTAGAAAGCTACTAATCAAAACTCATGACTCTTTCTCCAGAGTCCAACACAACTTGGCACTGATTGGCCAATGAATAAAAACAATTCACATGAAACCACCTGATGGTAAACAATCTCCAAACCACGTTCCAAAGCAGCAAAACACAGGAGAAGCAAATGAGATAATATGTTTTCCTTTTTCTCTGAGGCTTCTCTGGAGCCATGATATTTTCTGAAAAATCCTTTCCTTAGGATTTTTCCTCCTGAGAAGGCTGAGAGGCCTCAGGAACAAAATTGTAAACCATGGTTATCTGCTGCTGTGGAATGCAACTGGTGGACCTTTGATTGGCCCGTGTTGGTTGTTTCTAATTAATGGCAAATCACAGCCAAGCTGGCTCAGACAGAGAGTCTGAGACAGCTGCCTTTGTTCTCATTCTTTCTTATTCTATTCTAGCTAGCCTTCTGATGAAATCCTTTCTTCTATTCTTTTAGTATAGTTTTAATGTAATATATATCATAAAATAATATCAAACCTTCTGAAACATGAAGTCAAATCCTCATTCTCTTCCCTCATCTGGGACCCTGCAAACACCATCACTCTTCTCAGCTTCCAGGAGAGAAACCCTGCTAAGGATTTTTCCAGGAATATAATGGTGGCACTCGTAGAGCTCTCTGCTGATTGCTTCCTTGTGGAAGGATCAAAGATGTAACTGGTTTCTGGTGGTGGAGCCTGAAGATGGGCCAGAGGACTCCACTCTCCTCTTCTCATCTCTGCTTCTCTCATCTCCTGACCAGCGGTCCAGCGTGGGCTCCATCAGCTCCCAGACATCGAGGGGATCCTTCTGCTCCTCCTCACCTTGAGAACCTTGGGAACCAGAGGAGCTGCCAGCACCCCCTCAGAACCACGGCTGCTCCATACCCAGCCTGTGGCTCTCCTCTCTCTCCTCTCCTCTCCTCTCCTCTCCTCTCCTCTCCTCTCCTCTCCTCTCCTCTCCTCTCCTCTCCTCTCCTCCTCTCCTCTCCTCTCCTCTCCTCTCCTCTCCTCTCCTCTCCTCTCCTCTCCTCTCTCTCCTCTCCTCACTCTCTTCCTCTCCTCTCCTCCCTAGATTATTTGCAGCAACTCATTTGAAGTTCTTAGCTAAGACCTATAACCTTGAATTTTATCTGCAGCAGTTCTTAAAGTTTGGAAATAATGAGCTCACCAAAAAAGCTTTTGCTGCTCAAGCAGACAAAGTTGTTTTAATCATGCACCTGGTTTGTTGCCACAACTCTAGGAATTTATATGTCTAAAAGTGTTTGCAGTGAGTAATCTTTGATCTCCATTATACCTGAATCTACATTATATAAACTTAAATGGATTATATAAAATTAAAATGGATTTTTACACCCTTTTTAATCCCTCCAGAAAAATCATTCTATTCCTAGAGTGTCTGCAGATTTATTATTAATAAGATTAAGCAAGTTAAGGTCCAGTATTGTCAGATTTGAATAACACTAAGATATGTTCTGTTAATTTGATTAAGGATGAGTTATCTTCAGTTGATTTTGTTAGGTCAATCTCCGTTAAGTTTGGGTGCTACTGAGTTTGGACAATGTCCTGTTTAATTGCTCTTCACTTAAGCTATTTCCTGTTCTATTCCAGTCTTGTTGAGATTTATTTTCTTTTCTATTATGTTTTATTTTAGTGCAAATTAGGTGTTAGGAAATTACATAAAGTTAAGCCCCAGTATTGTTAGATTTTGAGTAATGTAAAGTTACATTCTATTAACTTGATATCCTTTTAGGACTGAGTTCTATTAAGTTCATTTTGTCCTGTCTAAATTAATTTTGACCAAGTTTGGGTTTGTGGAAGAGATAAAGAACATTCCCCCACCTGGTTTTAACAGACAGTGATAGAACACAAGCCTCTGGTTACATCTTGCACTGCAATCTAAGACAGTTTAATATTACATTTCTACACTGTAAGATTTGTAGTTGTTTTCTTTGAAGAGATCAGAGTACTCTGACTAAACAGCTGTGATGAAACCCTGACCAAACCTGTCCACCTGTTTGTAGATAAGGAAGATTCAGTGTGTTCCCCCTTGATTTTGTCAGGGGTTCCTATTGCTCGTTACACTCTCTGCTGTTTTGTCTTCCATAGAAGGCACAGAAGAGTCAATGGTGATTCTGCATTATGGCTGTTACTGATTGTAAGATGTTTAGTGCTTTCCTTTGTTTCATTTTGTTGTCACAGGTACATGACTGTTTAGATAGGTGTTAGCTCAACTTCCTAGGCAGTTACTGCTGATACGTTGATTACACAAGGTGAATTTACTGATTTTATAATAGGCATTATTCATAAGATGTTACCACTGTATTTACAGCCAGCCTCTTGTATACTTTAACATCTCTTTGTGCAACTATCTAAAAGACTTGTGTCATTTCAGGATCCTCTTTTTTGCTCTGTAGCTGCTTATGCATCTCTTAGACCAGCTGAGCTCTCTGGCTGGACCCTGCACATTGGTTTGACCCAATGCTCTCTCATAATTTTAAGTATTTTTCAGAGTTCCAAGAAAAGATCACTGAGCTTCATTGAAAGCCTCCTGTGAACCTGCTGGTCTTGTGGTTTTCCCAGTTATTATTACAGAAGCACTCCAGCAGTTTGCTGTGTTTGAAGCATCTCTGTCCTGAAGGAAACTCCAGAGGATCCAGCACTAGATATTTTGATTATTCTTTAACCCCAAGGCCTTTCTCATACTGCTATTTGTAAAAATTTATTTGTTGTAAAATGTGTTTAGGGAATTCCTCCCAGTTGGAGCTTGAGGAGTGGCCAGGCCTTGGCTCTACCTGGATGGAGGAACTTGCCAATAAACCCAGATGTTTTCTGCATCAAAATTAGATTCAAGTCACTTTGATTTGGCAATTTGACCCTTTATATATGACAGCTGAACCTATTTTTAGAGTGAGCTTGGAATTATTATCCAGAAATAATTATCCAAGCCCTCACAAAATCGAGGTTTGTCAGCTTTTGCAGACTGTGGGGTATTGGTACAGTATTTCAGTGATTAATAATCCTCCATTTTCACATTGTGTTACTCAATTTGTATTATGTTTTATCTGAAATATTCCTAATTGTTGTACCTGACTTATTCCTGATTGCTGTCAGGTTCTGTTTCACTACATGTATTGTTTTGTTTTGTTATTCCCTTCGTATTCTTAGCAAGAGCCGTGCATGCTGTTTTTAAAACAAAAAGAAAGGGGAATTAACTCAACTATTTGGA
>CM077475.1:3762879-3802634 GCA_039654755.1 Calcarius lapponicus | reverse complement strand
GGCAGAAATACCTATTATTTAGGACTGTTTTGGAATTCATGTCAACACTATAAAAGCAGATAGAGTCACCCAAGAAAAGGATGGCATTGGTTCCAGCATTTGATTATTCAATAAAATGGGTGTGTAAAGCTTCGTCATGGCTCACACAGTTATGGCTTGTTGTTTCCTCACTGCCACCCAATTTTGATAATATAGTAGTTAAATTATGCAAATAACTCGTCTGAGACTCATATTTATAATATTATCACCAGCTTTAAATAGCATGCTTTCATATTTAAAGTCTTAAAAAAAATTCTTCCTTTTAAGATTCAGGCAGCTGGAAGCCCAGTCATCATTATATCATCAATATCTGTCTCCAGGTTAGTCACACTAATGAAAGGAAGTCATCCAGAAGGATGTTTTATCCATGGGAGCCTGAAAATGGCACAAGACTGGTGATCTAGCAAAAGATAATGAAAAAGAAGCTGTGTGTGAAATTAGGAGAAAAAATCAGCTGTCCCTGAAAACTGAAGAATCTAATAGAATTATTTGGTTATTATTTTTTTTCTTTACAGTAGGAAGATGTTATTATTCAGAAATGATCACTAATTTTTTGTCTTTAGTGTATCCAGGATAAAACACATCATCTGCTCTGTTCTTTTCCTGGAAGCAGCTCTTTCAAACTGGGAGAAGTGATAGAAGGCAAAACAAAAACGGGAGAAGCACCTCAAGAATGTGTTTTGATATTTGGAGCTGGGAATGACCTTGGGGTGTTGGTCTGTGCTGCCTTGGGCTTGCTCCCAGGGGCTCCTGCAGGGAGTGAGGTTGACCACTGCAGCATTCAGAGCCAGACCACTCCCATCAGCCAACCTGATGAGCAGGTTTGTGGGCAGGGAGCTGCACTGAGTAATGAAAATTCGGGGGTTTTGGGGTGGGAACGGGACTGAGCCGCAGGGGAATGTGCTGGGGGAGGCTGCAGCTCAGGGGCTCTGCTCCCCAAGGGGCTCTGGGCAGCTTTCCCCAGGCCGAGGGAAGAACCTCACCAACCTCATCCTTGTTCCTCACCTGCTGCCCCACAGGGATCTCTTCCCCTCTGTGGGTATCAAGGGAATGCCTGAGCCCACTGCTCTAAATTTTCATTTAATGAGATTGCTACAAAGGCAGGGAAGGGGCTTTGGGCCAGTCCCTTGGTGCTGGTTGATAAAATGGTTAATTCTTCCTCATTACCTGCAGAGTGCTGGTGAAGTGTGTGAATTCCCAGAGAAATCTCATCCAGAAAACGCATTTATGAGAATACATCAAAACTGGGACGTGCTGGGGTTAAGTTTGTTTTTTCCAGCCTTAATTTAGGAGCCCTGTGGGCAGAATTACAACAGCCTTCAGTGAAAATAGTTTCAGGGCTGATTTCCCCCACCTCCTTGGAGTCAGCCAGGCTTGGTTGCTGATGGAGCATTCACCTTGTTGGAAAAGCTGGGAGCTGCACAAGGAGACTACAGGAGAGGGAAAGGGACAATTTCATGGCTCGGAGAACCAAAGCTTGACCAGGGTGACTGAATTCCATCCTTGTCTGTGTGATGGATCTCAGGTGGGATGCCACACAGAGCCTTTTCCCAGGTGGTGACAGCGTGTTTGTGCCAGCTGGGCTTCATCCCCAGGGGCTCTGCGTGGGAGACACTCATGGCAGAAATGACCACAACTGGGAGCAGCTCCTAACCCTGAGGCACAGGAGGTATCCCTGGAGCTGGCAGGGAAAATGTCACAGGAACTTCTTCTGAGCCAAGGGGTCATCCCTGGAAATGGCTGGAATTGGTTTCATTGTTAGCTGAGTGCCTGTCTCACCAGGTTGGGGGGACACATCCACCTTAAAAAATGTGTGAAAATGATTAAAATGTGGGAGAGTCCTGAGCAACCCGGCCCAGAGGCTTCCAGGGGAGAACAAGGGTGAATAATCCACAAGTGCTCTGTCAGTCCTGGAGTCAGGGCAGCCAGGGCCAGAGATGGGGACTGAGGGGAACAGGGCAACTCCTGCCCTCCCAGCTGGGAAAATGGGACCGCCTGGGTGCAGCACAGACTGAACAACAAGGCTCGTAGTGTAAACAAACTTCTCACTCCAGTGTCTCTGTGCTGATCATTCCTCTGGAACAGGGGCTGCCACCGAGCATTTCTGCCAGCACCCATCCTAAACTCCTGCAGCTCCAGGCAGTGCTCAGCTCTCCCTGTCCTGGTGGCTCATTCTGGATCCCAGCCATGCCCTGGGTGTCGGGTGCAGGGAAACTCAATGTGAGAATCAGCAAGCTCCATTTGTTGAATGAGAGCATCAGATATTGATGCACAACAAATAATTAGCTCATACATATTCTGGAAGCCAAGCAGTCTATTGGTTATATTCTAGATACCAGCTCTTCCTCATTCCTTAGGAGTTCCATTTCTTTTTCTCATGTCTCTTTCTCAATTCCAGCACCTTGCTATTCCAATACAGCCATGCTCAAGGCCACAGTGGCCTTGCAGGTGTAGGGACTAGATTGGCTGGGTCTGGTACTTTTCCAATTCTTGGTTGGCTAGTTAGAGTATGTTTATGTGATTTTTTGGCACAGAGCTGTTCTTCTACACCTGGGCACAGGTGAGGGCTCAACCCTGGCACCCGCAGTGACCCTGGGCACAGCCCTGGGGCACGTCCCCTCCTCCTCCTCCTCCTCCTCCTCCTCCTCCTCTCCTCCTCCTCCTCCTCCTCGCGGCAGCAGCAGCTTCAGCTGCCCCAGTGAGGAGAGACAGCCCAGACTCACCTGGGCTGGGCAGCAGAGCTCACACCTCTGTGACTCTGTGAATTGTCCACTCTGCTGGGGGGATCTCACAGCCTCGAGGCTTGCTGCGTTCCCCTTTCTTTTTAAAGAATAACTCGATAGGAAAATGGAAAGATATTATTATTTAAATGAAATGTCGTCTAAATTAATTGGATTTTAATTTAAATTTAATTTTAATTATTTAGTTATTTAAAGAACAAGTCAATAGGAAAATCATTGTAGAGTGCTTGGAGGCTGATCAGGGGAATTTCAAGTCAGTGATGCTCTGTCTCTGTGTTGCAGTGCAAGTGGAAACCCAAACTCCTTGGCAATACTGAACTTGTCAAAATCAAGTCTGAACCTCCTGATTTGTTTTCCTATTGGACAATCTCTCTTTCTGGGTTTTACACAGAAATTCAGGGGAAAAATACTTGTGGAAAGAGGGTGAGTGAGAATTGCTCAAAGGTGTTAGGCAGAGCCAGGGGGATCCCTCTGTACAAATCAGCCTTCCTCCTGTGGTTTCTCTGAGAACAAGACCACTGTCCCCATGTCATGCCCTCATTTTTGTCCTTGCTGTGTGTGGCAGCCATCTTGACATCTTCAGTGTCATGCTTTTTATAAGCTACAAGAACGTAAAATTTAGCAGGGGGTTGGTGGATATTTTTGTTATCATGGTTTGTATTTTTTGTTTGGTTTTTAGGGTGGGGTTAGTTTTAGGGTTAGTTATGTTTTTATTTGGAGATGGTCATGTGGTGATGGTGATGGGTTGATCGTTGTTTTTGATAGTAGGAAATATAGAGGAAGGTTAATTGTCTCTGAAAACAAGCAATTTATTTCTAAACCAGAAGAGGATACTGAGAGAAAGACTTTCTTTAGCCACTCACTGGCTTCCCCATCTTTGAAAAAAATGTAAACGTTTTAAAATTTAAAATTACATCCATTTTGAGGGGTAACTTTAGGAGAGTTCCCCCTAAACACAATCCATCTTCTCTTCATTATTATATCCTAGAAAGCTGCTGGTCTGATTTTGCACTTGGGAGTGTGACTGGATGAGGGGAGAAATTCTGAGTTTCAGTGATGGCCAGGCAAGAGCCAGGATGTGAACCCAGGGAGATCCCTGCAGGATGGAACCCAGAGAGTGCAAGGGCCCTTTCCACCCTGCTGGTCCCACAGAGGATGGGATGTGTGAATTCCAGCAGCTCCCATTTCAGGTTCACTCCATATTTAAACTCCTGGTTGCTCATCTGTTCCAGCAAGAGAAGATCATCTGAAAAATGTGCTCCCTGTGAGAAGCGGCTGAAAGGCTCATTCAGCTCAGCAAGGGAAGCAAGCAGAAATCTCCTGGCAGAAGCAGCAGCTGATGCTTGACCTTTCCCCATTGCCCCTTTTCCCCTCTGCTCTCAGGAGCAGGCTGGGGCATTCCTAGGGAGCTGTGCATTTGGAAAAACAGAGCTATTTTTTATTCACCCTGTGGTTTCTCAGCAGAGAGGTCTTGGGGAATATTTCCTTTCACGTCAATCCCTTTAAACATTTTACAGAGCAGAGTCTGTTCTGGGAAGTCAGTAAATTTGAATTCATGTTTTGAAGTTTTTATCATGGCTGGGAATATAAGGTGCAGCAGGCAGCCAGCAGGGCTGATGAATAAAGCAAATGCAGGAGGCTGTGCAGTCCTGCTCAAGCTATTACCAGAGTATTTTACATTTTCCGTGCATCCAAATTAAAACCCTTTACAGAAGCAGAGCAATCCAAAACCATCTGGCAGCAGAATTTGGGATTTTGTAATGCTTTAATGCAAACCATGTGAGCAGGATGTCCAGGATGTCTGTGTCAGTGGGCCTGAAGGAATAGATGGGGAGAGGATGAGCTTTGCAATAGCTGTGTCCATTTTCATGTGTGCTCTCAGCGCCCACCTTGCACCCCTGGGGCTGGGCAGGGACAGCCTCTGCTCTGTCACCTGTCCCTGCCTGACCCCTGGGCAGCCCCCTCTGCTCCTGGACACGGAGGAAAAACCCAAATCAGAGAGGAGGAGCCAGGTGCACAAGTCCAGAATGAAGCTGAATAGCCACAGGAGGTTTTTTCCCATCTTGACACTGAATGAAAGCTAGGATTTGTTATGTAATAGCTGATCAAAGCCCACTTTGGCCCTCAGGATGGAAGAGATGCCTTCATCCCCTGCCAGGACCTTCCTGAAGTGCTTCCCCACCCCTCCACTGCAGTGCCACAAGATGGGACAGAGGGAACTCGGGGTCCCTGGAGGATCCAGGGCTCCTCTCTGCTCCTCTCAGGCTGGCCAGGAGTGCCCAGGGGGGTGAGGCAGCCCCTGCCCATGTGCTCAGTGTGCTCAGTGTGCTCTGGGTGCTCAGTGTGCTCAGGGTGCTCAGTGTGCTCACTGTGCTCAGGGTGCTCAGGGGTGCTCAGGGTGCTCAGGGTGCTCACTGTGCTCAGTGTGCTCAGGGTGCTCAGGGTGCTCAGGGTGCTCACTGTGCTCAGGGTGCTCAGTGTGCTCAGGATGCTCAGTGTGCTCAGGGTGCTCAGGATGCTCAGGGTGCTCAGGGTGCTCAGGGTGCTCACTGTGCTCAGTGTGCTCAGGGTGCTCAGGGTGCTCAGGGTGCTCACTGTGCTCAGGGTGCTCAGTGTGCTCAGTGTGCTCAGGGTGCTCAGGATGCTCAGGGTGCTCAGTGTGCTCAGTGTGCTCAGGGTGCTCAGAGTGCTCAGGATGCTCAGTGTGCTCAGTGTGATCAGGGTGCTCAGGGTGCTCAGGGTGCTCAGTGTGCTCACTGTGCTCAGGGTGCTCAATGTGCTCAGGGTGCTCAATGTGCTCAGGGTGCTCAGGGTGCTCAGTGTGCTCAGGGGTGCTCAGGGTGCTCAGTGTGCTCACTGTGCTCAGGGTGCTCAGGGTGCTCAGGGTGCTCAGGGGTGCTCAGTGTGCTCAGGGTGCTCAGGGTGCTCAGTGTGCTCAGTGTGCTCAGGGTGCTCAGTGTGCTTCAGTGTGGCTCTGTGTGCTCAGTGTGCTCAGTGTGCTCAGTGTGCTCAGGGTGCTCAGTGTGCTCAGGGTGCTCAGTGTGCTCAGGGTGCTCAGGGTGCTCACTGTGCTCAGGGTGCTCAGTGTGCTCAGGGTGCTCAGGGTGCTCAGGGTGCTCAGTGTGCTCAGTGTGCTCAGGGTGCTCACTGTGCTCAGGGTGCTCAGTGTGCTCAGGGTGCTCAGTGTGCTCAGGGTGCTCACTGTGCTCAGGGTGCTCAGTGTGCTCAGTGTGCTCAGGATGCTCAGTGTGCTCAGGGTGCTCACTGTGCTCAGGGGTGCTCAGTGTGCTCAGGGTGCTCAGGGTGCTCAGGGTGCTCAGTGTGCTCAGTGTGCTCAGGGTGCTCAGGGTGCTCAGGGTGCTCACTGTGCTCACTGTGCTCAGGGTGCTCACTGTGCTCAGGGTGCTCAGTGTGCTCAGGGTGCTCAGTGTGCTCAGTGTGCTCAGGGTGCTCAATGTGCTCAGGGTGCTCAGGGTGCTCACTGTGCTCACTGTGCTCAGGGTGCTCACTGTGCTCAGGGTGCTCAGTGTGCTCAGGTGTGCTCAGGATGCTCAGGGTGCTCACTGTGCTCAGGGTGCTCAGTGTGCTCAGTGTGCTCAGGGTGCTCAGTGTGCTCAGGGTGCTCAGGGTGCTCAGTGTGCTCAGGGTGCTCAGTGTGCTCAGTGTGCTCAGTGAGCTCTGGGTGCTCAGTGTGCTCAGTGTGCTCAGGGTGCTCAGTGTGCTCAGTGTGCTCAGTGTGCTCACTGTGCTCAGGGTGCTCAGGGTGCTCAGGGGTGCCTCAGTGTGCTCAGTGTGCTCAGGGTGCTCAGTGTGCTCACTGTGCTCAGGGGTGCTCAGGGTGCTCAGGGTGCTCAGTGTGCTCAGTGTGCTCAGGGTGCTCACTGTGCTCAGGGTGCTCAGGATGCTCAGGGTGCTCAGTGTGCTCAGTGTGCTCAGGATGCTCAGGGTGCTCAGGGTGCTCAGTGTGCTCAGTGTGCTCAGGATGCTCAGGGTGCTCAGGATGCTCAGGATGCTCAGGGGTGCTCAGTGTGCTCAGTGTGCTCAGGATGCTCAGGGTGCTCAGGGTGCTCAGGATGCTCAGGGTGCTCAGGGTGCTCAGGGTGCTCACTGTGCTCAGGATGCTCAGGGTGCTCAGGGTGCTCAGGATGCTCACTGTGCTCAGTGTGCTCAGGGTGCTCAGGATGCTCAGTGTGCTCAGTGTGCTCAGGGGTGCTCAGTGTGCTCAGGGTGCTCAGGGTGCTCAGGGTGCTCAGGGTGCTCAATGTGCTCAGGATGCTCAGGGTGCTCAGGGTGCTCAGTGTGCTCAGTGTGCTCAAGGGTGCTCAGGGTGCTCAGGGTGCTCAGTGTGCTCAGGGTGCTCAGGATGCTCAGGGTGCTCAGTGTGCTCAGTGTGCTCAACTGTGCTCAGTGTGCTCAGTGTGCTCAGTGTGCTCACTGTGCTCAGTGTGCTCAGTGTGCTCAGTGTGCTCACTGTGCTCAGTGTGCTCAGCGTGCTCAGCGGTGCTCAGGGTGCTCAGGGTGCTCAGGGCAGCTCACACCCCAGGAGCTGGGACACCTTCAGCCTCTGCCTGTCCCAGCTGTGCCTCTCCCAGAGGTGCTACAGGAGGCTTTGCTCTCCACCTTTGCCTTCCTGGGCTCCTTGAGGAGCCTGTGGGCTCTTTATCCTCTTCCCTGGGTGGATTCTTTATTCTTTCCTGTCAGATTAAGCTTTTTTCTGGCTCAGAGATGGGGTAACTGAGAGGTGCTTTAAAAACTTTTATTCTATTTCCAGCTTCTTTTATCTCAGAGTTTACATACAATTACATACCATGTAAAACTTGTATCAAACTTTAAAAAATTAATTCCCCACACGTTTTCCTTGAGGGCACTGCCAGAAGAGCCCTGCAGTGGCTGTTGACACTGGTGTCGGCCCTGGGGACAGCCCTGTTCCTCAGCCATCCTCACTTGGGGCACCCTGCTCTCCTGGGAGGAGCTGGATCCTAATGAGATACATCCCTAATGAGATACATCCCTAATGAGGCACATCCCTAATGAGGCACATCCCTAATGAGGTACATCCCTAGAGAGAAGGAATTGGAGATGCCGGGTCCCATTTGCACTGGGGAATGTGCAGATATGGAATGGGCAGATCATGGAATCCCAGACTGGTTTGGGTTGGAGGGACCTCAGAGCTCATCCAGTGCCACCCCTGCCATGGCAGGGGACACCTCCCACTGTCCCAGCCCTGCCCAGCCTGGCCTTGGGCACTGCCAGGGATCCAGGGGCAGCCACAGCTGCTCTGGGCACCTGTGCCAGGGCCTGCCCACCCTCACAGGGAGAATTTCTTAACATCTGATCTAAACTCTTTATCAGTGGGAGCCTGTGGGAGCCCAGGACATCCCTCTGGCTGTCCAGGGACACCAGGACCCTGCCAGGGGGGCTCAGAGACCCTGGCACAGAGCCCAGAACACTCTGTGGGTTTGATTGTGACCCATGGAGCAAATTACCAACCTTAGATGAAGATCAGCAAGCCACAACAGTTTGGGTAGAATAACAGTGAAGTTATCATGGGGTGGAAAAGTAGATTTTGGGGTTTCTGGAATGGGGGTTCAGGAGGCAAGATGGAGGAATCTGGGTGTGTCCAGCCTTTCTCCTTCTTCTTCTTGGCCTCCATCTTCTGCTGTGATGTTGGCACTCACAGATTGGTTTAGAGTAGAAGCTCACTGTCTAACACAGGTGACAGGTATTGGAAGTTATTGTAAATGTTGTACATGTAGTTTTTAGTATAAAGACATAACACCACCCTGGGGGCAGGCAGAGTGCCTGGAACTGTCCTGCTGGATGGTTCTCAGCAGGGCAGGAGAAAATTTTTATAGATAAGGAACAATAAACAACTTGAGACCAAGGAACTGAAGAGCCCTGAGTGCTTCTTCAAGCACTCAGGCTGGGAAAAGAGACTTTAACAATCTTGGGGTCACTGTGAGCAGCGAGAGACCCTGACAGGAGCCATTCCCGCTCTCACTCCATCCTGTGCAGACCATCTCTCTCCATCCTTCCTGTAGCTCCTTCAGGCAGTGCAAGGACACAGTTTGGTCACCCCAAACCTTCTCTTCTCCAGGTGAACCATCCCAATCCTCCCAGCCTTTCCTCACAGGAGAGCTGCTCCAGCCCTCTGACCCTCCTGCTGTCCCTGAATGGAACAGACAACTTCTGCCCTGGCAGGGTGGGGCAGAGGACTCACCTGGCCACCAAGCCTTTCCAGACAACATTTTAAATTAAAAACCCCAGTGATAGTGCCAGAAAAATGATCACAGCAGATACAGTTCTTTGGGATGGCAGGACTGAAGTCCTTATGGCAACGTGAAGCCAGGAGAGCTGCAGAGGGCCTGGGGGACAAGGATGGAGGGACAGGACACAGGGAATGGCTCCCAGTGCCAGAGGGCAGGGATGGATGGGAGATTGGGAATTGGGAATTGGGAATTGTTCCCTGGCAGGGTGGGAGGCCCTGGCACAGGTGCCCAGAGCAGCTGGGGCTGTCCCTGGATCCCCTGGCAGTGCCCAAGGCCAGGCTGGACAGGGCTGGGAGCACCTGGGGCAGTGGGAGGTGTCCCTGCCCTGGCAGGGGTGGCACTGGGTGGGCTTTGAGGTCCCTTCCCACCCCAACCAGTCTGGGATTCTGTGATTCTGTACCAGCAGCCAGTACATTATCAATTATATGGAGACTTCTCCATCAATGTTTGCTGGTAGTTTAGTAGTTACGCATGATTCCAAACTGTGAAAAACGCCAATCACTTGTTTTTAAATTTTTAGCAAGTTCAATAGTAATGAAATGGTTATAAGAATAGTAATACAATTAGAGTAATAATAATTTGGACAATTTGGATTAGGAAAATAGGAGACAATAGAAACAAAGAGTTATGGACATCTGGGTACCTCTTTTCTGGGCAGCATAAGCCCGAAAATGGACACACGGTAACAGAGGATTAACCCTTGAAAACAATAACCAGTTGCATATTCATACATCTCATACATGATGCATAAATTCCACTCAAGCACAGGATTCTGTCTGGTCAATGTCAGCTTCTTCCTCTGAATCCTAACAGCGCCTTCGAGGCAGGAAGAAGTTAGTTTCTTCTGATAAGAGGGCAATAAATTCTTTTTCTCTGAAAGATTTTGGTGTCCTGTGGCGAGTCCTTTCTTTAGGAAAAAAAGTATCCTACATAGCATAATTTCTATTTTAACACTATTTATATATTATATAATTTATATTAATACATATTATATATAATATATATTTATATTTTATATACATTTTTTATAACCTAAAACTATATTTACCACACTACTTAAGAGAATTAAGACAGCATTACTTTCTGACACAACACATATAATATTCAAGCCAATCATAAAATGCGCATTTTTCACGCAAAATGATGATAAATTCAGCTTGCCAAACGACCGGCTTCGATCATTTTGCAATTCTCTCTTTACAAAGCTGTCTCTCCGGATGCTGGAGCACAGACACAGCAGCGGTTCCGTGTCCCTGCTGCCGGGGGGCTCGGGATGGGTTTGGGGGCTCTCCCGGCTTGGGATGGGTTTTGGGGCTCTCGGGATGAGTTTTGGGGCTCTCGGGATGGGTTTTGGGGCTCTCGGGATGGGTTTTGGGGGCTCTCAGATGGGTTTTGGGGCTCTCCCGGCTCGGGATGGGTTTTTGGGGCTCTCGGGATGGGTTTTGGAGCTCTCCCGGCTCGGGATGGGTTTTGGGGCTCTCAGGATGGGTTTTGGGGCTCTCGGGATGAGTTTTGGGGCTCTCGGGATCGGTTTTGGGGCTCTCGGGATGAGTTTAGGGGCTCTCGGGATGGGTTTTGGGGCTCTCCCAGCTCGGGATGGGTTTTGGGGCTCTCGGGATGGATTTTTGGGGCTCTCCCGTCTCGGGATGGGTTTTGGGGCTCTCGGGATGGGTTTTGGGGCTCTCCCGGCTCGGGATGGGTTTTTGGGGCTCTCCCGGCTCGGGATGGGTTTGTGGGGCTCTCGGGATGAGTTTTGGGGCTCTCGGGATGGGTTTTGGGGCTCTCAGGATGGGTTTTGGGGCTCTCGGGTTGGGTTTGGGGGCTCTCCCGGCTCGGGATGGGTTTTGGGGCTCTCGGGATGAGTTTTGGGGCTCTCGGGATGGGTTTTGGGGCTCTCGGGATGGGTTTTGGGGCTCTCCCGGCTCGGGATGAGTTTTGGGGCTCTCGGGATGGGTTTTGGGGCTCTCGGGATGGGTTTTGGGGCTCTCCCGGCTCGGGATGGGTTTTGGGGCTCTCCCAGCTCGGGATGGGTTTTGGGGCTCTCGGGATGGGTTTGGGGGCTCTCGGGATGGGTTTGGGGGCTCTCCCGGCTCGGGATGGGTTTTGGGGCTCTCCGGATGAGTTTTGGGGCTCTCGGGATGGATTTTGGGGCTCTCCCGGCTCGGGATGGGTTTTGGGGCTCTCGGGATGGGTTTTGGGGCTCTCGGGATGGGTTTCTGGGGCTCTCCCGGCTCGGGATGGGTTTTGGGGCTCTCGGGATGAGTTTTGGGGCTCTTGGGATGGATTTTTGGGGCTCTCCCGGCTCGGGATGGGTTTTTGGGGCTCTTGGGATGGGTTTTGGGGCTCTCTGGATGGGTTTTGGGGTTCTCGGGATGGATTTTTGGGGCTCTCCCGGCTCGGGATGAGTTTTGGGGTCTCGGGATGGGTTTTGGGGCTCTCGGGATGGGTTTTGGGGCTCTCCCGGCTCGGGATGGGTTTTGGGGCTCTCGGGATGGGTTTTGGGGCTCTCGGGATGGGTTTTGGGGCTCTCCCGGCTCGGGATGGGTTCTGGGGCTCTCGGGTTGGGTTTTGGGGCTCTCGGGATGGGTTTTTGGGGCTCTCCCGGCTCGGGATGGGTTTTGGGGCTCTCGGGATGGATTTTGGGGCTCTCCCGGCTCGGGATGGGTTTTTGGGGCTCTCGGGATGAATTTTGGGGCTCTCGGGATGGGTTTTGGGGCTCTCCCGGCTCGGGATGGGTTTTGGGGCTCTCGGGATGGGTTTTTGGGGGCTCTCCCGGCTCGGGATGGGTTTTGGGGCTCTCGGGTTGGGTTTGGGGGCTCTCCCGGCTCGGGGTGGGTTTTGGGGCTCTCGGGATGAGTTTTGGGACTCTCGGGATGAGTTTTGGGGCTCTCCCGGCTCGGGATGAGTTTTGGGGCTCTCGGGATGGGTTTTGGGGCTCTCGGGATGGGTTTTTGGGGCTCTCCCGGCTCGGGATGGGTTTTTGGGGCTCTCGGGATGGGTTTTGGGGCTCTCGGGATGAGTTTTGTGGCTCTCGGGATGGGTTTTCTGGGGCTCTCCCGGCTCGGGGTGGATTTTTGGGGCTCTCCCGGCTCGGGATGGGTTTTGGGGCTCTCGGGATGGGTTTTGGGGCTCTCGGGATGGGTTTCTGGGGCTCTCCCGGTTCGGGATGAGTTTTGGGGCTCTCCCGGCTCGGGATGAGTTTTGAGGCTCTCAGGATGGGTTTCTGGGGCTCTCCTGGCTCGGGATGGGTTTTGGGGCTCTCCCGGCTCGGGATGGGTTTTGGGGCTCTCGGGATGAGTTTTGGGGCTCTCCCGGCTCGGGATGGGTTTTGGGGCTCTCAGGATGGGTTTTTGGGGCTCTCCCGGCTCGGGATGAGTTTTTGGGGCTCTCGGGATGGGTTTTGGGGCTCTCGGGATGGGTTTCTGGGGCTCTCCCGGCTCGGGATGGGTTTTGGGGCTCTCGGGATGGGTTTTGGGGCTCTCGGGATGGGTTTTGGGGCTCTCGGGATGGGTTTTGGGGCTCTCGGGATGGGTTTCTGGGGCTCTCCCGGCTCGGGATGGGTTTTGGGGCTCTCGGGATGGGTTTCTGGGGCTCTCCCGGCTCGGGATGGGTTTTGGGGCTCTCGGGATGAGTTTTGGGGCTCTCGGGATGGGTTTTTGGGGGTCTCCCGGCTCGGGATGGGTTTTGGGGCTCTCCCGGCTCGGGATGGGTTTTGGGGCTCTCCCGATGCCCGGGGCCGCCGCGAGAGGGAGGGCGCGCCCCGTGCCAGGCTGGATCCGCTCACGGGAAATTCCATTTTAAACCCGGGCAGCCCAAAGCCCCGCGAGCCGCTGGCTGACATTTGTGGCGCAGCGTAAGAATAGCTTATTTTGGGTTGCCATAAACACGTCCCGAGCTGACATAAACTAAACGAAGAGCCTTTCCAGAGTGTTTATACCAGTTTCACTGGGCTGCTTGGAGCCTCCGTGGGAGCTTTGTGTTTGGATAAGCCCTGAGCCTGAAATGCACTGATTTAGCTCAGGATGGGCATGGAAACCTCTGGGTTATGTTCACAAGTAAACGGTGCACGGTATTCAGCAGCAGCTTCACAGAAAGAACTTCTTGAAGAGAAGAGACTCCTCATCTGTATTTGATTGTTTCTTTTTTGCGTATTTTGCATTATTTTTGTCGTTGCTTCTGCTTCCAGACAATCTCTTACCACTGGGGCATTCTGTGAATGCAGCCACATGTCTGAGGACAAGGGAGAGGAGATGTCCCAGCGCTTGGCTGCTGGAGAACTTTGCCTTTAAAGCAAAATTTGCAGCTGAAAAATTCACAGAGGATTTTTTCAGAGGATGGTGCTGAGGTTTGTTTGCTCACATGAGGGGGAAATCCCTGTTTGCAGTGGCTCAGGTTTGAAATGTCTGCATCTGTACATTATCTTCCCAATACTTTCCCCATCCCTTGCTTCTCTCAGTGAAGATCACCTCGTTCCTCCCTGTGACCATGTTCACAGGGTTCTTGGATGAGGGAAGAGACAAGGATCTGACTCCATGTTTCAGAAGGCTTGATTTATTATTTTATGATATATATTACATTAAAACTATACTAAAAGAATAGAAGAAAGGATTTCATCAGAAGGCTAGCTAAGAATAGAAAAAGAAAGAATGAGAACAAAGGCAGCTGTCTCAGACTCTCTGTCTGAGCCAGCTGGGCTGTGATTTGCCATTAATTAGAAACAACCAACATGGGCCAATCAAAGGTCCACCAGTTGCATTCCACAGCAACAGATAATCAATGTTTACATTTTGTTCCTGAGGCCTCTCAGCTTCTCAGGAGAAAAAATCCTAAAGAAAGGATTTTTCATAAAAGATGTCTGTGACACCTCCCTTTCAGACACTTCCTCCTGGGTTTTGCAATCTCCCTTGCCCAAGGAAATGCAGCTGTCACGATGGTTCACAGATGAAAATTCAGCCTTTAATGCAGCTGGGGCTTGATCCATTAACCACTTTGAAGATTATGACCAAAGCCTGTAAGTGGCATCTGAAATATGAGCCTGCAGCAGGAGTCAATGAGGCCCAGGGAGCTGCAGAGCAGCTCTGCTGTCCCAGACAGGGAACCGGGGAGGGAGCAGAGCAGCAGCACTGCAGCACGAGGGGCAGGGACGGCCTCAGGCAGCCCAAACATGGTCAAAAAGCACTAAAATTGGAAGTGAGAAGGGGGTTTTGGCTGTGGTATTAAATGGAGATAGAAAGGAGCAAAGTCTGGAGAGAGGAGCCATGTGGCTGTGCTGGGACTGCCGAGCCAGGGAGCAGCATCCAGGGGGACCAGGAGCTCTGGGAGCAGAGAGAGCACAGGGAGAGGCTGCCCTGGGAACAGGAGGGGGCAAGGTGATGTTCTCAGGATGCTCAGTGAGATTTCCAGGATGCACAGTGAGATCCCAATGATGCTCAGTGATGTTCCCAGGATGGACAGTGAGGTTCCCAACGATGCTCAGTGAGATCCCAACGATGCTCAGTGAGGATTCACAGTAGGATTTTGTCCCATACTGCAAAGCAAGATGTATTCCATTACCATCTGTATGGCAGCTGTCTTCTGTTAAGTGGCCAGTTTTCCTTATCTCTTCCACAACCACTCCTCCCTCCGAGGAGACATCTGCTGATAACAGGCTATAGAATGTCACTGCATGACTGATAAGAACTTCAGCATCCCAGTGTGAGTTGCTGTGCCCAGAGGGAATTCCTACCAGAGACAGAATGTGGAGATTCTGGAATACCAAGACAGCTTGTCCACTGGCTTTCCCAAAGGAACAGCAGCTGCCTCTTCTTCCACTGGATCTTCAGAGGAAGACGACACCCTTTTCTACAGGATTCCTGCTCCAGCAGAACCACACCTGACACTCCAGGAGGGCTGCAGCCACAATTCCAATTGGACTGCTACCCACACCCTGACCCACAGGGTGTCAGGTTGTGTTCTGACTCTGTCGGTGTTGTTTTAGTTTACTGCATTGTTTATTTTATCCTTTTATTTTCTTCCCTATTAAAGAACTGTTATTTCCTGCTCCCATACTTTTTGCCTGAGAGGCCCTTAATTTAAAATTCATAGCAATTCAGAGGGGTGTGGGGGGGTTACATTCTTAATTTCAGGGGAGGCTCCTGCCTTCCTTAGCAGGCACCTGTCTTTCCAAACCAAGACAGATTCTCAGGATGCTCAGTGAGGTTCCCAGGATGCCAGAGGAAGGCTCTGGTGATGTAAATGGCAATAATCCAAATTATACACTGTGGAAACCCAGGGCACCGGGAGTATTTCTGTGTCTGCTCTGGGGTGCCCTGACCCCCAGGGAAGCTCTGACTTTGACCCTCATTCATGGAGAAAGTTTCCTAGACTTCAAGATAAACTAGAATCCACAAAAGTGTGAAGTAGATTATAGAGAGTAGTGTAGTTATATCACTTGGTGAGAAATTTAGTTTTGGGATTTTTAGTATGTTGTGGATGGAAGCAAGATGGAGGGCACAGGGTGTCATCCTGGGATTCTTCTTCATGCTGCTTCTTCCTCCTTCTTCATGGGTTTGGGTGGCATTTTGTAATTGGGCCGAAAAGTGCGCATTGCAGGCTCTTTGGGATCAGTTACTGGGTTAAAAGGGAAAATAATCCAGGTGTTAGTTCTTAATTGGATAGTTCAGTCTTAAAAGACCTTGTAGCAAGAGATTGTTGGCCATTTTGGGCCTTCTAATGAAAAGCTGCCCAACTCACAGTAATGAGACTGTTTTACTGATAAGAAATAATAAACACTTGAGTCTGAACACGAATTACTGTCTCAAGTGCCTTCAATGCAGACCCAGAAAAACCAACGATTGGTACCCCCAAAATACACCCTTGGTCCTGTCAGCTGAGAGGGAATGCAGGACATAACCCCCACACAGCACTGACCACCCTGTGCTCACATCTGGGAGTTTCTCCTGAGTGAAGAAACAGCTCCAGTATTTAAAACTCCAGTTAAAAGTGAGCTGCACCTTCATGTTGACCAGCACAGCCCTCGAGAGCCAAAGGTGAACCTGCTGTTTCCCTGAGCTCCAGGAGAAAATGAGCAGGAGGGAGCCACCCACAGCATCAATTAAAGAGGATTCATTTCACATCAGCATGGAGAGAGTTGATAAGATCAAGGATCCACCAGAAACAGTCCAATAAGTTTCCACTGAATCAACATTTTCTGATGGAAAACTCAGAATATTCTGTGATTCTGTCCTGTCTGGAAAAGTTGCAGCATCTGAAATTATTACACTGAAGGTACCAGTTACCATTTCTCCATTCCATGAATACCAAATGCTCACAATTGCTGCCTTTTGGAGTTTATTTTAATTCTAAATATGACCCTGCTGTGAACCACTGGAACAGAGCAAATGGCAGAAAATGTAAATTGACAAAACCTGGAGATTTAGGCATTAGAATTATTCCATTCAGTGTATCATTCAGGCTCCCATTGCAAAAATAACTAAAAATTTTGTTTTCAAATCCTCACCTCTACTTGTGCAAGGCAAAGTCAAGTCACTACAGCTTGGTTGTGCTCTTCTGTTTTACACATCAGCAGCTGAGTGAACATATTTCCATCTGAATATTAAAGAAAACAGCCTGAAAAGGAAAATATTTAGTCAAAGCTTTGTATTTTCAGTTGGGTGATATATTCATGAACAACCAAATTTTGTTTGTTACACATCACCGGCTGATTTAACATATTTCCATCTGAACATTAAAGAAAACAGCCTAAAAAGGAAAATAATTAGTCAAAGCTTTGTATTTTCAGTTGGGTGATATATCCATGAACAGCCAAATTTTGTTTGTTCACGACAACCAGCTGACACAGTGAAAATGGAGATGGCCAAATCCTAAATTATTCTTTAGCCTTCCCCAGTGAGCCAGGCAGGATTCAGAACTCAAGGTATTGGAGGTTGTCACAGACACCTTTTATGAGAAATCTTTTCTTTAGGATTTTTTCTCCTGGGAAGCTGAGAGGCCTCAGGAACAAAATGTAAACATTGATTATCTGCTGCTGTGGAATGCAACTGGTGGACCTTTGATTGGCCCATGTTGGTTGTTTCTAATTAATGGCAAATCACAAATCACAGAGAGTCTGAGACAGCTGCCTTTGTTCTCATTCTTTCTTATTCTATTCTTAGCCAGACTTCTGATGAAATCCTTTCTTCTATTCTTTTAGTATAGTTTTAATGTACTATATATCATAAAATAATAAATCAAGCCTTCTGAAACATGGAGTCAGATCCTTGTTTCTTCCCTCATCCTGAGACCCCTGAGAACACTGTCACAGGAGGTGGCACGTCCTCACCTGACTGATGATGAGCAATTTTCCTGTGACAGGGGGAGCACTGAGCCCGAGTTTCAGGGAATTTCTTTGCAGCTCCATGCCCTGATGTGAGCTCAGCCCTGAGCTGTGGAGAATGAGTGACCCCAGCAGAGCTGTCAGTGCCAGACAATGCCATCACATCGGGGCCTCTGTAAGCTCTGTGCAGGGCACAGCTCCCACAGGACTGCCAAGAAATGAGACTCCAGCTTGGAACTGACATTGACTGCTTGCTGCTGCTACTTTTGGTTTGAGCAGGTATTTATTTGGTTTCATTCTTTGGAGCTCACTGCTGGGTCAGCTTTGGCTCCTGTGGCTGGGGAGCAAAATGTGAAATGCAGCTCGATTGGGCACAGTGAATTTTGGGACTTTTTACTTCTTTAGTGGCTGAGGTTTAGGTGAGAGTGTAAATGTTTGTGTTGTTTCCCAGACCTGCCCAAGGTGCACAGCTGCCCTTGAACAGCATCTGTGTCCCCAGAACAGCACAGCCACGTGTGCCACCGCACTGGCTCAGCCCCACTGGCTCCAAACCCTTCCCAAAACCCCAAAACGTGCAGGGCCCCTTCCAGGTGCAGCTGTGCCCTCGAGTGAGCTGCAGCAAGGTCACCATGACATTGTCTGAAAAATCCTCTTTGCCCAGGATTTTCTCCTGGGAAGCTGAGAAGCCCCAGAGAGGAATGAAAACAATAATTATTGATTATTGCTGATTGCTGCTCCTGTGTTTGCTGCTGTGGAATGTGGCTTGGACATTGCTTACCAACAGGTGAATGTTTGATTGGCTCCATGTGAATTGTTTTTCTTAATGGCCAATACCAGCCAGCTGTGTGGGACTCTCTGAGTCAGTCACGAGATTTTATTATTCTGATGTATCCTTTCTCTTTCTTTAGTATAGTTTTAGTGTAGCATTAATATAATATAATATAATATAATATAATATAATATAATATAATATAATATAATATAATATAATATAATATAATATAATATAATATAACATAATATAATATAATATATCAGCCTTCTGAGAACATGGAGTCAAATTCTCATCTCTCACCCCGTCCTGGGGACCTCACAACCACCCCACAGCCCCTCACAGCCTCCCAAGCCCAGATGCACACTGTGCTGTAGGGATGGCAAGCACTTGGCTGCAGGAGCTCCCACATGTTCTTTGTGTCCTTGCAGCTGGAATTTTTTAGTCTAAGGCCAAGAGATGCCAGCTCCAGCACTCCCCTACCACCACACTTTGTGTTTTTGCTTTGCTTTTGTTTGCTCAAGCATCAATGAGCCTTTGCGATGCAGGATTTGAATAGAGAAAGGGACAGAACTTTATTTCTCTTTCTCTACTTTACTCAAATCCTTTTCTAAAGAGCAGAAAACTTTTCTACTCTTAGAGCAACTTTCTACTCTCTTTTTCTACTCTTAGAGTAGTCTCTTAGAGTAGAAACTTTTCGAAGAGTGGAAACTTTTCTAAAGAGTAGAGAAGGGTTTGAATGAAGTAGAGAAAGAGAGAAATGAAGTTCTGTCACAGCCAGAGAGACTGAAAGAGTGACACTCCAGATTCTGAGCCCCTCTACCCTCCATCCCACCGTGCCACAGCCATTCCTGGCTTCACACAAGGCCAGCAGGGGAATTTGTGCTCTTGTCTGCAGCTGAGCCTCTCAGATGCCCCCATGCTCCCCTACCTCTGCAGGTATTTGTTTCCAGCTGCCTGCAGATACTTTGCAGGAGAATTCCCTGCAGGGAAATTATTGTTAACTCTCCCCAGGCCAGGCTGTAATCTGGAAACAAGCCAGCAATCTTGGATTCATACCAGGATGTCAGTGTTTTGTTGAGGAGCTCTGACAGCCAAACCCTCTGGAGCACCAAGCAAGGCCCTTGGCATTCTGGATGCCCCCTGAGAGAACACTTGGGAAGGTGGCACTTGCAGGGTTTCCCCTCCCTGGTGCCCTGATTGGGCTCAGATCTGAGCTTTGCCATTTCTGAGCAGCTTTCAGGTGTGTTCTCAGAATTCTGCTCGGGCTGAGGGGCAGCAGCAGTCGGTGACTCTGGGTTCACCAGCCCTGGCTGGGGTTGCTCTGGATTCATTGTCCAGCTCGACTGGGGTCACTGCTAGGGTGGCACAAAGCCTTGGGGGTTGGATGTCACAATTTCCCAGGGCCAGCTCTCCTGCACAGAGATAAAGCAAATCCCTCCTTCCTGCAGGTGCTGCAGGAGCTCTCCCCTGTCTCTGCCGGATGGGAGAAACAGCAATGACCCAAACCCCACGGGCTGAGCATGAAGTCAGTGACTTTGTCAAGGTCACCTTGGCTCTGGGCATTTCCCTCTGCAAGGCAAACCTCACTCCTGCTGTGTTTGCTCTTTGCATACACCATAAAGTATCCAGGATATGAAACTGCAGCACGCAGATGCAGGAACGCCTCTCACTGAAGGACTTTTCTGATTTAATACTGCACAAAGGTGAAAGCTTCACCCTGGTGTGGTGTGGGAATTGGAGAAACAGAAACTTCCACAGACACTGAAGGGTTTGATTTGCAACCCTGGAAGAAGCTTGGATTGATGTAAAAATACAATATGCAGATATGAAGCAGAACAATCATAAACTTATGATTCTATAGTTGTAAGAATATGCCTTAAGTAAGTGAGCAGCTGTGCTGATGAGATGGTGAAGGGTTTGTAGTGTAGGGTGGGGTTGTGTGGAGTGAGCTGAGAGTTCAGAATTATAACAGAAGCATTTGTGTGCATGGGAGACAGAAGCCACTGGATAAAAGTGTCCTGAGTGCAGCAGAAGTGAGTAAAGGTGATGGGTTAGAAAAGCAAAACAAACCCTGTGGCAGCTGTCATTGGGTTAGAAAGTTCTGTCTTGCCTTGTGACAAAGAACTTGTGACTGCTCTTGAGCTATGGCTGAATTCTTGCTCCCCTAAAACCTCACAGCCCCTGAGACTGATGTTTGTCTGAGCAATAAATCATTTTTAGCTTGAAAATAGTCCCCCCCACCCTTCATCACCAGCAGTGCCAATGACAGTGTGGCAGCTGCCCCCAGTTCTTCACCAAGGGCTGGCCCAGCATCTCCTCTGGGCACGGGGGGCACAGAACTGCCCCAAGGTGCAGGGCCTGAGCCAGCAGCCGCTCTCCTGCCTGCCTGGGGAGCAGGAAATGTGCCAGGCACAGCAGCACCTGGCCATACCTGCAAGCTCCCGTTAGGAAAAGAGCCTCAGGGGTGGGTGTCTGTGGAATTTAGACCCAGTGTGAGACAGCCTGAACGGTTTGGGCAATAAATGAGTCACTGGTGGCTCTGAGCAAGCCCTGTGTCCCCACAGGTGCCTGCAGAGGAGCTGGCATTCCCTTCCATGGCAGATGGCAGCTCAGCTCTGCCTGCCCAGGGATGTCGCAGACAACTTTTATGGAAAATTCTTTCCTTAGGATTTTTTCCTCCTGAGAAGCTGAGAGGCCTCATCCATGGCAGATGGCAGCTCAGCTCTGCCTGCCCAGGGATGTCGCAGACAACTTTTATGGAAAATCCTTTCCTTAGGGTTTTTCCTCCTGAGAAGCTGAGAGGCCTCAGGAACAAAATGCAAACATTGATTATCTGCTGCTGTGGAATGCAACAGGTGCATCTGTGATTGGCTCATGTGGTTGTTTCTAATTAATGGCCAATCACAGTCAGCTGGCTCGGACTCTCTGTCAAGCCTTTGTTATCATTCTTTCCTATTCTATTCTTAGCCAGCCTTCTGATGAAATCCTTTCTTCTATTCTTTTAGTACAGTTTTAATGTAATATATATCATAAAATAATAAACCAAGCCTTCTGAAACATGGAGTCAGATCCTCATCTCTTCCCTCATCCTCAGACCCCTGTGAACACCGTCACACAGGGATGCTCAGCACAGGACTGGTTGCAGTAAAGTGGAGAAATTATAAGAAAAAGGCCTCATAAAATCCAGCCTGCTGTGTTGTATCTGTAGCTAACCTGTCATTTCTTCTAAGGGAAGCCAGCACTTGGCAAGTTCCCATGGGAAAGCAACCCTGGAGTGAGGAGTTGGTTAACATAACAATTTACTCCTGGGTGAAAAACACCTTACACCTCTATAAACTGAGATGTCAGGGGTGGCACAGTTAGAATATCTGACTCCAGAACATAAAGTTCTTATTGCTACTTAGTGGTTCAATTCTTAGATCTGAAACCTAACTGCTATTTCAATTTTGACTGGAGTCTCCAAGTCCTGCAGAAGGCAAAGCTCCTCAGCTTGTGCACAGATTGGAGCCGGCTCAGGCAGCAGGAATGGAGCCCTGGCTGCCATCCCCAGCTGATAACAGGGGATGGAGCCCTGGCTGCCATCCCAGCTGATAACAGGCATGGAGCCCGGGCACTCCTCCCTCCCCGCACCGCGGATCCAGTTTCAGCCACAAAGCACCGGGTCCTTATCGGCCCCAGGAGTGCCTTTGTTCTGCTGCTGGCTCTTGACCTGCATCAGGAAGGCAAACACCTGCAGAGCTGCCTTCCCTGTGTCTGGGGCATGAACCAACAGCTGGGCCACTCTGAAGCCCTGGTTCCAGCAGAAATGGCTCAAAATCCCCTTTATTTGTGTCTTTCCTGCTGCCCCATGCCCTTGGGATGCCCTGTTTGCCACACTGATCAGGGTGACATCCTTATGTAAATCTATCATTGGATAAATCAGGGCATCACAGAGAATTCATCCATGGGCATGGGATGGTGGAGACACCAAAGCCCAGATTTCTCTCCCACAAACCCTCATTTGAACCCAGGTGTAATTACTGGCTGGGAGGACTCTGGGATCCTCTCTTGGATTGCTCTCAGGGCAGTTTATAAATCCAAGAGTTCAGTGCTTCCTGCTGCATTCCTGAACTCCTGACACCCCAGCTCACCCCAAACCATCAGAATCATTCCAGTCATCAGTTTGGTGAGGTAAGGAATAAAAAAGAGAGAGTTCTTTTTTTCTCCAAAATGATATTACTTCTGCATCGTTTCCAGGCTCAGCCCTGTCCCAGATGTACAGAAATATCCAGTTTTCTCTTTAGCAATATGGTGTGATTGCTCTCCTCTGAAAAGAGAGAGGCTGGTGCTGCTCCTCAGTGAGGTCATGGTCACAGGGGAGTCACTCCCCTGCTCACATTTGGCTCCTGCTTCCCAGTGTCTCCTCTATAAAGCAATTTATGGTACATGGAGGCTGCAGGGGCGTGGGAGCTGTGTGAGAAAGGCAAACAGAAAGTTAACTATTGCATCATCCCTGAGTGTCCAAGTGACCAGGTACAGCAATTGCTGTGAGAAATCCAGGATTTGGTTATTTTCCTTTTAATTTTGTTGAGTGTTAAGCTACAAGAATGAGGGCGTAGGGCATATTATAACCAATAAAGTTTGCTGTTAAGTCGATCAGAAGGTAAGAGATGTAAAAAGAGACCAGGTAGGGTGGCCTGCTTTGATTCTGAAAAATAAATACCTCTTTAAGCACTTTAATAAGACATCTAAAATGAATTTATTTGCTTATTTTAGCAGTGACATCCTTAACTGCAGGCAGTATTCTGGTTTTCTGCAGACATCCAGGTGGGTACACGCACTTCTGAAAGCACTGGCCTTCCTCTGAGCTGCACAAACAACCAGAAATCACACCCCAAACAGAAAGAAACCAGGTAAAACACTGCAACTACACTCAAGAAGCAAGTCCAAATCAGCAACAGAGAACCATTGGTAGGAACCTGACATCCTTGAAAATATTCTTTGTATAAAGAATGATTCTTCATCAGTGAACTAATTCAGGTAATTTCCCTGCACACAAAATAATAGGTCAAAGGTAGTACAAAGTGGATATTATTGATGAATGCTCAGTTTATAGATATGTCCAGACCATGATACAGAACAAATGAGGGGTGCACTTCTTGCCCTGTAAAGGAAACACTTGGGAAAGGAGATATTGGACATTTTGGCCGATGGCACAAGTGACAGGGACATTGTCAGCTGAGGTCTGGAGCTGCACGTGAAAAATGCGTCAGTAAAAAGCCTGGGCTGAGCAGAGCAGCTCTGAGAGCTGCATCTGGCCAGCATTTGGCAGAGGAACAGATTTTCTCTCCCAGTGGAACCAGAGAGAGGAGATCACAGCCCCCCCAGTCTGAGGGAAAATCCTCCCATTGAAGGAATTAATGTAAAATGGTTGGGCTCTGCTTGTCCTGGCACACTCTGTACTCAACAAAAAAGAGAGACAAGATCTTCCATAAAGTAAATTAAAGGTGAGAATCCACTTCTTACCCTGAGAGAGCCCAAGTGCAGATGCTGCAGATCAGACTGTGGGGACACTCTCATCCCTGCTGAAAAAAATAGCTAAAATTGCTTTCTCTGAAGTTACAGCGCTGAATAAAAACCTTTGGGCTTGAACTTGAATTATCCACACCTTCCACAACTATCTCAGCATAAACCCTGCCTTCTGCCCAGTACAGGTTCACAGATTAATGGTTTTTACCATGTCCAAAAAAAGAAATAATAAATCAACAGAGCAAAGAGCAAGGACATGTCAGGGCAGGTAGGAAACAATCTCTTTCTAGAGATTGGTTGTAAATAAACTGGGTTTGGGTGGCAGCTACACAGATTAGGGTTTGAATAAAATACCCTTGTGTAGAGAACAGAGCAGAATTTCTGTTTCCCCTGGTGCACAGGACTCACTGTCTGCTGTACAAATATTTACATGGCAGGAGCTTCAGGCTTCTTGTGTGTCCTGCACTCAGGGACTCCCTCATCTGTATTTCTTGCTGAGAGAAAGGCAAAAAGTGGCTGAATGAAGCATGACAGAAGTGGTAACTCTGTGTTCCATCACCAGCACCCCCTTTTCTCTCCACTCTGGCCTCAGGCTGCTGAGTGCACATCTGGAACATCTGCCTGCTTCCCCAGCCCAGCACAAACACCTCTGCACCATCCATCACCCCAGAGCACTGCCCTGCACATGCACAGCTCTGGGTAAACACAGAGCACACTTAACACCACTTCTAGCAAGGAAATTTGTTAAATAGGTTGTTACACATCCCCCCATCATGCTTTGGGTCTCAGCATTTGTCCTGGGCTGTAAGATAAGTGGGTATTCTATTTGCCATCTGTCAGAGGTGGGGCAGGTATCTTCTGTTCATTGGGCAGTTTTCTTTATCTCTCCCACAAACCCATCCTCCTTCCAGGAGATATTTTCTGTCCATGGCCAGTGAGTGTCCCTGCAGATGGAATTCCATCATCCCATGGGGAGAAGCTCCGCCCAGGGGAGGAGCCAAGCATTCCTATCCAGATATAATCTGAGATTAGGAACAGCACAGCAGCCTTTGCTCACTGCATTTCCAGAGGAGCAGCTTTCTGCTCCCCTGCATTGCCAGAGGGAGCCCAGGCCCATCTCCAGCAGCCCTGGAGCTGCAGAGGAAAACTCCCCCCTTGTTCAGGATCCCTGCTCCAGCAGAACCACAGCTGGCACTGCAGGAGGGCTGAGCCCCCATGGGATGGGGCTGTGCCACCCCCTGACACACAGGGGTCAGGGCATGCTCTGACTCTGGCAGTGGGTTTGGTTTCATATTACTGCATTTCTATTTTATTTTTACTTTCTTCCCTAGTCAATAACTGTTATTCTTGCTCCCATATCTTTGCCTGAGAGCCCTTTAATTTCAAAATTACAACAATTCAGAGGGAGGGGGTTAATTTGCCATTTCAGGAGAGGCTCCTG
This sequence comes from Calcarius lapponicus, assembly GCA_039654755.1. Lineage (NCBI taxonomy): Eukaryota > Metazoa > Chordata > Aves > Passeriformes > Fringillidae > Calcarius > Calcarius lapponicus. The sequence continues at coordinate 3,777,547 of CM077475.1, read as the reverse complement.
CCCTCCTCAGCAGACACCTGTCTTTTCAAACCAACACAGCATTTAAAGGGATTGCATTGTGGCCATCCATGGAATTTCTCATGGAATATTCTGATGGAATTTTCTTCCCAAGCAAGACAGTGGGCTGTCCCATATTTTCTGTTCTGCTGCTCAGCTCTGCTCTGGGGCCAGTCCAGAGGAGGCCACCTGTGCTGCTGTTCACAGGGGTCCCAGGACGAGGGAAGAGATGAGAATCTGACTCCATGTTTCAGAAGGCTGATTTATTATTTTATCGTAGATATTATATCAAAAGAAAATGATATATTAAAATTATACTAAAAGAATAGAAGAAAGGATTTCATCAGAAGGCTTGAAAGGAATAGAACGATAATAAAATCTTGTGACTGACCAGAGAGTCTGAGACAGCTGGACTGTGATTGGCCATTAATTAAAAACAACCAATCCCAGATGCACCTGTTGCATTCCACAGCAGCAGATTACATTTTGTTTGTGAGGCCTCTCAGCTTATCAGGAGAAAAAAATCCTAAGGAAAGGATTTTTCATAAAAGATGTCCATGACAGCCAGCAGGTTGATCAGAGGGCTGGAGCAGCCCTGCTGTGAGGAAGGGCTGAGGGGTTGGGGTTGCTCAGCCTTGGGGTGACCCCACTGTGGTGTCCCAGTGCCTGATTTATTATTTTATCGTAGATATTATATCAAAAGAAAATGATATATTAAAATTATACTAAAAGAATAGAAGAAAGGACTTCATCAGAAGGCTTGAAAGGAATAGAACGATAATAAAATCTTGTGACTGACCAGAGAGTCTGAGACAGCGGGACTGTGATTGGCCATTAATTAAAAACAACCAATCCCAGATGTACCTGTTGCATTCCACAGCAGCAGATAATCAATGTTTACATTTTGTTCCTGAGGCCTCTCAGCTTCTCAGGAGAAAAAATCCTAAGGAAAGGATTTTTCATAAAATGTGTCTGTGACAGCCAGCAGGTTGATCAGAGAGCTGCAGCAGCCCTGCTGTGAGGAAGGGCTGAGGGGTTGGGGTTGCTCAGCCTTGGGGTGACCCCACTGTGGTGTCCCAGTGCCTGAAGGGAGGATGGGGCAGGATTATTTACCAGGGCAGCAGGCACAGCACCAAGGGCAATGGCTTCAGATGGAAAGGGAGCAGGTTGAGATTGGATATTAGGGAAAAAACTCTTCCCTGGGAGGGTGGGCAGGCCCTGGCACAGCTGTGGCTGCCCCTGGACCCTGGCAGTGCCCAGGCCAGGCTGGATGGGGCTGTGCTCACCTCAGGGCTCCCTGGGGCTGGCTACTCCAGAGCTGCTCCCACCTGCCCAGGGACCAGCCCTGTCTCAGCATATAGTAGAGGAGTCTTAGTAAAATATCTGTATTGTACTCGAATATCTGTGTATAGGCCTTGCCCTGGTAAGTCCCAGTTGTTCTTAATGGGCTGCAGCTGTGATGTCCTTAATTAAGATGCAGCTGTGGCTAGTGAAGATAACTAAGATAAAAAGAAATAAGTTAGCCAGTCAAAGAAAGCCTAGACAAAGCCCTGGCTAAGAAAAAACAACATACAAAAGAAAGAGTCCGTGCTGTGAAGAACTGCAGCCAAGAAATATCACCGAGAAGGTATGGGACTCTAAAAATATGATAACAACAGTATAAAACTCTAAAAATCGAATAGCAACATCAGCACTCACTGCATTTTCTGCCTTGATCCCTCCTCCAAGCCCTGTGGACTAAGCTGAGAGATTTCTGAGGCAGTTGTGACATTCCAGAGCTCTCTGCCAGCTGCTGGGTCAGCTCAAACTCCCTGGCAGAGTCTGTGCACCCAGAATGACAGAAACCAGAAAAATTAAAGAGTAGATCAGAAATTCCCTTAACAAATCACCATTACTCTTCTACCCCTTGAAAAAAAAGGAGCAAAGCAATGGGGCAAATTGCCAAATTTTGGCTCACCATTGAGCCTGAATCTGAAGCACTTTCAAGGAGGTGTCTCAGGCTGCCAGCCAGCAGCAGGAAGAGAAAGTGAGGCTTGGGGTCACTTCAGGAAAAATCTGGATGAGAAGAACAATTCTGTGGAAAATTTGCATCAAGATGAAAAATCAGCAAGTTTTTCACTTCAGCTGTGCTGGATGTGATGAGGCACTGCAGCATCACAGTGGCAGCAGCAGCTCCTGAGCTCTGATATGCAGCTCTGAGGGGAAATAATGTCACTTTTCTTGGGGTTCCTTCTGGGAGTCTGCAGACTTGGACAAAGAACATGAAGGGTTCATCAGGAATGAGCAGGACAGGAGAACCAGGAGGAGATGTGATGCAAAGGGCATCTGAGAAGTGAGAGGATGAGGACACAGGGGGTGCCTGAGGTGTGTTTTCCCAGTCCCTTCCCAGCAGAGCAGTGCAGGCAGAACTCCTCCTGCCCCTGTGTGAGGTGGCACCAGGGACAGCTGGCACAGCTGCTCCAGTGAAATAATGCCACTGTGCCAAGGAAACATGCTCAGGGCACTTAATTTGCCCAAACCAGTTTTAAATATGCCAGGAATAAAAAAAACCACAAATCTGTAAACTTCATGGGGTGGGGAAAACCGACAGGTCACAGCTGCTCTGTTCAGAGCTCTGCTTTCAACTTGCTTTGCTCTGCATTTGTTACTTGTGAAAGGACAGAGAAGCTGCCTTGTCAAAAACTGATTTTCAGGCAATGCCAGTGTCACACCCCCTCTGGATCTGCAGGAAATCCATCCTGGCAGCCCAGCATTCCTGCCTCCCCACGTGCAGCTCCGTGCTGTCCCTGTCCATGGCCAGCCCAGGGCTTTCTGTTTGCCTTGATTCCTCCTCTTTCCTGGCAACAAGCCCCTGTGCAGAGCACAGCCACAGAGCACAGTGCAAGAAGGGCAGGAGGGAGCATCCCCAGCTTCTGGAACTCCATCCCTGGAGGCTGCAGGGACTGCCCTGGCATGGGCAGGCTGAACCCTCCACTGCAGCCCAGGCTCTGCTCCTGTCACCTCTGGGCAGTAAAATGCCTCCCTACCCCTGTGTTTTCCTTTCTTGGACAATCACACTCTGTTGTAGACACACTGCTGTGGTTACAGGTCCTGGAAAAGTCAGGATGAACAAATTCTCAATCAGATAAATTGGGAATGCTTCACTTGCTTCTCTGCTACAGGACAGAGAACTAAAAGGTAAGTTCAGGTAAGGTGATCCAGCCAGATTGATTCCAGTTGTACAGTGTGGAAAGGAAAAGTAAAAACCTGACAGCTGGGTAGGAGATGTGGCCCTGATTTATCTGGAACAGACCTGGGGGCTGCAGCTCTGTGTGTGTAAAAGGAGCCACCATGACCTGGGACCTGTGCAGTGACCTGCTGCCCTGTCCTGATTTACCCACCCAGGCCAACCTTGCTGCCAGCAGCCCTTTCCAAAGGCAACCTGCCCTGTGCCTGGCTCACTGCAGGGAAATATCCTGGCTTCTTTGGTAACCTCCTCCTGCTTTTGGCATCCAGCTCACACGGATCTGGTTTGGGACAGACTGTGGTGTTGTGAGGTCCCCAGGACGAGGTGAGAGATGGGAAGTTGACTCCATGTTTTCAGAAGGCTGATATATTATATTACATTATATATTATATATTATATATTATATATTATATATTATATATTATATATTATATATTATATATTATATATTATATATTATATATTATATTATATTTTCTGAACTATACTAAAGAAAGAGAAGGATACAGACAGAAGGTTAAACAAGAATGATAATGAAAGCTCATGACAGACTCCTCTGAGCCCGACACAGCTGATGGTGATTGGTCATTAATTAAAAACAATTCACATGTTTGGATAAACAATTTCCAGACCACGTTCTAGAGGAGTAAAACATGGACAAGCTGAGGTTTCTCATCTTCCCAGGAGAAGAAACCCTGGCGAAAGGATTTTTCAGGACAGATCTCTTTGCATCTTTGATTTTTATGTGCTCACCCCCGGCCCTCCCCAGCTCTCCTCTGTGTTCTGGTGATGTTCCCTTGCGGTTTTCCCAGGGGCAGGAATAAAAGCAGGGCTGAAACTCCCAGGTTGTGCCCCCAGAGCCAGGCTTTGTGCTGTGTGCCTGCAATGCCTGGCTCCGCAGGGACCCGGCTCCGGTTACACGGGCTGGCGTCAGGCAGGCTCTGCAGCTAAAAATAAAAGCATCCAAAGCACAAACCCGAAGAGAGTGGGATATTAAAATTTCAGGAAAGCTGGAGGAAAAGCTGGAGCAGTCCCGGGGGGAAAGCACCAGCATTTTGGGGCGGGTTCAAATGAAGCCTCAGGGTTTGGCTGTTTTGAGGCCTGTCAGCCCTGCCGCCCTCAGGGCTCGGCCTGTGGCTCCAGGTGTTTGTGCTCGCACAGAGAAAGGTTTGGAGACTTTTGGGAGGCAGAACAGTCCCTGGTGTCCCCTGAGAGCTCCTATGCCCAGAGAAAGATTTGGAGCCTTTTGGGAGGCAGAAACAGTCCCCTGGTGTCCCTGAGAACTCCAACCCTAGAGAAAGCTTTGGAGCCTTTTGGGAGGCAGAACCATCCCTGGTGCCCCTGAGAACTGAACCCCAGAGAAAGATTTGGAGCCTTTTGGGAGGCAGAACCATCCCTGGTGCAGTTCCTGAGAGCTCCTATGCCCAGAGAAAGATTTGGAGCATTTTGGGAGGCAGAACCACCCCTGGTGTCCCTGAGAACTCGAACTCCAGAGAAAGGTTTTGGAGCCTTTTGGGAGGCAGAACCACCACTGGTGTCCCTGAGAACTCGAACCACAAGATTTGGAGCCTTTTGGGAGGCAGAACAGTCCCTGGTGTCCCTGAGAACTCCAACCCCAGAGAAAGATTTGGAGCCTTTTGGGAGGTAGAACCACCCCTGGTGTCCCTGAGAACTCGAACCACAGAGAAACCTTTGGAGCCTTTTGGGAGGCAGAACCATCCCTGGTGTCCCTGAAGACTCCTAACCCCAGAGAAAGCTTTGGAGCCCTTTTGGGAGACAGAACAGTCCCTGATGCTGTTCCTGAGAGCTCCTAAGCCCAGAGAAAGATTTGGAGCCTTTTGGGAGGCAGAACCATCCCCGGTGTCCCTGAAGACTCCTAACCCCAGAGAAAGCTCTGGAGCCTTTTGGGAAGCAGAACAGTCCCTGGTGCTGTTCCTGGGAGCTCCTAAGCCCAGAGAAAGATTTGGAGCCTTTTGGGAGGCAGAACCACCCCTGGTGTCCCTGAGAACTGGAACCACAGAGAAACTTTTGGAGCCTTTTGGGAGGCAGAACCATCCCCGGTGTCCCTGAGAGCTCCTAAGCCCAGGCACACCTGGGATTCCCCCTGGATCCAAAGCCCCGGGATGGTGCTGGGTGTGGGAACACGGCTCTGGTGAGTCCTGAGGGGTCTGATGGGGGGAATGGGCTTTTCACAGCTTCGGCAGCACCTTTAATTGTCTGCAAGGTGAGCGATGGATCTGTGAATCCAGGTTAAAGGGTCAGGGTTAAACGCTTACCGAGCCTGCTTCCAAAGGTTGAATTAATTAGTCTGCAATCAGATGGAGAAGCCCGAGTGCTGTTTCTAGGGAGAGGTTTATGAATCTTGTATGAAGGATTTAGTGGAAATTTCCACATTTTTCTGAGCACAAATCATAATCGAATAATCTTTGATATTGTCGTTTTCTATTTAAATATTAAATAGCTACAGGGATTAATGTTTACTAGGTACAGAGTTGTATTTTGGAGTGTGACCGCCCTTTCCTGGAGCAGCACGGTTCCATTGCAGCCTGGCAGACTGCTTGCCTTTGACCCGACTGCAAAAACCCTTTCTAGATTTAATCGAAGCCTCTTTTAAAGCAGGAGCTTTATCTCTGCCTCCTTTTTGGGTGCTTTGAAACTAAAGCCGCCAGGAGTGTGAAAGAGAGGTTTAAAAGCAGCTGTGTGTTTGCATAACAATGGATTAAATCCACACAGTCCCGGGGCTCCCAGAGTCCATCTGCCCTGGAGCTCCCTGCATGTGGGTCAGGAGTTTCCAAATGATGCCTCAGATTAATCAGTGCAAAGGCCCGGCTTTTCCAAGTGTGCCACAGTTTAATCCCGGCCCTCTCTGGGGTTTTGTGAATCTCGGATTGAACTGGGTTGGAGAAGACCTTTAAGGTGAGCTGGTTGTGCTCAGGGGCTGCAGAGCCTGGGCTGCAGCAGGGATGGGCACTGGGAGCAGCACCTTGCCTGGTGTGCGGTTTGGGGATTTGCTTTGGGTCTGTGGAAAACGCCAGTCACTTGGTTTTTTTAAATTTTAAAAGTTTAATAGTAAGAAAATGGTTATTAAATTAGTAATATAATGAGAGTAATAATAATTTGGACAATTTGACAATATGAGACAATAAGAGCAAAGAGTTACAGACGTCCGGGTACCTTTTTCTGGGCAAAATAAGCCCAAAAAAAGACACACGTTAACAAAGGATTAACCCTTAAAGACAATAACCTGTTGCATATTCATACACCTCATACATGATGCATAAATTCCATTCAAACACAGGACTCTGTCTGGTCAGTGTCAGCTTCTTCCTCTGAATCCTGATGGCATCTTCAGGGCTGAGCAAGGCAGGAAGAAGTTCATTTCTCCTGATAATGGAGCAATAAATTCTCTTTCTCTGAAAGATTTAGATGTCCTGTGGCGGCTATCTCAGTGGGAGTACCTCATTCCTCTCTTTAAAACAAGTATCTTACATAGTATAGTTTCTATTTTTAACATTATCTTATAACCTAAAACTATATTTAACACACTACTTAAGAAAATTAATACAGCATAAGTTTCTAACATAACACATAAAATATTCATTTGAATATTTGCGAAAAGCCAATCATAAAACACACATTTTTCACAGTTCTCCACCTAATGAACAGCAGCTCCTTCTGAGGGAAGCTGGAGGTGACTCCTGCTGATGTTCTTTGGGTGTTTTTAATGGGATCAAGGAATATCTGAGCCAGGAGGGACCCACAGATCCTCCAGCCCAGATCCCCTGTGCATCCCTTGGGCAGGGCTGTCCCAGCCCTGGATGTGCTGTGTGTGATGTGTGTCACCTTCCCAGGCAGCTCCAAACCTGGCCCCGAGTGCCTCCTGCAGCTCTACTCCTTATTCAGGACTTTTCCTCCTGGCCCGAGCTCTGTTTCCCAGAAATCAGCTCAGTTTTTGTTTAATGAGTTGCCTGGTACAGCTCAGGTGTCCCCACATTCATTTTCTAGCAGCAGGTGCTGGGAACAGCTTCAGGGTGTGCCCAGGGTGCAGTCAGAGCTACCAATATCCTCTGGTTTTTGGGTAGAAAATTACCCCACTATTCCCTGAAAATCTGCAGTGCTCATTGACCTCAGGATTAGCCCTGCACTGATGAATTTCAGGCTCACCTCACCTCTCCAGCAGAATTAGAATTAGCCCTCCGCAGACCTAGGCCAGACTCGCTTTTACTGCTTCCTGCAGTCATTAATTAAGGTAGCAGCTAATTTTGTATGGGATCCTTTATTTTTGGCTGGATTTTATAGAATGATTGCTGGAGCAAGTTGGATGTGTTGCATCTTGAGTATGACTGAGGCTGGAAAGCAGCCAGAACAACCAAGGAGCAGAACTTCCAGGCAGTTTTCCCTATCTGCAGTAAAACTCAAGTCTGCAGTAAAGTTATCTGAGGAATTCAGGCTGTGAACAGCAAATGGGAAGGGAATGACACAGATATGAGGGGGGGGGAAATAAAAAAGTGAGGCATTTTATGCTTTTGGACAGCTTCCCCCTGCAGTTATATCACTGCATTTCTATTATTCCTCAGCAAAATCAGAGACAGCAGATTGCACTTGAGCAGCTCCAGTCATTCTTGGCAACCTGGGGAAATCCAAGTGAGCTGAGAGAGGTGGCTCAGAGGTGATTCCCCACCCTTGTCCATTCATTCCAGAGTGAAATGGCCAAGGACCAGCCTGTTGGGGATATTTCCCAGTGCTTTAATTACTTTGTGCCTCATCTTTAGCACAGTTTGTTGAGTATTCCACGTTTTTTTAAGAAGCAGGAGACTGAGCTTTCTATGTTCTGAATGTCAGAGCACATTTCAAGGGAAAAAAAAAATCCCTACAACCCACTGGTCCACAAACAGCAATACTAAAGCAGTTTCACCACTGATTTATGTTAAAGCAGTTTCACCACTGATTTATGTTGTCTCATCCCTAAAGCACCTCTGCTATAAGGGATAATTATATATATTTTTATATAAGGACAAATGAATAAATGAATATATATAAGGATATATATAAAGGATATAGAAAAAATAAATATTTCTATATATTTATATAAAAATTTATATATAAATTTATTATATAAAATTATAATTTATATATATATTTATTTATATATTTATAGATTATATATTATATAATAATATTATGAATATAATATAATATAATATAATATAATTATAATATAATATAATTATAATATAATATATAATATTTATTCTGTTATTGAATATATTATTATCTATACTATAATAATATATAATAGTATTATATATTATATATATATAATCTATACTATAATATATATAATAATATATATTTTAATTTTTTAATATATAAAAATAAGGGATATCTTAACTGTTGCTTCTCATTTCAGAGGGCAAAGCCCCCACGTGCTGGGGCTAATTCAGTCTCAGGTACATGGGCACTGGCCAGCCTGCTGCATAAACAGGAATATTTGGTGCCTGAGTTCTTTCTTTCCTTCAGCTGAGGAATGAACATGGTTCCTTTTTCTGTCTTCAGTTGCTGACTTCCAAGAAACTTCAGAAAATTAATTCTTCTTGAGGCCTTGACTCATGTGTCAAATATGTATGAAATTTGGAGCAGAGATAGACTGAGCCATTACATAAGCTTCCTCTCCTTAGGAAAGCAACCTAATCAAGCTTGTTCCATAAAAACTCCCCACCCAAATGACTGGAAATGGAGGATTTTACAAACACAGACCTGTGCCAAACAACAGCCATCAGAACCCCTCTGGCCAGTGTCCTTTTTCTTGGCAGAGATACCTGCTTGTGCTGGACAATGGAGCACATTTTGTCCTCTCTTTTGAAAGAGGAGTTTACAAGTTAAAACGAATGTCAAGTTACATTCCCAATCCAAATCCTAATAAACTGCCGTTCATCAGCCTGGGGGAGAAAGAATAACAAAATGGAAGGTGCATTAATTTATTTCCCCAAATGTTCTGTTGCTGCATTTCCCTTCACTGACAGGTATCCCACACAAGCTGAAGGGAAAAGGTTGGGATGAGTGTTTTAGGCATTGTTAGCTGGATTACTGTGGTTAATTACTGTAGTTAATTAATGTAGGCTCCCTGCCCTGCCATGGTGAAGCAGCACTCCCTCAGCTCCTGCTGGTCTGGGCTCTCTGGTCATTGATGTGCTCGCTGCCTCCCTCACCTCTGAAGCCCAAATGTGACATTTTCCCAGTTTTTCTGGCATCCCTCTGGTTTGGATTGAGCTGGGGTGTGCTCTGTGCTCCTTCCTCAGGCTAGGGGGAACATGGAGAATATTGCTGTGCTTCTCCTCCTGAGCACTGAGCTGCCACATACTCCCCTGGTGGGACCAGAGAGAGCCCAAAGAGGAGCAGAGCTGCCAGCAAAGCCAGAGGATGGAGCAGCATCCACTCCCAAATTCACTGCACTGGTCCTTGCACAAAACCCTGCTGTAGTTACACAGCTCTCCCATAACAGATATCTTTAGGTTTATTTCATTTTTCATCTGAGTACCCTGAAGTTTAATTAAATCCTTGTTCATTTTGATGCCAGAAGGATGATATGGGCTTCTGCAGTCAGTTGAATACCAGCAGGTTCAGTTTGACACTCAGGTTTAAGCCTTGCTCATTTTGATCCCACAAGGTGTCCAAGAGTCCCTGCTTGAAGAACCTCATGTCTGAGGGTCCCAAACTTGTCACCCTCCTCTGATATGTCCAGCCAGGAATCATCACTCTTTCTCCTTGCCTCAAATATTCTATTACCCTGGTTGCAGGAAGTGAATTGGGGGGCCAAGAAATAAACATTTTTTCTTAGGGAGGGCTGCTGAGAGAAAGAATCCAGATTGTGTCACAGGGTTTCTTCTCTTCTCTCTTCGTCTGTCTCTTCTTCTTTCTCTTCTCTTCTCTTCTGCTTCTCTTCTTCTTCTCTTCTCTTCTCTTCTCTTCTCTTCTCTTCTCTTCTTCTCTTCTCTTCTCTTCTCTTCTCTTCTCTTCTCTCTCTTCTCTTCTCTTTCTTCTCTTCTCTTCTCTTCTCTTCTCTTCTCTTCTCTTTGCTCTTCTCTTCTCTTCCTCTCTCCTTCTCCTTCTCTCCTCCTCTCCTCTCCTCTCTCTCCTCTCCTCTCCTCTCCTCTCCTCTCCTCTCCTCCTCCTCTCCTCTTCTCCTCTCCTCTCCTCTCCTCTCCTCTCCTCTCTCTCCTCTCCTCTCCTCTCCTCTCCTCTCCCTCCTCTCCTCATTCCATTTTATTCCATTTCATTCCATCCCATCCCATTCCCCTTGCCCCCTTAGCAAGAAAAAAGCATGATAGCTCCATAAGGAATGGGGACTTTTATACAGAACACATCCCTCTGGTGCCCAAACACTCTGGTATGTGAAATGATTGTTTGCTTACCAAAAGGACAAACAAAAAATGCAAAGTTTTTTGCCAGCCCTGGCTCTGCATGCCCCACACGCCAGGGAGGGCACCTGCACAAATATTGTTTGCATACAAATAAATTTGTGTACACTGAGGTGGAGGAAGAAAAAGAGAATCTGGAAAGCTGAACCGCTCCACAGGAGCCCAGCTCTCCAACTCTTTCAGTATGTAATTACTGAAATAATTACTGAAGGAGCTGTATTAAAGGAAAAGGAGAATAAACATTTTTAATGAATGCTGCCCAGGTTCACACTCTGAGGACTCCACTGGCATTTTTTAACCTGGTGACTGAATTTGAAACAGAGTATTTTTAGCTGCACCTGTAGGTTGTTTTTGCTTTTGAGTAAAGTGTCTCCACACCCCCCTCCAGCCTCTCCACCCACTGTCTCCAGTGCTGATGGAAGCACCACATACACACAGTCACCCCCACAGACTGGCTTGGTTTTTTTTCACTTTCAGTTCTTAGCACACACATGAGAATGATTTCACTGGTTTCACTTTAATTTATAATCTATTTGTCCACCAATTCACCAATACCTAAACCAGCTGGCTAAAACCTGAGAAACCTGAATATCCTCCCAGAACTTTCACATAGGAAAATTGTTTCACTTTTTGTTTTATTTTGTTTCTTTGTTTTCTGTTTTTTTGTTAGGCGAAGTCTGTAGCGGATTTGAAATGAACTTTGCAGTTTTGAGCACTGAAAGCCAGGGAAGAGTTCTGGGTACAGAAGCTGGGCTGTTGGGGCAGAGAAAGCAGTGCTGCTGTTTGGGGTAAAAGTTATCCCAGACTTTGTTACAAGTCCCTGTCCTTCCTGTGCATTCCAAAGCCAAGCTCCAGGTGCTGGGACTGATGATTTTCCTGGGATTTTCCTGGTGTCACACATGGGACAAGGCAGAGGCCATAATGAAAGAGGGGCTTTGACAGCAGGATGCCAGCAGGAGGAAGAGTTTCTCAAAGTGAGGGAAAGGAGCTGGTCTTTTCATATTTCAGTCCAAGCCCTTTCTTTGGTTGCCACAGACCCATTGTCACTCTGTGCTGATCTGACTTTCATCTTTTCCATGGGCATTGGCCTTGGCCAGCTCCTTTTTGAACAGTAAATCTTCCTAAACTGAGGCAGGGGAGGATCCATGGCAATGCCTTTGCCCAAGTGTAAAAAGTGCCGAACAGCAAGAACAAACCCTGATTTTGCAAAAGGGGGGAACAAAAAGTGGGTCAGGCTGAAGGTGCAGAATTGGCTCAGCAGCAATTGCTCTCTGAGGCTCTTTTTGCCTTGCCAAATCAAGTCAATACTTGCTCAATGATCAGAAATCTCTCCCAGTTTCCATCTTGTGCTGCAGCTCAGAGGAGGAGGAGGCTCCAGCAGGCTGTTCCTCTCCTCAGAGCCCACAGGCAGGGCAAGGATGGGAGCAGGAGCAGCTCTCCTGCCCAGGGGTATTACTGAAACCTGCCAGTGGAAATCCATTCCTCCCTAGGGATGCACCCTCCCCTCTGAAGTCACCTGCAGCAGGTTGAGGAATCCTTGGGTGCACCAGATCCTTCATTTACCTCTGGGCAGGTGGCAGAGAAATTACAGCTTAGGGAGGCAGTTCCAAAGGGGAAAAACCCCAGGGCAATCAGGGAGCCTTGAGGGAGCAGGAGATGAATTCCTGCCAGGCTGCATTCTGGGGTGCTGGGATCAGCTCCCAGGGCCAGCAGATGACATCCAGAAGAAGTGCAAGGCTTTGATTTTGAAATTGTACACATAAATATATACACACTGATATGTGTTTTAATCTGAGGGAAGATTGTAATCGTTGTTGAATCAAAGGTGAAATTTCCAAGGTGCAGGAGGAACCCTGCTCTCCAGATTATATATTAAAGTTGGATGTACATTTCTAAATCTTGTTTTGTTGTTTCAACAGGTGGGACATGACTTTACTTTTACTTACAGTATATAAGGTATTGGTCAGTACAAAAATACATGGCTGCTGTCCTGAGAAAGCCATTTAATGCATGATAAACTGGGGCTGTGTTAGCTGTTGAAAAACATTGAAATACCACAGGTATTTTGCATATGGACTGGAGACAGCTCAGTTCTTTGTGTGGAAACACAAGGTAGGCAAGAGACCCTTGGGACAGTTTTGTGTCCCTTCTGAAGGCATTCAGCTCACAGAATAAATAAATAAATTGAATAGTGCCAAATAAAGAAATATTGAAGCCTGTGTTGAGAAGGCAGAGCTGGGGAATTGACCCAGCCCCTGCATTAATTCACATACCAGGCGTGTGCACTCTCACTGGCCATTTCAGCTCTTCCTCTGCACAAATTAACTCCTTTATCAAAGTTCCCACCCCACACTGAGGGGTGGGTGATGCTGAGGGAGGGAATGGGCACATGGGAGAGGGGATTCTTGCAGCAGTTTTATTCCTGAGAAAATACCAGACTGCATTACAGGAGTCGACGTTCCTGTGTCCTGAGATTAAAAAAACCCAATAGGTTTTGATAATCATTCCTTTCTCCTAATTCAACTGAAGGAGTCTCAAAGGCTCCTAAAAATGATCAAATTCGTGATATGCTACTTTATTATTAATTTATTACTCTTAGGCTTTCACAGGATTCAGTTCTCTCAGGGGAGTTCAGAGCCAGATCAGTGCAGTGTTTTGTATGTGAGCCAATGAAGGGAAAACCAATTCTCTATTCTATCCACACAAACCTTATCTCTCAGGACTCCTCTAATCCCCAGGGCTCTGAGATCCCCTTAGGGCAGTTTGAGGTGTCCTGCTCCTGTGTTATTTCCCCAAGGCTGCTCCTTTCTCCTGTGCAGGCTGCAGCCAAAGGGATGCAGGAGTGCAGCTGAGCACTGCTGGGGATAGAGGCTGCAGTGTGGAGGAAGTGTTTCCCCTGGCTAAAGAGCCAGCCTGGGAACAGCTGCCTCTGCAGAGAGGCAGCCCTCAGGTTCTAAATCCAGTTTGGAGTGTCCTGCCTTGCTGGTCACTGCCTTGCTGGTCACTGCCATGGCCAGGACTCAGCAGGAAGAACCAGCTCGGTGTGGAGCTGGGAGAAACAGCCCAAACCTGACTGAATTCCCCCCTCAGCCTCCCTGCCACCTTCCTGGGCTTCATCCCTGTCCATCCTGCTTCCCACTGACTTTCCAGCACCTTTGTGGATCTGCTTTGTCTCACAGGCTTTGCTTTTGTGGGTCCTTCACCTGTTGCCAAATTCACACAGTCCTTTCCTCAAATCCTCAAAATTCCAGAAGAATGCTTTGGCTTACCTTTTCCTGCTCCTTCTTTGAGCCAATTCTACCAGCACAGAGCTGAAGGAATGCAGTGACAGCCTCAGCTCTGCCAGGAGAATTCCACCAATTAATATTGGTACAGGGAGCTGATGGGTGGAGGAGCAGGTGCCACTTCAACTCAAAATTGATGTGCTAACAAAGGGCTTGTGGGAAATTTATTAGTTTAATTATTTCACCAAAGAATGACTCGAATTCTTGAGTGCAGGCTAAGGAAGAACTACTGGTACACAAAGTTTTACACATTTAGGTCTTAATCAGAAACTTGTGCAATGCTGTTTATGGAATTGTCCTGATTCAGATGTGGCCGTTACACCACTTTTGTTAAGAATAAATAGATGCCAAGGCACAGAATAAACACTGATATCTGATCAGGATCACTGGAAATGAAGTGATTACTGACTGAAGTGTTTCTTTATGGACAAAGATACCAGGGGTGAACCATGGAGTCAGCAGGGCCATCATTCTTTGATACAGCTGAAATGAATCCTTTGTGGGAAATGGATCCTTCACACCAATACTTCTTACCCAGTGCTTGCCTCTCTTCCTATTTCCCACACCTTTATATTATCAGCTATCAATTGATATGAACAATGGTCCCTTGATGCATTGCTCTGTCTGCCCCCTCTGGCTGTGGCAAACTGCTCCAAGTGCCACCTTTGAGCATCCTGCACTCCAAGTGGGAGTGGATGCACACTCAGCAGAGACATTCTGTCATCAGCTTTTTATTCTGCTTT
>CM077475.1:3350662-3762779 GCA_039654755.1 Calcarius lapponicus | reverse complement strand
TAATCACTGACATAAAATTGCATGTTGGATGACACTGATGGAGCTCATGAGTGTCAAATATTTCCTTGGCCTAAAGAGTGATTACTCAAAAAGTATTCCTTCAGAAAAAGAGCCCATCAAGGACCTTTTCTGACAAAATGCTTTTTTCATTGGGAAAAACGAGATTCACACCCAGTTCTCCATGGAAAGTTCAAAGTTTTGCATGGAAACCAATTTATTTTGGTGAAGCTTTTGTAAGGGAAGGTCTCAGAGCTCTAATTCAAAGTTTCTGGTTTAGATGAGAAGTCCCTTCATTCCAAATTATCACATAGTCCAGGCCAATTGCTCGCCGAACAAAGAAGCTCCAGGATTTCGCTCCTATTTTTGTGGATTTATACAAAATAAACCAGCTCCATCAGGAGAGTCTTAAAGACAAAAAAAACCCAAAACCCACACAAAAATAAAAAGCAAAGCAAAACCAAAACCAAACAAACCTCCCCCCAAAAAAGAAAAAAAAAGCAAAAAACAAACAAAAAATCCCAAAACAAAAAACAAAAAACAAAAAAAAAAAAAAAAAAAAAAAAAAAGAAAAAGAAAAAAGAAAAAATAAAAACCAGCCACCAAATCCAGGGGCATGTAGAGAACTCCCAGCAGAGCTGGAGGCTCCAGCTCAGCCTTTCTAGCCCCGTGTCCCCCAAGCCCTGTGACCTCCTTGGGTCCCTGTGAGGATGGGCTTGGTTCCTGTGAGGATCTGAGCAGTTCCAGCTGCTCTGGGGTTTGAGCCCAGCTCAGGACAGGACAGGACCCTGTGAAATGCTGATTTCCTCTTGCTGCCCCCTGCAAGCAGCAGCAAGGCTGGGGACAGAGCAGAATGAACAACCCAGAGGTGAAATGGGGGGCACTGGAAGAGCTCTGAATTTCACCTGAGAGTGGTGCTCATAACCTGAGATATCCCCTCGTCTTCTGGGCACAGAGCACAACAACAAACAGGAACCAAACAGGGTTATCTAATTTTAGTGTGATCTCACAGCTCTGATTTGATGCTTTGGAAGCTCCAGGTGTACAATTCAATCCAGGTGTTACAAAACCAGACAATTCTTGTTTTCATTCCTGGCCACTTCCACTATTTCCCAACTGGTTCCCACCATCACTGACAAAGTCATTTTGCCATTCTTGGAAAATCTCTTTATTGCTTTTTAACTTCATCTCAGAGCCAGTAAAACATTTCAGAGCTGCTAATTTCAATTTACTCTCTTGAGTGACTTGGCTAAGGGGTTTTCTGGTAGAGCCACAATTTGAGCCCTTCACTGTTTTAAATCCAAAGCCTTTGTAGTTGTTGCTCATTAGCATCTAAAATTTGCCACGATATTGTTGTGTATATTTTTTATTGTGCATTCTGTCTCAAACCACAACATTTCCTTATGAACACACAGCTCTGTGAAGAGAATGAAGTGGCACAAAGCATCACACCTGAATATTCAGGTATTCTAGAAAGGAAACCCGGAAAGGATGGAGCTGGGCAATGAGAGAACCTTCAGCAGGCGGGGCTGTGAGGCTCTGAACTCCTCCCTGCTGCCACGGTGGGGGAAAATGCAGAATAAATTCAACATCAGTTCTGAAAGATGGAGCCATGCACATTCAGCTCACAGCAGAGCCACTTTGCTGCTTGTTGTTTCATAAAGGACAGTCTAAAACTTATTTTTCCCCCCATTTTTGGCCATATTCCATGGCTGGAAGGAGCAATACTTCTCTCATGTGGTTAGAAATACCCACTTGCCAATGATATCATGCAGCAGGGCAATGGAATGATGTTCTCTGCTGCCATCAGTGATTAACACACTGCATCCAGCCATTTAATTATCTTTAACCAGCTCAGCACTCTGCTCTTTTCCACTGCATTCTAATGGAAATCTCCAAAGTTGTTGTATTTTTAATTATTTTTAACCAGTCACAGCTCAGCTTTCTGCTCTTTTCAGTGTATTCTAAATTATTTTATTTTATTATTTTTTTAACCAGCCACAGCTCAGCACTCTGCTCTTTTCCAGTGTATTCTAATGTTTTTAATTATTATTTTTAACCAGTCACAGCTCAGCACTGTGTCTTTTCCAGTGTATTTTAATGGAAATCTCAAAAGTTGTATTTTTAAAATTATTTTTAATCAGTCACAGCTCAACTTTCTGCTCTTTTCCAGTGTATTCTAATTTTTTCTATTATTATTTTTAACCAGTCACAGCTCAGCACTCTGATCTTTTCCAGTGTATTCTAAATTATTTTTAAATTATTTTTAACCAGTCATAGCTCAGCATTCTGGTCTTTTCCCACTGTATTCTAATGGAAATCCCAAAAGTTGTTGTATTTTTAAAATTGTCTTTAACCAGTCACAGCTCAGCTTTCTGCTCTCTTCCAGTGTATTCTGATTTTTTATTAGTATTATTTTTAACCAGTCACAGCTGAGCACTCTGGTCTTTTCTATTGTAATCTAATGAAATCTCAAAAGTTGTATTT
Organism: Calcarius lapponicus; assembly: GCA_039654755.1. Classification (NCBI taxonomy): domain Eukaryota; kingdom Metazoa; phylum Chordata; class Aves; order Passeriformes; family Fringillidae; genus Calcarius; species Calcarius lapponicus. Next base: position 3,760,295 of record CM077475.1, on the reverse strand, counting down.
TTAAAATTATCTTTAAAGCAGCCACAGCTCAGCTTTCTGCTCTTTCCCAGTGTATTCTAATTTTTTTAAATTATTTTTTTTTAACCAGTCACAGCTCAGTACTCTGGTCTTTGCAGTGTATTCTAATGGAAATCTCAAAAGTGGTATTTTTTTAAAATTATTTTTAACCAGTCACAGCTCAACTTTCTGCTCTTTTCCAGTGTATTCTAATTTTTTTTTAATTATTATTTTTAACAGTTACAGCTCAGCACTCTAGTCTTATCCATTGTATTCTAATGGAAATCCCAAAAGTTGTTGTATTTTTTAAATTATCTTTAACCAGTCACAGCTCAACTTTCTGCTCTTTTCCAGCATATTCTAAATTATTTTATTTCATTATTTTTAACCAGTCACAGCTCAGCACTGTGGTCTTTTCCATTGTATTCTTATGGAAGCCTCAAAAACCATTGTATTTTCTCTCTGGCTCACTTAGAAGTGGTTTAGGATTATATTTTCAAGAAAGGCTCTTGGGAATAGTTCCGATTTTGGGAACCCTTGTCCTGGAGCCCGTTTGCCGTGGGGTGCAGCCTGGCCAGCCCTGCCCTGTGCTGCATCCTTTGCTCCCAACATGAGAGAAAAATGGAAACTCCTCTGCATCTGAGGAGCCATGGGGGTGAATTCCTGAGGTAGGGCTGCTGGACACTCCATGTCCATTCCCTCAGGAGCAGCAGGAATTCTTTGTGATCCTGCATTTAATCCCAAATCAGGGAGTTCCCCCCCTTCCATGCAGTGATTTCTGTGCTCTGCCGCAGGACAAAGCTGCAGCATCAGGAGGGCACAGCTGAACTGCCCTGACCTGGCCCACTGCCCTCTGTGTGGTTGCTGCTTTTTTCCTAGAGTTTGGCTGAATATAATTTTTTCAGTTTAAAAAAAGCAAGGATTTATTCCACACTGACATGACATCACCCCCATGTGACTCCTTGGGGGGGCTTATTTTTGTAGCCTGTGGTGATATCACTGAGTTCCTAGAATCAGGGCTGATAAATTTGAGCACTGTACATTTATTTAGTTGGGGAACTTCACTATTTTTTTTTTTTTTTTTAATTGCAGAGTTCCTTATTTTACTTCTCTTTTAAGCCTGGCTTTCTGTAAACTGTTGGGTTGAGTCTGCTGTTCTCTCCAGAAAACCTGCAGGGGAAAATGTTATTTTATTTCTCTTTCCTCTCCCATCCTCTCTCTCTTTTTTCTTTTTTTTTTTTTTTCTTAATTTTATTTATTTGTGAGAAATCTGGGATGACAACCCTTTCAACTTGCTTTTTAAAAACATCTTGCACACATTCATGGGGCTTTGTGTTGCCAAGCTCTACATAAACAAAAACTCTGAGTTCAACATCTTTTTATATACTCTCTGCACCATTATCCCAGAATTAACACCCAAATGTTTCTTTAGGATTTACCTGTCAAGGATTTTCAAGTTATTTGTAGAATTTTTGTAAACACAGCACAGCTTTTTAACCCTTCCAATTAAACCATGTGGGTTTTCCGCTTTACTGTCAAAACAGTTCTAAATATTGACATGACATATTGGTGTTTTTTCTGTGTTGGAGAAACAACTCTGTGTTTATCCTACTTAATTAAACAAAGGTCAAGCATGGCAAAACGTGCTCTCCAGGACTGTGGGAGGGAACCAGAGCATCACTAAAGCTGTGCCATAATTATTTTGAAAATCCTGGGCTGGCCTGGCTTAGCAGATGCAGATTCCAACAGCTCTGGAACATTTGGAGAACTGATTTGCATCTAAATCTTGTGTCCCAAATACTTCTCAAATTAGGAGATGCACAAGTAATGTGTATTAATAACACATTACTTATTTTTCAAGGAGAGATTATTGATTTTATCAATCTCTGCATTTTGAAGTAGCTAAAAGGATAAAATGCTTGCAGGTTGTTCAGACTCTCAACATAATCTAGAGATTTTTATTAAAAAAAAATGACTAAAAGGATCTTTCCCTCCAAATCTAAACAGGATAAACAAAGAGCAAGTTTAGCTGCCAAGAAGCAATTTGTCACAGTGCAAGTTGTTTCTAAATGACAATTTAAAAGCTCTTGGCTCTGATATTTCAAATATAAAATCATAGCAAGCTGCACACAAATCCCAAATGGCAGTTTAGAGAAATCATAAGAGAATTTCCAATGGTCAGAAATAGAAAATCATCCTCCAGTTCAGGAAAACCTTTCCTGGATTGTGACAGCACTGGAGGTCAGAGTGGCAGAAATGCCCTTTGGTGTTTGCCTGCAGCACCTGCCTGATCCATGGCACTGCATTTGGTTTGCTGGAGAATCTCCACAACCAGCCAGCACAGCCCCTGCTCCCTGAGCTTCTCCTCTTCTCACTCCAACCTCCTCAGTCCCTGCAGGATGAGCCATGTGAGAGGTGCTGGTCTGTTGAAAATAACTTGATTTTTTCTCTCCTAATGCCTTTAGCTGCTTCTCATGAGGGTTTAGATCTCTGCAAATCCCTGCTGCTCTTTCTGTTCCTCTGAACTGTGTTACATACAAATGGCCGTGCAGGGACACTCCTTCATGCTGTGTTTAAAATGTTGGTACACCCTTAAATTCTGCAATTTAAGTAAATTCTCTCTTCTGTTTTGTTGTCATCTCTCTCCCATCCTAAACTCCTGGTGTTGTTTTAAGCGTTGCTGAGTTCTCAGCTGGCATTTTTAGGGAGCTCTTCCCAGTAAATCCCACCTGTCTTTGTCTGGTTGAAGAGAGCTAAACCAGAACCCCTGACTGGTAACACACACACACAGAGTTTAATTTAGGTTGTCTTTTCCTAGACTGTTGCTTTGCATCCACTTCTAAAGGTGTAATCAACAATTTCATCATCTCATATTGCACTTCTGCAATGTCTGTCTTTTAGTCTTAAGTATCTTGAAAATTTTGTTTATCAGTACATTTTCTTGCCTTCCAATTTACTCCTGTTGTTGTTTTTTTTTAACATTTTGAAGAAGTCACGTGGGCTTTCTTCAAACCAGCTAATACCTGTGGCAGGTAAATGAATTATAATGTATATGGAATTTTGAACAGCAGATTAAAAAATAATTAAGGTCTTCAGCTCTGAGTGTATCTAATGATATTGCTGCTCATGTGAGTGTGATAAACAGCTGAGTAAGCAGGGCTGCCCTTTGAGATCCACTTTGCATATGCAAAAGCTGCTCTTTGTGGGATCAGTTTCCAGCTGCTCGGGCTGCAGGTTCCCAGCCAATAACTCTGCTCGTGGGCTGCTGCCAAATGGGGAGATTCCAGTCCCTGCACACCTCAGCCTGCCCTGGCCTTGCTCAAGGAGAGCTGGGCTGCTGTTAGGCAGGAAAAATAAATGAAAAAATAAAATCTGACTCAGTGGGAGTGCTGCTCCAGGGTGAGAGGGGCAGAGAGGGCTGCAGGGGCAAAAGGGGCTGTGCCTTTGGCACCCTTTGGATTTTACATCCTTGGCAAGTCTGCTTTTACAAAACACTATCTTCGGTGTGCTTTTATTTTTTTGAAAGAGTGTCCAGGTTTCTGCAGCAGAACAATCCAATTACTCAGGATATAATTACAGGTACATGTCCTGTTCATGTGCACCTCAGCCCTAAAGCACAGCACTGCTCCTACTTTTGATTCACAGATGAGGTTCAGAGAATCTAACCAAACCCTGCTTTTCTCTTTTCTTGACCAAATCTTGCTTTTCTCCCTGAAACTTGAGCCTTTGACAGAGCCATGAACTGCTGGTCAGACCTGTGAGCACAGCACCTGGGAGGAGCTTCCACCCATACTGCTCCTGCTTGTGCCTGGAAATTCAGCCAAAAAACTCCAAGTTCTTGAAGGAAACTTGAAGCCTGACTCAGTTAATCTGTCTGATCGTGTGAGCCTAGTAAGAATTACTCACCAAACCTTTTCAGCTGAATGCAGGGAAGCCCAGGTGGCTCCTGGTGGGAGCTGCTGGGTGGCAGCAGCCCTGGCACACTCTGCTCCAGGCTGCTGATAACAGCTGCTTGTTTACCCTGCAATATCAGCCAGGAAATCACAGTCACCAGCTCGGGGAAAGCTCAGAAATCCAGCGGTTGGGGCTGTGAGAAGGGAGATGTGTGGCACAGCAACAGCTGCTTCACTGAGGAGTGAATTGTGCTTGACACTGCCTTTCCTAATGGCAGTCATGAATTTGAAAATGCTAATGAAGAGCAGGGCTGTTATGCCTTGTAGTGAATAGTTGTGGTGAGAATGGTATTTACAGGGCTGATTGCTTTGGAAGTTTTCTGCTGCATTAAGTTTGCTGTGAAAGGATCATTCCATTTTCTTGCCTTCTGTGATACAAGTTTTCTTGGAACTGCTGTTCCTTCAGTGAAGAACACGGTACTCAATGGAAAATGACCAATTTTCATAGGAAAATAATTGTTAATTTCAATAGCCTGCATAAAGGATTATTTACAATGCTGCTCAACTTTGGCTGCCTAGGATTTTATATCCTTGTCAAGTTCTTTTCCAAAATATTATTTTCAATAATTCTTGTTTTTGAAAGCCTGCCCTGGTTTCTGCTGCAGCAGAACAATCTCATTTACTCTGGATTAGTGAATTCTACAATAGCAGCTACTTCCAGACCCAAAACTGCAGAGTAAAGGTAATTAGGGCATCGTGGCTCCTTGCCAAATTCCAAAGCAGCCTTCCCTGGCAATTATCATCCCAACTGCTTCATATGAGCTGCTCCACTTTCCTCTAGGAAGAGAGATTTTACAGAAAGGGAGTCAGAGCAATTCCTACCTCTTGCCTATTTTATTATTTATTGTTCCATATCACTACACAGCAGTGGCATATTTTGTGTAAATTCTTTCCATTACTCACAAAGCCACACAAACAGCTCGGAGCTTTCCTCAGAGAATTCTTAACTTCCTGCAAAAACAAGCAACAAAAAGCTACCAGGAAAAGTAACCAAAGTCTTTTAATCACTTGAGTTTATTTCCTGTCCCTAAGAGAAACTAGGATTTTCCACCTGCTTAAGTTAAATACTCAAGCGAATTACATTCTATTAAACTAAATAAATCCATGATATTTCATTGTGTCAGACAGGAGAATGGATCCTATTTCTTATCCTTACTCAAAGACTTCCAAGGATTGCTCCAGAAATGGCAATTCCTCTTGAGTAGGTCTGTTTTGTGCAATCTCAATAATATACTTTGATACACTAAAAATCTGAATGTAGGCATTTGGTTGTAATGGAAATATCCTGAACTCTCCTGGTATGAACAAAGCAGAGGTGACCTTTTTTATATAATACATTTAATATATAATAATATATATACTGTATATTATCTTTGAAATAGAATTAAAATTGCATATAAATGATGCCATTTTTATTTTGAATAAAACTGTGGCATAACCATCAATACTTCCTTAAGAATAAGTGCAGTTGACTGTTATCAAAAGATAAATGAAGAGGGAGAGGGGGAAAAAGAAGGCAAATAATTTTGTTTGCATTCTTGTCAGCCAAGAGCGTGATCCTACTTGAAAGCTTGATACATCAAAATCCATTTCTTGAGGAAATAATTTATTGCTTTGTGCTGAATGTTTCACCCAAAAATTTAGTTTGAATAGGTAATTTTGAAGTCTAAAAGCTACAAGAAGTTAAATAATTTACCCAGAGAGTGCTGGGGCACAGCATCTGAAGATTGCCCCTACGTAAGATATTTTTGGTTCTGCTGTTCCTTATTCACAAGGGTGAGGTTTTCACAAGAGGAGGAGAAAATCCACCTTGGTTTATTTTCAAAAGACAGCCTTGAAAGAGATGAATCTGTCAGGTGTGTCCTGGGGAGATGTCTCAGCCCAGAACCTCCCAGATGGAAATAATGCCTCGGAGTTTCACCCTCCCTGCCCCAGGACAGCTTTGGCTTTGCTGCAATTCCAGAGCCAGCACAGAGCCCCAGTGCCTGTGAGCCTGCAGCAGCTGCTCAGAATCCAGCTGGTATCCATGGAATCCATGCTAGGACTGACATGGGGGCATGCTGCAGTCATCAAACCCCAAGCTGGAATTATTAGTAAATACATGATTCCATGCTAGCAACAAAACATTGCTGGTCCTTTCCAGCCATTCCACTTTGTATGTGATAAGGGGGGGAAAAGAACCTTTTTTTTTTTCATTTCCTGACGAGAATTTAGTGTGTGAACATAGAATCAGTTATTCCAAGTTACAAATACTTGCTGTATGAAAAGCAAAGGCTTTAGCTTGCTCTAGATTTTGCTCTTTTGGTGTTTCTTTGGCCTCACTGTGGCATCAAATGGATGTCTCAGCAATGATGTTCCAGCAGTTACTCAAGCCCTTGTGTCACTGTTCCATTTCTGTGGAGGGCAGAAGAAAGCCTTGCATAATTTGCTGCTAATGCAAAGCTTCTGTCTCCACCAGAAATAGGTTTGGAGGTGAGGAATGTCTGAATAAATGAATGTGAATACCTGTGAGTATTTGATGTGTATCTCCAAAGTATTAAAAATACTCAGGTACAAGCAGGCATGTCCACACTCATTTCTGTGCAGTTGCTGAGAGATGGAACAAATCTCCTAACGCAGCACACTGGGCTCTGCTCTGAGCTCCAGCAGGAGACTTGTATGTTTGCATTCCTTTGGCCTGATGTCTTTGCTAATTACTGCTCAAGTAATTTACTTGTTTTGCTCATAGCATTGTTTTGGGTTTTTATTATCTTGCAAAAAGAAATTGAAAAAGAGGTTTGTTCAAAAATAAGACCAAAGTGAACATTGGCGTTCATTTAATCAGAGTTGACTTTTCTGTTGAAGCAGAAGTATATCCTGATAAGTATAATCAACCTGATTATCACTGGCCAGTCTGAGAAATGAATGTGCAACAGCAAAAAAGTCCTTAACAAATTAAACACCTGGCAAAAACATCCCCCACCTTTATCATCAGACACCAAATGAGACACACACACTCATGGAAGCTTGTAAAAATTGCACAGCTACACTGGTGTGTCAGGTTAGAGCTTCCCAGGGGGATCTCCTGAGCCTTGTGCTGTGCCAGAGCAGTGCTGAGCCCTGTGCAGGATGAGTCCATCAGCCCAGAGGGAATTTCCCTGTGCAGCTCTGGAATGCTGAGCCCTGTGCAGGACGTGTCCATGAGCCCAGAGTGAATTCCCTCTGTGCAGGATGCCTCCATCAGCCCAGAGTGAATTTCCCCTGTGCAGGATGCCTCCATCAGCCCAGAGTGAATTTATCTGTGCAGCTCTGGAATGCTGAGCCCTGTGCAGGATGTCTCCATCAGCCCAGAGTGAATTCCCCATGTGCAGGATGCCTCCATCAGCCCAGAGTGAATTTCCCCTGTGCAGGATGAGTCCATCAGCCCAGAGTGAAATTCCCCTGTGCAGCTCTGGAATGATGAGCCCTGTGCAGGATGCCTCCATGAGCCCAGAGTGAATTTCCCCTGTGCAGGATGAGTCCATGAGCCCAGAGTGAATTTCCCCTGTGCAGGATGCCTCCATCAGCCCAGAGTGAATTCCCCCTGTGCAGGATGAGTCCATGAGCCCAGAGTGAATTCCCCCTGTGCTGGATGTGTCCATCAGCCCAGAGTGAATTCCCCCTGTGCAGCTCTGGAATGCTCCATGCTCTGGGCAGGATGAGTCCATCAGCTCAGAGTGAAATTCCCCCTGTGCAGGATGAGTCCATCAGCCCAGAGTGAATTTCCCCTGTGCAGGATGAGTCCATGAGCCCAGAGTGAATTTCCCCTGTGCAGGATGAGTCCATCAGCCCAGAGTGAATTCCCCCTGTGCAGGATGAGTCCATGAGCCCAGAGTGAATTCCCCCTGTGCAGGATGCCTCCATCAGCCCAGAGTGAATTCCCCCTGTGCAGCTCTGGAATGCTGAGCCCTGTGCAGGATGAGTCCATCAGCCCAGAGTGAATTTCCCTGTGCAGGATGCCTCCATCAGCCCAGAGTGAATTCCCCCTGTGCAGGATGGGTCCATCAGCCCAGAGTGAAATTCCCCATGTGCAGGATGAGTCCATGAGCCCAGAGTGAATTCCCCCATGTGCAGGATGCCTCCATCAGCCCAGAGTGAATTCCCCCATGTGCAGGATGCCTCCATCAGCCCAGAGTGAATTCCCCCTGTGCAGCTCTGGAATGCTCCATGCTCTGGGCAGGGCTGGTAAGAGGTTCCCCTGGTCCCCAGCAGCTGCATGGCCACAATCCTGCCCTGCTGCACATCTTCATGGGTGCCCTGCTCTGAAGGGAGGTGCTTGCAACACAATTTGGAATTGTGCTGGCCCTGGAAGCACAAATTGCTCTGTGGGACATGGAGGACAGGAATGAAAGGCTGGCTACAGCAGGGGAGTGTTGCCAAAAGTAACACAGCCCTTTGATCACCTATCTCTGTTTATCCCAATGTTTGAGATGAACTTGAAAGACAATGGATAAATAGGCTGGAGCTGAAAGCCAGACAGGTTTTTCTCTTATTTTACACTGTTTTTTGTACCAGAATCCAGCTAAGGAGAGTTGCATTTCTCTTAGTGCAGGAATGCAGGCACATGGCTAAAATGGACTTTTGTCTTTGTGCTGCCTGCATGAACCTTTGAGTGGTGCAGGTATTTATGGCCTCATAGGCAGATGTTAATTAGCTGTGTTATCTGGGAATGGCAGAGCTCAGAGCAGTAGGATGGACCCACTGCCTGCTCTGGGTTCCTTGTCTCTGGAATCTGCCTTTGATGAGAGCTGAGGGTGATGTGAGCAGGGCAGGAGTGAGGCTCTCTGTACAAACACATCACAGTGAGAGCAGCCTTCTCACCACAACTGTAAAAACCACTTGGGCTTTCTGATGAAGAAACAGAACAAAAATGATCTGTGAAGAGATAGAGGAAGGTTTGTGTATTTTTTAGCTACAGTCTGGTAGAAGTCTCCTATCCTACCCTGTCACTACTCATTCCTTACTCAGGATTCCTTGCAGGAAAATGAAATGTTGCTGTCACCCTCTACGTTATTACAATGAGCAGCTGTAATTCTTCTGCTTGGAGAGAAACTGAGTATTGAGTGGAGTTCAGTGGCCATGAGAAATTGTCAATGCACAGCTTAATGTCACACTGAATCAGGTGATAAATCCTTTATGTAGCTCTCTATCAGGTGTAACTGCTCTGCTAAGAAGAGTTTTCATTATATGTTCAGGCTGGGTTCTAAAAATGTTTGTCAGGAAAGAGCTATTTATGCTTTGTTATTTTTAAACTGTAGTACCTAGCTCTGAAGAGATTTTGTTGTGGTTAGACTTTTTCAGAAAGTCAAAATAAACCAAATAAACCAGTTTGGTTAGGTTTCAAAAATAGAATACACGTGTAAATCAAAGTGCTGTATTTATTGTCTCTGCAGTAGGAATGACTGTTCAAATAGACACAAATTATAGCCTAGATTTTTAGTTTTTAAAAAATGTGTCCTCTTTTTGGAGCTCAAATAATGCTTATGCAGACTGAGTTTTTATTCCCTGTGCGGGTGGCAATCAGCAGTTCAGCATCTCCACATTAAATTTATAAAACATTACTCTAAAATTATTTTCATGCTTTGATATTCTCAGTATCCAGTGCTACCCCAACTGACCTGGTGCATTTGTCTTGTGCTCTTTGAAACTTCCTATGTTCTGAAAGGAGAGTTACCCAGGCTCTCAGTCCTTTCCAAAATTATCTGGAATTTAACTCCAACACATTACCAGCTATGGGGAAAAACCAGTTACAGTCACCTGATAAAATACATTTGTACCTGTCAGACTCAACAAGGAGCACTTTGAAGCCACGTGCCTTTAGGGATATTTTCTATTTGCTTTTTCTCAGTTATCTGTGCAAACAAATGGGCACGGAGGTGTGGAAGAGCAGAGGACCCAGAGGATTGGCTGGGTGATGGGAGAATTGTCTGGGAGCAGGACCTGCTCTGGGCAGCTCAGGTTTCACAGCTCCGAGCACCAGGAGAAAGCAAAATCTTGGGCAGAAGTGTTTCAAATGAGAATCCAAAATCCAGGGAAGGCAGTGAGCTCAGCCTGTCTGGAGGGGAGTGAGAGAACTGGCTGGGGGAGGGCAGAGCCTTGCATTTTCCTAGAAGCAAACTGCACTGCACTGAGCCAGGCACTGCAGAGCTGCAGGGCCACAAACTGCCCCGCAATTCTCACTCTGCATGCAGCAAATAAACTGCTGCACAGTGCCTTGAGAATTCTGATTCTGACATGTAAAATTATCAGTGAGGAAGGGCTGGTATAACTTTGTTTTTTCAGGAGGAGATTGTTTACTGTTTGTAGAGCTGCACTTGCAGAATAATTTAATTACTGCAAGGCTTAATGAAAAGCTGTTTCAATTTATACTCTGAAGTGCTCCCACACAAACTGGTATTGAAAATCTACATAATTGATATTTTCATCCAACATATTTGTTGTTAATTTTATAGAAAGAGACCCAAGAACCATATAAATAGGAACATCTAATAGATTAGAGAACTATAATCTCCTTACTATAATCTATTATGTGTTCCTACTTATATGGTTCTTGGGTCTCTTTCTATTTTCATATGGAAGAGAGATATTTGGTTCCCAAGATTTGGCTGAAAAGCTGCTGGAGAAAGGGTGAGAAAAGGCATGCACTGTAACCAGCCCAACAGCAACCACCTTTGGCTGGATATGAATAAAGTAAAAAACTGATGATTTGTTCAGGAGAAAGCAACAAAAATAATAGTTTTCATTTCAGCAAAACAAGTTAACCGCACTGTTAACAGCTTCATATATAAGATGTCCTGTTGGTGTAAGGTAGTTGATGTAATTTAAATTCTCAATGCATGAAAAAACCCAAACTAAAAATTATATTTCTACTCCTTTGAATACTTTGGTGACACAGGGAAATAATAAAGCCTTTCAGCTGGATGATAAAATAGAAATAGTTTATGCATCATCATACACATAAGAGATGCCTTATTTGGCTTCTCTTTTAGGTTGCTCATGCTTGATTTGTTCAAGGCACTTTCTTCATGGGTTCTGTATGCTGGACTTCTTTCATATCTAACTTGACTTTCACTTTTTCCTAAGCAATGTTTTCTTATTAAAAACAAACAACAACAAAAAAACAGCCCCCCAAAAAACTTATGGAGGAGAAAGAGGAAAATTTGTAGTATAATCAAACCTTGCAGAAGGACAATGCTTGGACTGTGGCTGGATAAAATGGCAAAGTTTGTCTACAGCAATCCTTGGCTTGAGGAGGGAGGGAGGAAGATTTGATACACAAAATTCCATAATAATAAAGTGTGTATATGCATTTCTTCTTTTTCCCAGCCAGCATTCCAATCCTAATTCTTGCTGCTCATTCTTCTGAGGCTTAGAGGTATTAAGGACACAATTAAGGTGACATGGTGGCACTTCAAACATTTGATATTTTTGGAGGATCCCCAAGTAAAGACTTGGGGAGCACAGGAATATTGCACACAGCAAATGGAATCACCACAAATAAGGAAAGGTTTTCCATGCTCCTTTCCAGCAGGCAGGGTGAAAACTCTTCTGAAAGATGGGGATGGAGCATCCCTGCCATGAGGAGGCTGAGGTGGCTTTGCCTGTGTGACAGAGCCACAGGAGAAAAAGGAATTAATCCCCAGGCAGGATAAAGGTGCTGCCACAGCCTGAAGCCCAGGGGTTTTCATTCTCCTCTGATCACTGCTTTTTGTACAGGTAGGAGCCCTCCAGATGGTGAAAGTGCAAGAGCTGATTGTGTGCCTGCACAAATGCAAGTTTCATACCTGGACATTCACGCTTCAAACATCTCGCCCCAAACACAAAGCAGATCAGCCTGGGGAAGAATGCTGATAATTTGCAGTTTATTTTGGAAAGTCTGTTCAGTTTTTGTTTCCCTTCTGCTCCAGTGCTGTAATGTTTCAGTTTCCCTGGTTGCTTCTCTGTTTCTTTCTTGCAATTATTGTCTTCCTTTGCATGTGCTGCGTTGTCTAACTCTGAAATCTGGCTTGCTTTCCTCCAGATCTGTGTTTATGTGCTCCATGACTACACTCCTTCACTGTTCTGCTCTTTTAAAAGGAGTTTAAAACTTTCTGAAAGGTCTTTGGCAAAACCTCCTCTTTGTGAGGTGGTTTTCCCTCTTTTCCTGCTTTTTTTCAAGCTCCTCATGATGTTTATATTTTATATTAGAGTATTTAAAGATCTTTTTGAATATTTTGCTAAAATCCGTACTACTCTACCATATTACATGGACATGCTGAGTCTAAAGCCATGTGAATGTTTATTGTACACACTGCTTTGAGTGGATTTTTGGATTTTTTTCCTCCTGGGCTAAGTTTTGCAGTCAGATACATGGATATGACTCCTGTTCAAGTTGTATAAATAAACTGGGTCTATGCATCATGGCACTTCTTCAGTTTCAATATGACATTGAGATGCTAGTCTGTAAGAACTTGAAAAGAATGATTTAGATTTTAAATTTTGCCCTCAGTGGATACCACCTCAGTCTGGATTTGGTTTTCTGGTAGGTCTGAGCCCATGGCAGTGGGAAAGAGGACAGAGAGTAAGGTCTTTCCTTAACAGCTGCAATCTCAGTGTGGTTTGTCTTGTAAAAGATGCTATATAAAAGCTTCAATATTTCTTTTAGCAATATCCTCTAAAGTGAAGGCATTGTTCCATTGGAATCAGTGGTAACTTCCAGAACAGGTGGGAATCACAGCATTTTAGAGACATGGAAACTTCTGTTTCAGCCCTGCAGAGCTCCTGGTTGCCATCCCCATTCCAATCCCCTATTCCTTGGCAAGCACACCTCTTCCTGGGGGGCACCAAGGACCCAAGGACTCTCCTGTGTTTTGGGATTTTTTCTTATTTGGTGCTCAGGAGAAGCAAACCCAACAGTGCTGCTTTTTCCTTGTCCTTGCTATGCCTCTCTGAGGTTAATTGACTTTAGCTGAACTCAGGTTTTGGTTTGTATCAGAACTTTCTTCCGTAGAGAAATCCAAAATAAGGCAGAGAATTTTGCTGGAGGCTCTTTTTTTAGAGGAACGCTTATTTAATTAACAATTAATGTAACTTACATGACTGTAAATGCAAACGTGTAAAGCTCTTTAAAAACACTTCTAGGAGAAATGTTTTCCTTTGCGACGGCTACCCTTAGAAGCTGGATTTTGGGGCGGTCATTTGTTTACTATTTTGATGTGCTGTTCTGTAAGTTTCCCAAGCTAAAATAAGCGAGTTAAGAGCGAGCAGAGAACCCTTTGGTATCCCCGCTTTTCCACGGGGGCTGTGCGGAGTCACACAGGGACTGCTGCCTGACAGCTGGTCCCTGTCTCCTCCAGGAACAGAGCTTGCACGCTATTTCTTTTTATTTATTTTTTTATTTCTCCCCAGATACCTCTCCCAGCAGCTCACACCCCACCCCTGAGCTCGTACCGCCCCTTGGGAATCGCTGCCTGCTCGGTGCAGAGCCGGGCTCTGCTGAGCGCAGGTAGGAGCGGGCCGGGCTGCCTCAGCCCAGGTAAGGCGGCGCTGCCCGGCCACGGCTCCGGCCCCCGCTCTGCTGCTGCCCCAGCGAACACCGGGGCTGCTTCACCGATTAATTAATTGTCAAATTACAAATTAATTGTCAATCTGCCGAGGGCTCGGCCGAGGCAGGGCTGCTGCGGGCCGGCTCGGCAGCTGAGGGCGGGGGTGTCTGTGAGGCGGCCCTGAGGGGAGCGGGCTCTGCCGCCCCAGCGGCGCGGCGGCAGCGCTCATGCCGCTCTCCCAGGCCGGGTGGCGGGCAGGGCTGGAGGCGCGGTGGCGGCGGCGAGATCCCCTCGGCATCGCCTCTTTCCTTCTTTCCTTCCCTCCTTCCCTCCCTCCTCCCGCCGCCGAGCCCGCGGCGCCGCAGCCGCTCCCAAATGGCGGCGGGGCGGAGCGGCCGATCCACGGCTCGGCGCTCCCGCGCCAGGCGGGGAGGCGGGAGCGGCCGGGCAGGCGGGCGCAGGGACGGCGTCGAGCGCCGAGCGGGCGATGGGCGGGGATAAATGTCTGCCTGGGCGCGGGGCCGCCATTTTCTCTGAGGCGCGGAACGAGCGGCGCCGGGCGGCACCGGGGCGCGGGGGACCCGCCGGGGGCCCGGGACACAGGTACGGGTGGCCGGGGAGCGCCAGGGCCGAGCGGGAGAACCGTTCCCCGTATTTCCTCTCTTTGCGGCGCTGCGTTCCGCGCTGGCGCCGCTCCGGGCTCGGCCCCGGGCGCGCTGACCCGGCCGCCGCCTCGGCCGCTCGGCCCCGGCGGACACTGGGAAGGAGGAGGAGAACCGGGCGGCTTCGGGCCCGCGGAGCTTCGCGGCCGGATTGCCCGGGCCGGGCCGGGGGGATCAGAGCCGAGAGAGCCGGGGCGGGGCGAGGGTGCCCGAGGGTCGGGGGAGCGGGGCTGGGTCGTGGCCGCCGCCTGTCAGCGCCAGCGCGGAGCCGCGAGGGTGGGCCCGCAGCGCCCGGGGGAGCAGCCCGCACTGCTGGGGCCGTGCTCTGTGCTGGGAGGGTGAACAGCGGGCATCCCGCACTGCTGGGGCCGTGCTCTGTGCTGGGAGGGTGAACAGCGGGCATCCCGCACTGCTGGGGCCGTGCCCTGGGCAGGAACAGTGAACAGCGGGCATCCCGCACTGCTGGGGCTGTGCCCTCTGCAGGGAGGGTGAACAGCGGGCATCCCGCACTGCTGGGGCCGTGCCCTGTGCAGGGAGGATGAGGAGGATGGCAGTGGGATGAGGGTCCCGCAGCCCTGGAGCCGTGCCCTGTGCAGGGAGGATGAGGAGGAGGGCAGTGGGATGAGGGTCCCGCACAGCCGGAGCCGTGCCCTGCCCACAGCCGGGGCTCTGCTGTCCCGCTTTCCCCGCGTCCCCGCAGTGATGCTCTGGCTTTGTCCCTCTAGGGCTGCCGGACCCTCCTTTTAGTGTCATCCATAGTCTGCTGAGCTGGGAGTAGAAAACGCCTTTAGGTGTATCAGCACAACTGAATTCTTTGTGCTCGGGCACTCTTTGTGCTGAATTGCTTGCTTGATTATTTTTTGCCAGTTAAAATCCGTTAGACGTTTGCAGACAGGGCTGAGGTTGCTCTGAGTCCTTGCCAGCTGTTCAGCCCTGCCTGTAGCAGTGGTGCTCTGTCCTGTTTCTGCCTCTCTTTCTCTCCAGCCTGCCTGCACACAGCAGTACGCTGCTTGTCCCACTCACCTGTGACAGGCCTGACAATTGTGCAGAGTTGCTTTCCTTCTTAGCCTTGGAGTGACATCCAGAGATGCAGGGACTGCAGAACCAGTTGCAGTGGCATTGCTGCAGCACAGTTTGTGTTCCAGCTGCAGCTTGTAAGGTGTGCAGAACCCAAAGGATCTGCAGTGGTGTAAAAAACTCAGAGTCTTTCCAAAACTGAAGCCAGCTTAAAATATCTGAAGATGCTTTTTATTTTAATGCTTCAGAAAAACTCAGCTGCCTCCTTTGCCTGAAGGATCACTGCGTTGTGCCAAACTGGAATGGGCACGCTTATTCTTCAGGATGTGTCTGCAGTGTTGGTGCAGAAGCAGAGATTGAGTTGATGAATGTGAGAGTTAATTCCAGGCAATTCTCTTAAATCTCTTCTGGGGACACCCACTCAGAATGGAACTGGCTTTAGTTTGGTTTGTCTTAATGAGAATTTTCTGCAGGCAAACCCTGAGGCTGCAATTAATCATGAAAGATGTAGGGATCTCTGTGTGTGCTCCTGAAATGAATATGGTGACTGATTAATGCAGTAAGCAATTTAATCTTAGATTATTAAATCAGAGGTGAAGTAGCATCGTTGGATTGGGGCAGTGATGCTTTCAGAGTCCTGGAATATGCTTTCCATATGGTTTGTTGCTATTCTTAATATTTTCAGGACTGGACAACTTATTGTGCAACATTGCAGATTAACCTGCTTTGAAGGAAAAGCTGAAAGTGGCAGGCAAAAAGCCTATATTTTTTTTTCCCAAAGAAGATCTAAACCTTATTTTTTTTTTCAGTTTAATTCCTTTTCTGTTTTTTATTCTAACCGCCAGTGCATTCTGTTCAAATGACGTATGAAGTCACTGCTGTCTCAGGGCTGGACTTACTATATCTTATTAAAAGAGCTCATTTTCTGAACCACAAACATGACCCACGGAAATCATTGGTCAGCACTTCTTGGTGCGCTACATCAGCAGTAATTTCTTCTGGGACATCTCCTCCCTCCAGATTATTTATGTGGCTTTTTGTGCTCTTGGAAAAGCAGGAGTTGAGAAGAAAACCACGTTTTCCTTGTTGGAAAACATGAAATTCAGTTGGTTCCCAAGCTCCTGTAGGAGATGGGAACCAAAAGCTGTTGGGTGGAATTATTTTCTATAAAAGAGCCTTCAGTCAAGATTCAGTGCAGGAGTTGAATTGATGTTGTGGATTCAGGATGGTGAAATGGTTTTTATTTTGCTAATGAAGTTCGTAGAGCAGATGGACTCAGTTGAGTGCAGGTTGGTGTTTGGGTCCCTTTGCCACACCTTTGTCACACCTGCGGCTCCCCTCTGCTGCTGCTCTCCTTCCACAGCCCGGCGTTCTGCTCCTCCCCTTCCCGTGCTCTCACCGCTCTGCTCCTGCCTCCCGGGGCTGCCCCTGGCCCGGAGGGACAGACAGACGGACGAGGGAGGGATTTCCGTGGCTTTGGGCTCCTCCTGGGGATGTGCTCCTGCTGGGATGCCCTGGCTGATGGAGAGCAGGGAATTCCCCCACGCCTTGGCTTCCTATTTCTGTATCCCGTGGGAATGTCCCGTTCCTTGTGCCTCTGCCTAATTTAAAAATGGGAAATACCCAGGAATTGCTGCAGGAGAGGCAGGACACTTGGTGCCACCAGTTGCCCAGGGCACGAGGATAATGGGATTCGTGCAGCTGCATTTCCAAAACTTTCATGGCAGTTCAGGAAACAAACGAATGTTTGGCCTCTGTTTG
Organism: Calcarius lapponicus; assembly: GCA_039654755.1. NCBI lineage: Eukaryota > Metazoa > Chordata > Aves > Passeriformes > Fringillidae > Calcarius > Calcarius lapponicus. The sequence goes on along the minus strand of CM077475.1, from coordinate 3,743,363 downwards.
CAAATGAGTGCTTGAACAGGATGATGGTGCTGTCAGAAATAAGTTCCTGGACCATCTTCTAAATCAGGAACACAGAAATCCAAAGAGTGTGCAATGAAAAAATAGTATTTAGAGTTCTGTTTATAATAAAATCATTAAATTGCATAAGTTAGTGATCTTTATTTGGGGAAGCAACAAAAGTCATCAAAACAAGATGAAAACTTGTGATTTACCAAGCAGTGTGATTGAAGCATGATTTCAGTAAGTTGCACATAAATTTGTAAACGGACACGTTTACATCTGCATTGTGTCGATTTTGATCGATTTTGTGTAATTGCTCATGCAAAACCCCTTGGTGTTTTCTAGTATGAAATATATGCCCTGTGTATTGAATAAGGTTGTGGAAACATTTGCTCAGCTTTACAAATGAATTGAAAGAGTAGTTGATGTAACAGTAGGGACTTGGCTAAAAATTCTGAATTTATGACAAATTAACAAGGTATTTTAGCCATGAGCATGCATTAGCTCTTGGCTTTTGAGACAGTGTGAAGTAGATACAATTTATTCTGTATGGATAACCCATGTTTAGTGATGTTCTTATTTTTTCTGAAGAGAAAGTCTCTTTTGGCCCAAGTTCTGTGAAGAATTCTCCGAGCTCTGCTGGCTCTTGCTGCGTGCGCTGTTTTTTTGTAAACAACGCTTTTGCTTTGAAAAGCAGCTGGCTCACGTTTATTCCTTTAGTGACTTGAATATTGTGTTTGTACTATAAATGTCATCTGTTTTACACAAAGTTGATTTTATTGCAGCACTGTGTACTGACCTTTTACAGTTTAATAGAATATGGTCATTTGTGTACTGAAATGCTGCAGTGCACACAGCAGATGAGGATAAACAAAGTGCTGCTCTGGAGTCATTTGTAAAAGAGAAAAGCATTTTCAGAGCTAGGAATTAGAACTGATCATTAATAAACAGCATGTTTATAAGTATCTTATTGTCAGGCTTTGAAGTGATGTAGTCCATGTGATTGAAATGAGAGATTTTAGCAGCAGAACTCTGGGTTTGTGTGGCATTGCAGGGTTTGTGTGCAGGTGTCACTTCTCTGGAGCAAGGGAGCGGAGAAGAGCAGCAGCACGGTTAAATCAGAGCTGTTCACTTGAGGCAGAATCGCCTTCAAATCCCCAGTGCAGGTGGTGAGCGTGACACCCGTGCCGTGTTTGCCTCTGGAGCTGTGCGGTGGGACCTTGTGTCCAGCTCCGCCCTCTCAGCCTCTCCCTCTGTGCTGTGCCTGTGCCTGCATCACCGGGCAATGCAGTTTTCCCTCTCAGGTTCAGCTCGGTTTGTACCTGCTGTGGTTTCCCTCCCGTGTGTCTCTCAGGCTCTCCCTCTGTGCTGTGCCTGGATCTCCGGGCTCTGCAGTTTTCCCTCTATCTGAGGTTCAGCTCGGTTTGTACCTGCTGTGGTTCCCCTCACAGCTGTGGGCTCTCCCTCTGTGCTGTGCCTGGGTCACCGGGCTCTGCAGTTTTTGCTTCATCTCAGGCTCTGCTCACTTTGTACCTTCCATGGTTTTCCCTCGCAGCTGTGGGCTCTCAGCCTCTCCCTCTGTGCTGTGCCTGTGCCTGGATCACCGGGTGCTGCAGTAATCTGAACCTCCTCACTTCTCCTTACCCTAGGACTAGGATATGACTGAGTTCAAGGCGGATTAAAATGAGCAGAATAACAGAAAGTTAGTCTAACCTAAGACAGTTGATTTCGACTCAACAAATTATAGCTCCCACCCTCTAACTTTCTTTATGTCCTACCTCCACCTAAGCTTCTGCTCAGCCTAAGCAGCCTAGGCCTAACCCTCCACCGAACCCACCCAATCTCAGCTCTGCTATGTTTAGAGAGCATAAGACTGTTTTCCCCAGTGCCTGATCACCGGGTTCAGCTCGTGGTTTTCCCCTCTCGTGTGGCTCTCAGCCCCTTCCTCCTCTCTGCTGTGCTTGGACCACCGGTGCTGCAGTTTTCCCTCTCAGGGTTCAGCTCAGTTTGTATCTGCCGTGGTTTCCCTCGCAGTTGTGGGCTCTCAGCCTCTCCTGTGCCTGGATCTCCGGGCTCTGCAGTTTTCCCTCTCAGGGTTAGCTCGGTGTGTACCTGCCGTAGTTTCCCCCTCTCTTGTGGCTCTCAGCCTCTCCCTCTGTGCTGTGCCTGGATCTCCGGGCTCTGCAGTTTTCCCTCTCAGGTTCAGCTCAGTTTGTATCTGCCGTGGTTTCCCTCACAGCTGTGGGCTCTCAGCCTCTCCTGTGCCTGGATCTCTGGGCTCTGCAGTTTCCCCTCTATCTGAGGTTCAGCTCAGTTTGTACCTGCCGTGGTTTCCCTCCTGTGTCTCTCTCAGCCCTCTCCCTCTGTGCTGTGCCTGGATCTCCGGGCTCTGCAGTTTTCCCTCTCAGGGTTAGCTCGGTTTGTATCTGCCGTGGTTTCCCTCACAGCTGTGGGCTCTCAGCCTCTCCCTCCATGTTGTGCCTGGGTCACCGGGCTCTGCAGTTTCCCCTCTATGTCAGGTTCAGCTCAGTTTGTACCTGCCGTGGTTTCCCCTCCCGTGTCTCTCCCTCTGTGCTGCGCCTGGATCTTCGGGCTCTGCAGTTTTCCCTCTCAGGGTTAGCTCGGTGTGTACCTGCCGTGGTTTCCCCCTCTCGTGTGGCTCTCAGCCTCTCCCTCTCTGCTGTGCCTGGATCACCAGGCTCTGCAGTTTCCCCTCTATCCCAGGTTCAGCTCAGTTTGTACCTGCCGTGGTTCCCCTCACAGCTGTGGGGCTCTCCCTCTGTGCTGTTCCTGTGCCTGGATCACCGGGCTCTGCAGTTTCCCCTCTATCCCAGGTTCAGCTCACAGCTGTGGGCTCTCCCTCTGTGCTGTTCCTGTGCCTGGGTCACCGGGCTCTGCAGTTCCCCTCTATCCCAGGCTCAGCTCGGTGTGTACCTGCCGTGGTTCCCCTCGGTTGTGGAGCAGCTGCCGCAGGGGTTTTGCAGCCCGGGCCGTTCCCATGGGCAGCCAGGATGGCCGTGCCAATGAGCCATTGGGTATTTTTAGTTCAGAGACAGGAGCTTGCTTCCCTAACTCGCCCCTGGGTGTGCCGTGGGTTAACTGCATTAATTAAAGCTGCCTCAGAGGTTCAGGCGCTAAGAAATGGCTCTGGGCCCCCAGCAGAGGTTTCTGTTACATAAATGTCACCGTAGAACAAGCTGGAGTTCTGAAAGTGGCATTTTTGGAACACTGAGCTGACAGATTACCGAGAGGGAGGTGCAGGATAGTGCAGAACTAGAAGAAAGATGTCTCTAATGCTTTTGTAGGGGAAAAACATTTAAGATATTCTATTGAAATAATTTAACCATCATTCTTTTAATATTTAAAATACTACAATTCAATGAAATATTTAATATTTTAAATATGGCCAATTTTCCTTTTTCTCTAATGTCTTTTAGTCTGCCTCCAGTGTATGTCCCTGTCAGCTCTACCAGTAATTTCTGCTGGCTTTTGCATATTCTTCTTTCTTGTTCTCAGCCATTTAAGAGTGTTTGCTCAAAGTCTGGTCATACTTTCGGTGTTTTATAGTGGTTTTTCAATCTATTAGCACACTACAAAAGGCACTGCTCTCTTTACTCACTTGCTACCTGTGGCAGAGATGACTAAATTATCATTTTTTTTTCTTTATTCAGATTTTCTTTGTGTATAAGAAACGTGAGATTTTACATAAGAGTTTTTTGGTGAAACTGAAGGAGTGTGGGGAGGAGGTGAAGATGTGTGTACTCCCTTTTGTTTGTGTGGAACTGTTGCAGAAGTGGAACACAGAGGGGGAATCCTGCAAAGCAGAGCACTTGTAGGGAGGACTGGAAGTGTTGCTGGGAAGAAAAAACACTGCTTAATCATACTTCAAGTTTTTTTTTTTAATTCCTAATTTATTGCTACCCAAAAAATGCTATTTATATTGTTTCCAAATCATTACCATAGAAAGTACATTATTAAAAGTTTCTTGTAACAGAGAAAGTAAAGTGGATTTTAATTCCACTTAATGTGGAGGTAAGAGTGCCTGTAATTGCCTCTGCAGCTTTCACTTGGAAAGGTGTATTTTGATACATGGGAACTTGGAGTTGTTTAAACTTTACTTTAGAAACTTTGTTCTAAAGTTTCTCTGAAAGTTGCCACAGGATGTGACTCCACCTTCACAGGCGGCATCATCTTTTCTTTCAATTCCTGAAGTTCAGAACTTACCTGGTAATTGTTAATTCCAAGACTGCTGTTGGGTTCATATTTTCCTTATTTTGATGATTTCTGATAGCAGTTGAATTCCTTCAGGTTCAGTCTATTGCATAACCCCATTAAAATATTTTTCTTTCAGTTCTTTTTTTTTGCTGAAACTTGCACTATAAAATTCATACATTCAAAGTATGACAGAAGTGTCTAAATTCTTTTTACTCTTGAATTTGCACGAGGCTGATGCTTGATTTTTAAAACAAGGACACAGTGCAACAAACATCTCTGATTATTCCAGGGCTTGCAGGTTTAAGGATGATGATCACTCAGTTTTTCTTCCAATTGAGGCAGAAAAGTGTGAGAGCACCTGTGCCAGCTCAGTGAGCTGCTTTTCCCAGGCTTTCCTCTCCCTCTCCCTGTGCCTCCAATAGCTTTGGGAAGCTGTGTCCAATCCATCCTGCTGTGGAGGAGGAGCAGGCAGGAACCTGTTTGTGGTGCTGAGCTGGGAGGGTGCAGCTTTCCCTGGTGCCTAATTAGAAAGCTAAGCACTTTTGGTCACCTGCAAGCCAAGCTGCTGGCTGTGGAGCAGAGTCTCTGCTGGTAAAACAGCATTTCTGCCTTTGTTTGATCCCTGGGCTCACAGCTGCAGTGCTCAGCTTGGGGTGCTTGTTATCTTTGTGTGGAAACGTGGCAAAAACCCACGGAGGGTTCAGGGCTGGGGCTGCAGAAATGGGATAAAAGGAGTTCTGGAGGGGGTGGCTCTGGGGCTGCCAGAGAATGGAGTAAATGAAGGAGCTTCCAGTGTGCTGCAGCCAAAAGGAGCACCAGAGTGTGCAAGGCTCTAATTTTATGCTGACATTTGACAAGAAATACACTGAATTCTGAGTGCATGGATGCTTCGGAGCAGGTAGAAAGCTGCCACAGGCAGCAGCAGTGCTGCAGCAGAGCCTTGGGCTCCCAGTTGATGCAGGGGATTGATTTCAGCTCAGAAACAGGGCAGAGCTTACTCTTGGATTTCTGCAGCCTTTTAAGTTGCCTGTGGAACTGGTGAGGTTATAAAAAGAGAGCCAGCTGATGTTGCAATGTAAGCACTGCCCCTGTAGTGGAAAGACTGTCCTTTGGCATGCTCCCTGCTGCTATTTTTACCTATTCCAGTAAGATCTGCCCTTGTGATGTTGAATTACAGGACACTACCTGCAATAATTTTCTGTTACAAAGTGCTGTATGTGCTGAAGAAAATGTTCAATAGCATTGGGCAGATTGACACTAAAACTGTTTTACGCTGAAAAATATTTTTTCTTTTATCAGCAAAAATAATATTGTAGCTGTGACTACAAGAGATTCTTTCAGTTTTTTTTTTAATATTTTATGTCTGGCAGAGTTTTTTTTAAATTTGGGTTCCTTTGTTATTGATTATTTTGTCTTTCTCGATTTCTCATGTGGAGACCTTAAAAAGTCAGTGTGAGTTTTAAAGATGGGGATTAACACTGTAGCCCAGGAATCAGTGGAATGTGAGGTTTTTGTCTTAATTTCTAAAAGGGCAGGCTGACTAAATTTTATTTTGTATTCCTACACACTATAGGAAATGAATCTTTTTTTTCTGGGAGTAAATTAACAGCACTTCCAGTGACAAAATGCTGTAATATTGTGGTGGAAACAGGAGCAAACAGCAAGAATGCTCTGCCAGTGAGCCAGGGGGGTTCAGTGGCACAGGTATCCAGTGGAGATGAAATGTCTGACATTTGGGATTACCTTACCTCAGATACAAGGTGTATTTTCTAAAACCATCAGTCCATAGTTCAGAAGTGATTGACAACACTGAAACCCAAACCTCAACCTTTTGTGCTGGCTCTTTGTGCCTTTAGGAGTAGGTTTGGGGCAGAATCTTTCCAAGGCAATGCTTTGATGCTGAAGTGTGATGAGTGATGAATCTGTGTGCTGGCCTTGTTCCTTCTCTTGCTCCTCAGGTGGAAATCCTGAAGGCAGAAAAATTCCTGCAGGACACAGGGATTGTCCTCTCCCTGTGCTCTGCCACTGTCTCACTGAACAGTTCTGGTCAGGTTTAATTGACTCTCACATCTGCACTAAAGCTGGGCTTTTTGGCAACCCTTAAACCCTCGTGTTTGCCAGTTCTGCTGTGATTTTTTGTCATATGTCTCTTTATCTGTCATGAAAAAGAAGTAATTTTTCCTGCCTTATAACTATTGCTGTGGTGGCACATAAAAGTACTGCACCTGCTTCTTCAGCCCATCACACTTGTTTTATGCTGTGCTGTCTCTTCTTGAATTATGCATGAGATTTCTTTTACTTCTTGCTGATTTTACTGTAAAAATGCTTTGGGTTTTCATTCTGTCAATGAAATTTCCCCATCAGTTTTTTCTCCTTTTTTTTCCATGTAATATTATCCATTTTAGTGACTCATTGCCATCTCTTGTATTTGGTTATAACTAAAGATCTCACCTTTTCCTCTGGTGTGAGAAAACCTGAATTCCTTCCTTGTCCCCAGTCTCCCTGCTTATCTTTTTCCACGATGGAAAGCATATTTACAGTATTTTATGTGCCACATTCCTTAATGTTTGTTGGAGCCAGGTGTGCTAGGTGTAAGCAGGGTAAACTCACAGTTCAGACTGTCAGCAGATTCTTCTTTTAAAATGACTGAACATGGCTCAAGGTGGAGGTCCCAAAGCATTCATCTGCTTTCTTGTTAATCTTTGAGAGTTTGCTGTTTTGGTAAAATCATTACAGCTTCTTTTTATGTATCCATTTAAAATTTTTCCCCATCTGCTCTGTCCAGAAGAGAGGATCCCTCTAACCAGAAGTGAGCTGCCAATATAAGATCTCTTCTTGATTTTTTTTTATTGCATTTTTTTAGAAAGACATGAGGAAGCTGAGACTTTTTGGTCTGCAGAAGAGAAAGCTTTGTGGGGGATGATCCCATCAAGATTTCTTCAGCTTCCCTAGGAATTCTCCCTCTTACAGTTGCTGCTTTTATGCAAGATACAGAGAGCCTTCAGAGGCTTGGCTGCTTATTACTGTTTGTTTGTTTTGTCTCCAAGATTTGTCAACATTTGTGAGTCAGCAAGGTGTTTGTCTGAGTGAGGAACTGACGTCTGAGAGAAGGGACTATTCAACTCCTGTATAATTTTTACTTCAGTGAGTTTTTAGCTGTAAAAGATTTTTTTTTTCTGATGTTCTGGAAAAAGAATGAAATGATCTGAGCTGGGTAACATTTGGTTGTTGAACACTTTGTGTCTCTTACACTGAAATGCTGCATGAAATAAAGTCTGGAAGACTCTGAAAACTCTGAAAGTAGAAGGATGATAATTTATCACTGCTGTATTTTTTTGTTATTTATTTGGTATGTAGTGCAGTATACATTTATCTATTAAAATGTAAATATCTTCTGTTTTTTTGTCTTCCACAGATGATGTGCTTCATCCTTTTGTCATAGGACTTCATTTGCTGAAAGGAAAACTAAAGGTATAAATAACTTTCTCTTGTTATCTTTCCCTTCCTCCTTCTCCTGCCCCTTTCTTTCTTTGGAGATTCCTGGACCTTTCCTTCAGGAGGGGGAACTCAGCTCAGCCCCTCTGTGCTTGTATTCTTGCACTGCTGCTAAAATCCACTTTTTGTTTTTTGAAAAACCCCACAAAATCGATCTGGAGCTGCAGTTGTTACAGGATTTGCTTTATCAGAAGTGTGTATTTAACTTAAGCTCTTGCTTGAGTCAGTCTCCCTGGATATTTACTTTGCAGGGGAAAAGCCCTTCCTCAGTTTAGAACTTCAGCTCTTGATATTTGCCTGTCTTCTCCAAACAGCATTTGCCTTTCCACACAAGTGCAGGTCTGTTGGGAATAATCCAGACCTAATGTAAATCTGTCTGTGACATTATCTTCAAACTCTATCTCTGAAACAAAAAGGCTGCTGTGGCACTTTGTTAAGTAAATAAAAACCCACCCAAACCAGAACTGTAATTTCATGGGTGTATTTAATAAGATAATGTTAAAATGGAGCATAATTTCTTTTGGAGGCTCTCAGGACAGTAGCTGTCTGACATAGTCTTAAGTATTTTTTTTGTGTACAGTCTTAAATTTTTAAGTACATTCCATTTTTATTTGCCATTTTATTCAGGTTTCTTGGCAAGTCCAGGTGCATGCAAACCATGAAAATAAAGTTGTTACAGCTGTCCAGGAAGGATCTATCCAGCTATTCCCAGGTGCCTCTTGTTGTAAAATACAAGGGAGAGCCCTTTGTTCATCTCCAGAGGCTCTCTCAAGGTGCTGTGTCCCCGTGCCCTGCCCTGTGCCCGTCTGGGTGATGTTTCCAAGCTCTTGGAATGACATTATTGACCTCCACGTGGCACTGCAGGCCTGGCACAGAGCCCACATTTCATCACAGCCATTTACTGGCTGCAGGCTGCCCTGGCTGAAAGCAGGGAGCACCTGGGCACTGCATCCTGCTGGGTGTACAGAGAATGAATTCAGCATTGCCTGTGCTGTGCAGTGCTGCTTAACAGCACCTTGCAGGCTCTCTGTGCACTGAGATGTGTGCCCAGTTCCCAGCTCCTAGATTATTATTATCCTTTAATAATCCTCAGGCTGTTCCTTCTCCCCAGGCTCTCAGTCTGGGGTGCTCTCAGTGCTGCTCCCCTCAGTGCTGCTGCATTTCCTACATGTGGCTGAGGGAGGACAGAGCCAGGCATTCTTTGTGCTGAGGTTCTCAGTCCCTTTTTTGTTTAATCCTTGAGAACTCGTGTGGGAAGGGCATTTGGTGGATTGCTGACATTTGAGTAACTTTTTTTCATCCTTGCTGTAAAGTGGATGAGTTCCAGGCAACTGCAAACACAGTTTGGGGCTTTCAGACTGGGAACAATTGGCATGAGTGAGTGCAGAATGCAAATGGGCACATGGCTGGGAAGGTATGTGCACTTGATTGAGAGATTTGGGGGAGAAAAAAGGCTTGTCCAGTGTTTTGGCCATGTGAAGAAAGACAAAACACTTGTAGTCCCACTTCTGTCTGCAGTCAAGGCCCATGTTAAAGAGATCTCTCTGTAAATCTCCCTTTGGGGGATTCTCCTGACAGAATTTAACATTATGGCACAGACACAAGAAGTCTGAGTGACAGGACTGTCATATAATCTGATTCTGATACCATCAGCTATAAAAAGCAGTGTTCAGTGCTTTTTGTTTCTGGTAATGAGTTTGAGTTTACTGAATTAAAAAAGGAGCACAACTTAAATATCACTTCAGCTTTAATGGTTTTTATAATGTTAAGAGCAGATTAGGTAAAAGATGATGGAATATTGTACTAGGAAGAAAAGTGGAAGTTTTATTCCATTGCAGGGTTCTGGTGCTTCCTACTGTTCCAATAGCAATTCCATAAACTTGTTTGTGAATCTATATAAACTGCAGCTGTACTTAAATCCAATTTACAAACACTCTGACTGATTAGAAACCCCTGCTGCATTTTACTTTTTACCTGGGATTGTTTTTTTGCCTTGGGAAAGGCAAAGCTTTGGATTCTGTATCCCTCTTTTAGATGCAGGGTCTTCAGTGCTCCTGTTTCTCGAATGTAGGAATTGTGCTTTTGTAAGGAAACTTAGAGCTCCCCATTTGAATTTCATAGAAATATCATGTGGAAAAAAAAAATAAATGGGTGACTGACATGGGAATGCTCTGTGTGGAAAGGACAAACCAAACAGATCTTTCTGGGATCTGCCTGGGAAAAGTAACCCCGAGCTGTTACAACCAACAGGGAGCAGGCCCAGGGTGGCCAAAGGTGCAGATTGTTTTGGTGACAAATTCCTGCTAAGCAGAGCCCAAAGTACAGCCTGCTGCAGCCTGGGAGTCTGACTTGGGTTGTGCTTACTAGCCAGAGTTTTTATCTGCCAGCAGCTTTTAAATACAAAAAGATACTAATCTTGAATGAATAATAAATGAATAAGTCTGAAAGCAGGTTGAGAGTTGTGTTGCTTATGTCCTCCTTACTATACTTGTTGGAAACCAGTGTTATTTTTTCCCTGAAGGCTGAAACCAGAATACTTCTGATAAATAAAGGAAAAGAGCAGAAAAGATACTTCCAAGATCAGAACAGCAGAGGCAGAAATTGTATGTGTTTCTGTTGGATTTTGTTCTGTTTTTTTTTTTTCCCTGAACACTGACATTTCCTTCTGTTAATTTTTAATTTCTGTCAGTTGTCTAAGGGAGGAATTTGGTTTTTGGCATTGATCTCTTAAAATGAAGGGCACATGAAGGAAAAGCACCAACCTTGTAGATGTGAGAGGGATCTGAACTGATCCCAACTCATGCCCTGCATTCATATTTCCATAGATCACAGCTTTATTTATTCATATAGGACTAGGTCCATATTTATCCTCTACTGCTCTGAAAAGCTGCTTTTTAAAAATACTGCTACAGATCACAACAAGGATTTATCTGGTTTGAATTTCTGTTTTTTTCCCCAGCTAATTGGTTATTCAAGCAATATTAGATCAATTAATTACTGTATGGGAGAAGAAAAAGCCACAGTTAAATGGATCATTGATCTTTTTGTGTCAGAGATGAAAACTTTGCTTCTAAGCAGCTTTTCAAGCTTCTATTTACTGACAAAAGCGTTCAGTTTGAAATGGATTCTGGACTTCGTTCTCTGCTGTTCTGTGCTTGTAGGTGTATTCCATGAAACACAAAATTCCATGAATTTGTGTGGATAAAAATGGCAGAATGTGTGTGTGCTGGCAGGGGGAACTGTTTTGGCTTGTTTTAAAAAACTTTGGGTGCTTGTTCCAGAAAAAAGCAAGGACAAAGTAACTCAACTTGGGAGTGAGGGTTCAGCTGTGTAACGTGAGAGCTTTCAACCTAACTCAGTGCCAACTGACTTAGGCTGACTTGGGGCATTTCTTAGGGAGGGAGAGTGAAACTTTTTACCAGCTCACACCAGCAATTTGTCCTGCTGATGGGAAAAGTCAGAGCAGCTTCCAATACCTTTTGAGCTGGAATGAATGACGGGAATGTATCGATTGTGTATGAGTGACTGATCTCCAGGAATTTGTTCCTGTCAGATGTGCACATTCCAGAGCTTTTGGTTTAATACTTGTCCCAGTGATTCATTAGCAGAATCTGGAATGTGTGCAGAAAGCACTAATGAAAAGTTGCACTCTTGGTCACAGCGTGCACAGCTCCTGGGGGACTTGCAGCACTAAATGACATTATTTTTCTGCTTAGGCTGAACATTTAATATGAAACCAATCAGTATCAATTTCCCAGCAGTCCTGGATCTACAAGAGGACTGATGTCCTTTAATCTTAAAATATTCTTAAAATATTCTGATGTACTTTTATCTTAAAATATTCTTTGAATGCTGCTGTTGCAGTTGGTCAGTTGGAGGAGGAAGGCTGTTTGAAGTAGTTTTCATGAAAATGATGAGCTGCAGGAAGAAAAGATTTAAAGAAAATTTTTAGAAATATACATGAAAACATCCGGCTGGCAGTGGATTATTTGAGCATGGCATAAACATAAATCCAGTATCTGGTAATGATTATGTTTCAGAAATATGCTTGTAATTAATTTAAAGAGAGAAAAGCAATTTTTTTCTGGAACAGACAAACCTAAGAACAATATAGTTATGAAGGTATCATTGTAAAATCTTTCCTCCTTTATTTTAAATTAAATTTCTCTTCAGAACAGCGTTTCAAACATCTTTTCACTGGAGTGAGTTGGTGTAGATATTGGGGGAGCTGAGTGTAGCGAGTAAAAATGCCTTTAATGGATTACTGCTTGGAGCAAAATTCCCAAAGGGAATAAATCTGCTGCCAGGTTCCAGCCCTGCAGGGTGGGCTGTGCTCTGCACATCAATTTCCTGTTCAGGTGCACTCACGCCTGTGGCCTGAGGTGTTCTCCCTGCTTTGTTCTGCTCTTGTGCCCATTCAGGGCTCTGAGTGAGCCTGACTTGTGTGGATGTGCAGAGTTGGGCTGTCATTAAATGTCACTTCTGTCAGCCCCAAGCTGCTCACTTGGTGCCATGAGAATTCTCTTTTTCCCTGTGCATGCAGTGAGCTGCTGCAGTTCCAAGGAGATGGTTTTGTATTGATTTATATAAATGTCTGTGCTCTGGAGGGCAGGAGAAAGGTGGAAGTCATTCAGAAATCACCTCCTAAGCAGCAGCTGTCTGACTGTCTGTCCTTCCATGAGAATAATCTGGAATAAGGCTTGAGAAGTGACCATGGCTGCTCGTGTTGTGCCAGAATTGGAGTGTTCTCACCCAGGCTGTTCGTGGCCTGGCTCAGGAGGTGTCTGTGGGGCCCTGCAGCCTCTGGCACCCTCGGGGGGCCGGCTCTGAACAGCTGCAGGAGTCAGCAGCAGGACACTCTGGGTTTCTCCAGCAAGCTCCACCTTTCCAGCTGCCAGCCCTTGTTCAGTGGATGCCAGAGCAGGTTTAGCAACTTTCCAGCAGGGATTCCCTGTCTCTCCCCAGCAGACTGTGAAGATCTGTTAAACTTCCCTTTCTCTCCTCTTGGCAGGTTTTTGCCAGCTCCAGGCCGGCTCTGACCTCTGGTCTCATCTTTTTCTTTGGTGCTGGCTCCTCCCTGAGTGGGGAGGAGGAGAGATGAGGATGGGGAGTGTGCTACATCCATTTCCTAGGGAAAGAACTCAACACCTGTGAGCAAACCCAGCCTGCCAGGGGCTGAATCCTCAACAAAAAAGGTGGCAAAGCCCCAGTGATGGCAAGAGAGGGCAGGGCCCTGCTGGGAGGGAGGACTGTGCCAGACATGGCCAGTTCTGACACTTCTGAGGCAAAGATCCTGGGAGAGAAGGATGCAAATGCCTCATTAAAGATAGAACTGACATTTGGATCTACAGAGGCTCAGAGCAGTTGCTGTCTCTGTTTTCCTGTGTGTGCAACAACCTTAAAATACATTGCTGTGATCTTCCCTGGGAGCTGTGCCTCAGTGTGCAGGGTTTGGGGGAGAGAATGCCCTGAGAGCAGGGAAGTCACTTTTTGGGTGTTTTTATCTTTTGTCAAAATGCAAGTTTGAATTCTTTGTCATTTCCTGCTTTCTCTGGAATTTTTCAGGAAATGTTGGCAGCATATCAAAATATTAAATACAAATGTAATGTTTGGGGTGCTGTCAACTTCTGTCAGCAGGGACAAGGAGGTTTTGGTGGCTGTCCTGCAGTTCCTTAGCTCAGCTCAGCACAGAAATCAAGCTGGGCTCTTTTTGTTTATTCTCATCTGTTACCTGGAAGGGTGAAACAAAGGAGTTTCCCATAGGGGTTAAGTTAAGAGAAGCTCTCTGGGTTTCATCTTTCCCCTCTTATCTAAGAGTTTATCTCAGTTTTTATTGCTGCCATCTCAGTAGTTACTCTTTCAGCTGCCATGTGCATTATGTGGGTGTTGTAACTGAACATAACTTGTTTTTCACCTTTCTGGTGCCTAGCAATTGTGAGATGTGTGGTGAACTTGGTTGTATTCCTCACTTTTATCTCTCATTTTTCAGAATGTCTCACTGTCTTCCTATCCCTTATTCCCCTTTTTACATCAAATATAAAACTCTTGTCATTTATGTGCCATAGATTTAAAAATAAAAAACTATCCAAGTATCTCAATCCTGTTAGATGACTGGGTATGGAGTTTAAATCTTACTGACATTTAAACATTTTGAACTTTTGGACAACTGGACCTGCAGAGCTGATGGATTGAGGAGTGGCAGGGATTGGCAGGAGGGGAGGTGGGGCTGTGCTCTGGCAGTGCAGGAGATATTCAGGAGCTGGCTGAAAGTTCCCTTTGAGGCTCAGGGTTCTGCTGCTCTGGCCTTTGCCTGTGGTGGTAATGACTTCACCGAAACCAAACCTTTCTCTGGAGCTTTGTTGTTACATTTCCTTTCTGGCTGCTGCTCAGACCTAGCTTGAGGTACTGCTGTGAAGGAAAACACTCTGAAATTCAGCTTATCCTTCTGGGCACCCCAGAATGGCCACTTAACATTAGTGGAGATCTTTTTTATCCAAGAATTCCATTGTTTTAACTCTTCAGCTGAAACAAACACTGTTGGCTTTTCCCTGACATAAACATGAGGAAATGTATTGGAGGGTTCAAATAATTGGAGGTGCAGGACCACACATGAGATGAGACTTGAGCAGCTGCTGACAGGTGTTCAGTCAGTGTTGGCTGTTCTGAATTAGGTTGTTGGATTTCTGTACAGACTTTGGTTTTGCCTAATTTTGAATAAGATGTTTGAGTATCATTTGGACTTCAAGCTGCATTGCAGTTGGGATAGCTGGGAAAAAAATCCAGTGATGCTTTTATCTGTGTCCCTGTATGAGCAGAAATGTGTGCTGGTTTGGGAGTGTGCAGGGGAGGGGGTTGTTGGTGTCCTTGCACTGGAAGATGTTTGTAAAATCATAAAATGGTTTGGGTTGGGAGGGACCTCAGAGCTCACCCAGTGCCACCCCTGCTGTGGCAGGGACACCTCCCACTGCCCCAGGTGCTGCCAGCCCCATCCAGCCTGGGCACTGCCAGGGATCCAGGGGCAGCCCCAGCTGCTCTGGGCACCTGTGCCAGGGCCTCTCACCCTCACTGGGAGGAATTCCTGCCCAATATCCCATCTAATCCTCTTTCCTGTCAGTTTGAAGCCATTCCTTGTATCTTGTTAATTGTAAATAATCCCTCTCCATTTTCTTGTAGCTCCCTTCAGGTGTTGCAGGGTTTCAGCTGGGTCACCCTGGAGCCTTCTCCTTCCCAGGCTGAACATTCCCAGTTGTCCCAGGTTTATTTGTGCTGAAATACAACTGAGCATAGTGGGTGTGAAGATTGAGAAATATTTTTTTGCTGTTTCACACTATGTAAATTGTGATAGTATTTAAAAAAACCCAAATAAGCAAAGCCTCAAAATCAGTGATAAAAATAGATTCCTTAATTAATTCTTTTTATTGTGATTCCTGTTGAGTCTCTTTTCTTAACAGTCTGGGCTAATGCCTGTGTGGCATATCTGGTTTTCAGGACTGCTGTGGGAATGGGCACAGCCCCGAGGCTGCCAGAGCTCCCAGGGGTGTCCAGGGTGGGATTGTTGGGGTGGCTCTGCAGGGCCAGGGCTTGAACTGGGTGATTCTGTGGGTCCCTTCCAGTCCAGGATATTGTGATTCTATATTCTGGCTGCCTCTCTGAAAGCCCCTCAGGCACTCACTATGTAGATTCCCCTGCTGGTGAAGCGCTGTGTGTCCCTGAGGTGCAGTGGGAGGAGTTCCACATCTATTCCTGCTCTGTCTGTGTGTAGAAAGTGCAGTGCTTTCAGCAGCAGGGGGATTGTGCAGCTGGGGGTGAGCTGTACCTGCAGTGTAGCTCGATCACCTCACAAGGCAGGGCAGCTCCAGATGCTTCCAGAAAAGGCTGAGGTTTGCTGTGTGAGGAGGAGGAGGCAGCCCCACTCCAGAGGGAAGGACGTGGCCGTTTCCCTGACTCTCCCAATGTTCCTTAGGCTGCACCAATGGAGCACATCCAGGGAGCTTGGAAGACCATCAGCAATGGCTTTGGGCTGAAGGATTCTGTCTTTGATGGCCCCAACTGCATCTCCCCCACCCTGGTGCAGCAGTTTGGGTACCAGCGCCGGGCGTCCGACGACGGCAAAATCTCGGATACGTCCAAGACCAGCAACACCATCCGCGTCTTCCTGCCCAACAAGCAGCGCACCGTGGTGAGTGTGTGCTGCCTGCAGCTCAGGAATGCTGTGCTGCTCCCACTCCCTGCTCCTGCCACCAGAAATGCCCTCCTTCAGAAGGGTCTTACTGGGGTTGAGTGATGGTCAGCAGCTGGTTGGTTTTAGAGGATGTGGTTTATTTTAAATATGCTCTAGATCTGTATTTTGAGAAGCTCTACTGCTCTGTCTCAGTGCTGTGAATTTTCTAAAGCACATGAGCATGTCCCACATGAAAAAGTCTTTCTCAACCATTGTTGGATGACCTAAACAATGATGCCTGCATGACACTTCTGTCATTTTCCTCACTTGAAGTGTGGGGGTTAAAGCTGAAGTGAAACTTGTTGAGGGAACAATTCTGTTCAGTTTTTTGGAGCTGAGTGTACCTAATAATAGTCCTACCCAAAGTTTCCTGAAATCTAAATTAAACCTTTTTCTGTACTTGAGGTAGCTCCATTTGCCTGCATTTCTATTCCTTCTGGAGACAGCCTGCTTGTGTAAAATCCTGTTTAACAGAAACTCACTTATTGTAAGAAATGGAGAAGTTATAAAATGGCTTCAGAACTTTGCAGGAGTCCACTTTGTGCAGCTTTCCTGAAATTTCTTAAAATGAGAAAAAGGTCTTGGAAAAGCTTAAAGAAGCCGTGTAGCAGTGTGTAAATGTTTTGTTGTGTTCCCCTTGCTCCCAGGTGAACGTGAGGAATGGGATGACCCTGCATGACTGTCTGATGAAGGCTCTGAAGGTCAGGGGGCTGCAGCCAGAGTGCTGTGCCGTGTTTCGACTTCTTGCTGAACCCAAGGGGTAAGAGTGAAACTTCCTCCCAGAGAATGTAAAAATCTTGGGTTTGGAATAGCAGCAGTGATGTTTTCGTCCCCTCTGGCTGATTTCTTTTAAAGCAGTTTGGTTGTGAACACTTTGTGTTGCTTTCTTTGCCTTCTTCTAGGGTAACTCTGTCAGTTTCCTGTGTATTGGCAATTTTGTTTTTGTTTTAAAGCTAAATATTGAAAATATTTAAAATGGAGGGGTTCCCTCTAGTGCTTGCAGCCCCTTAGTGAGAGTTTTGCCATGCTCTAGAAGAAGTGATGCCTTCCTTCATATTTGGTAAATTCAGTATCAGTGGTTCTCAGTCCACTTCCCTGAACAGTTCTGTGTGCTCAGTTTTAAGGCTCTGCATTCCTCTACAGCTTCCCAATATTTAGATTTCAGTCTCACTTCAGATATTCCTTATTTATTTGTAGGACTGGGGATGCTGCTATTAAATACCAAATGATTGTTTTACAAGCTGAGGGAGTGAAGGTATCTCATGGAGTTAATGCACTTCACACCTCCTCAGGCTTGGCCTTAAAGCTCCCTGCAGCCTCAGGCATTTGTGGGGTTCCATCTCTGAGCAGCTGAGGCCATTCTGGGGTCACCAATCCCTGCCCAAGCACCTAATAATGGCTGTTGTGTCACTGAGGGTGTCACAAGAATTTCTGTTACATTTATAAGGGTATTTCTGTGACTCCATTAAAGCTTCCAGGTGCTTTATTTCAAATATTTTATAAAGAAATAATATGTTAAAAATGAGCAGAAAAAGAGGTGACTTGCAATATATTCCAAGTTGCTTCTGATTTTTTGAGTGAAATACACTGAAATCTATCTAGCTCACTGTTAGAGGTTAGCCATGATTTTTTTGGTATTTGTTTTCAATTTACTCAAGAAAACTCACCAAACATAATAGTTGATGAGGCCAGATTTATCCCCAAAGTGATTTTGTTGTCCCCATTTTCTCTTTTAGAAAGAAAGTGCGTTTGGATTGGAACACAGATGCTGCCTCCCTGATTGGAGAGGAGCTGCGAGTGGATTTCCTTGACCATGTCCCACTCACCACTCACAATTTTGTAAGATTTTCCTGCTCTCTATTCTGCTGGGAATTTTATCTATTGTGCCACAGATTTGGCCAAAGGATGTTGTGAGCATTAGAAAGCTTTTGGCTTTCTGGACACAGGGATTTTCAGAAGTTGGGGTTGATTCCCTCACCCCTGTTCCCCACAAATTACATTACCTAAATATCAATTTGCAGGGAAATGCCAGAATTGTGATTATTACCCTGGTGATCCCCAGGTGTCACAGACTGTCAAAGCTCACATTGTGCATGTTCTTCACAGGTCTGATGAGTGCCATTTTTATTTTACATAAATACCTGTGTCTGTAACTGTTGTGGTAAGACACCCATGTCTTTAAAGTCCAAAAGGCAGAAAATTTCCATTTTCAGTCTCTAGCTCATCAGTCAAAAAAGGCTGGATAAGTTCAGCAGTTTTACTGGACTGATGGTCCAATATTTATTTGTGCTGGGTATTCAGAGGTGCTGTTAATTCTGCAGGTCATGACATTATTTTGTGAGCTAATGCTGCCTTGTAATTTGACAAGAGTGTTCTGTTGGGGAATGAAAGGCTTTACTTTGTAGTTCCTTCTCAAAAATGGATTATTTATTCCACACAAAACAAATAAGTAGAAGGTGGTTTTGTGCTTTGTGGGTTTTTTAATTTTTAAAAATTGTTAAAAATTCTTTATTTTTTTACGAAGAGATAATGCCCAACTCTAACAGTTTTACTTTGCATTATTGTCTTCTCCCTGGGAAGGAACTCTGTTCCCATATTTTAGCTTTTTTTCTTGTTTTGTTCTAGAAATACATTGTGGTAACCCTAAATCCTAAAGAATTGTCATTTGCATCCATTAGAAAGGTTAGGATTGATTTGCAAAACCTGAAAGTCACTTTACTACTACATTACATTTAGAAAAAAACTACAGAAAATGTCATCTGCAGCTGGTCAGCAGAAAATGAATACTTTTCTCCAGGTCTGGAAGAAGCTGAAATTTGGAGCCTTTCTCTCCAGTAGGTTCTGGAGGAAGAAACCCCTTGGTTCATTTTAATATTTTCATACTCCAGAAGCTTTTAAAAAAACAAAGTAGGCTGCCATTTAAAGAAATGCAAATTCCTTCTATTATTTTGATTACTAAGAAATGCATTTCTCATGCAAGGGATATTGGTTAGTCATAAACACCAAGAGTTTTGGCTAACAAAAAAAATGAGGTGGGCCTTCCAGTCTGATCCTCTTTCACCTCTTTGGTGCTACTGAAAACAAACACAAACCCCAGCTCTTGGTGACACAGCTCTGTCACCTTGCTGAGAAAAACAATTGTTTTTGCATTTGACAGAACACTTCTCCTTTTTTTATTTCTTTGTTTGTTATTCTGTAAATAAAGCCTTCAGTGTTTCTAAACTTCCCAGGTTTCCAACCAACCTGGAAATCCACGCTGGAATATTTGAGTGTGGCTTTAAGCTCAGTAGCAACCTGGAGGCTCTAACAGCATTTTAGCATGGTTATTTGTTTCTGTCGGGCTCTGAAGATCCAAATCTCAGTTGATGAAGAGTAATTAGCTAGGATTAATCACTGCCTGTATTTTCCAGGCTAGGAAGACGTTTCTGAAGCTTGCCTTCTGTGACATCTGCCAGAAGTTCCTGCTCAATGGCTTCCGCTGTCAGACGTGTGGCTACAAATTCCACGAGCACTGCAGCACCAAGGTGCCAACCATGTGTGTGGACTGGAGCAACATCAGGCAGCTCTTGTAAGGACTGCTCCTTTCTATTGCAGCAGCAAGTCTGGCTGACACTTGGTTTTGTGTCTCTGATCACAGAGATCCTTTGGGTTGTTGGGGAGGCAGTCCCTGTGAGCAGAATTGTGGATTGAGCTCATGAAACAGCCAGCAATGAGTGTCTGTTCCCAGGGAAAAGGCCGTGCACATCAACTGCAGCTTGTTCTTGCTCTGGATTTTAATGTTCTGGGACAAGCAAACATCTTGAATGACCAGGCAATTGCTCCAGTGCCCTCTGTTTGAGCAGGGGACAGCAATTCCTCCCACACAGCACATGTTAGGAATCAGCCAGGCCATGATCCAGTTGCATTTTAGCTGTTGGAAACTTTAGTGTTCACCTGTTCTACACCTCAGCTTCTGACACTGGTGAAAATGGTGAATGGTGAGAAAACAGATGGAGGGTAATACTTTCCTAATAGCAGTTAAAAAAAGTTGAAAATTATTATGTTAGAAGTCCTTTTATGCAAAAGTGTTAAAGCCTGTAATTGTTTTTATGTGTCTTAGTGGTTGTAATTTTTTATAACTAAACTTGGTCATGTGGTATAGCATTTTCCCATACTAAGAGAGTGCAGGATGAATTGTGCCACTTGGTGCTCCCTGGCTTTAATAGAACTTAATTGTGTCAAGTACCCTTTCAGGAAAATCTGAAGTCTGATGTAAAAAGATTTTGTCTCTCAAGTTTGGAAAGAACATGTGGAATTTTCTTTGGGAGTCTGAAGGCAGAGATTTTAGTGGTACACAGAGGAAAAACACAATGTAAAGACAGCAATGTGTTCATGAAGTTAATCATGCTGCAAAGAAACAGCCCTTTAAAATTTCAGCTTTCAAGAGCATTGTACAGGAGGTAGTGTAGCAGTTGAAGTTGTAATTGTTTTTGTTGATATTTCAGATTGTTCCCAAATTCAAATATCAGTGACAGTGGTGTCCCTGCACTACCTCCCTTGACAATGAGACGGATGCGGGAGTCTGTCTCCCGGATACCTGTTAGGTAAGCTTGTATTTCCTGTCATTTCTCTTTTGGGAAATACACTTCTCTCAAAACAATCCATCCAAAGCAACCAGAGACCCCCAGCTCCTCCAAAGCAGAGCAATCTGATACAAGGTTGGGATGAATGTGCAAGGCAGCAACACCACTTCATCACAGACAACTCTTTCTTGTTCTTAGATCCACCAAAGCATTGATTTCAGATTTCATAGTTTCAATTTTTAGCCTTAAAATTTTATGGTAGAGTATTAAAGGGTTTTTGGAGACCTTTGTTTTCCTGCCTAAGAAAATCCAAGGCTCCCTTTTGGTATTTTTGTGAATTAATTTTATTTTATCTGAACAGGTAGTGTGCATTGAGAGTTTGTGTCTTGTGGTGGATGATTCACATCATAACTAAAATAATGCTCTGATATTATGATGACAGATAGGAGTTTAAGGAGAGAACAGTGGGAACTGAAAATATGCTCCTCTTAAAGAAAATTCTGATACCTAAAGAGAACATGCCTGTAGTTTTAAGTGCTGAAATGAAACTTGTGTCCCTTTCCAAGGGGCCTGTCCCCTGATCCTAACACGTGCCTGTATTCTTTCCCTTGAAATTCTAGAGGCTGAAGAGAGCAGGCCAGCTTTTGTTTTTTCTGCACCCATTTGAACAATCTGGTCAGGATTGAGGCACAGAGCACGTAGCTGACTTGTAAATGGTTCTATGTCTTTATTTCTTTATTTTAATGGGAACTGCATCAGGAATTGATCTTTGTCATCTTACTCTTATTTCCAGTGTTGTTGAACAGTGACTTACTAACTTTATAGATCTTTTGTGAAGGCTGGCCCATTTCAGTTAAGATACATTTGTGTTTTGGGATCCTTATGGTCTGAGTGGCCTTAGCTGTGATTTATAACTCTTTGTTGAGCTGGATTTTAGTCTTGGCCTCCTTTTAACTGGTGTTGGGTTTCATGACTTCCTTGCTGGCTGTTCTGTGCAAACCATTGAACAGTCTTGCAAAGCTTTACAAATTCAGGGCTTAGCTCTTAAGCTGTGCATTTAACAGGCTTGAAATGAGCAGTTTGTTTAGTTTCACAGTCCTGAATTCATCTCTCAGAGCCAGTATTTTGTCAGTGTATTAAATGTGATTTGATGGGCATTGAGGTGAACCGTGGCAAAATTCCTAACAGCAAAACCAGACCTCAGCTAAACACAAGAATTAAAATATGTGAGCTGACAAGATCTTGAAGTTTTTCACATTTATTTCTTAAATTAAACTGGGACTGATTTAGCTGACCAAGTAGTTTAGTTGATGTGTAAATCCCAGCTTTTTCTCTGCTTAGAATTATGTGTATATTGCTTTTTGGACAGGTTACATTGAACAGTGTTTTTCACTTACCAGAGGGGGAAATAAAAATAACCACAACTCTCCCTTTGTCTCTGTTTCCTTCTCAGCTCCCAGCACAGGTATTCTACACCTCATGCCTTCACTTTCAACCCATCCAACCCTTCCTCTGAGGGCTCTCTGTCCCAAAGGCAGCGCTCCACGTCCACCCCCAACGTGCACATGGTCAGCACCACCATGCCCGTGGACAGCAGGATCATCGAGGTAACACAGCAGGGGCTGCTCTGCCCTGCCCCAGCCACTGGGGCCTTGCCTTCCCTGCCTTCCTCCCCTCTGCTCACTGGCTGCCTCAGCTGCCTCACTGGGGAAGAGATCAGGAGACATGTTTGCATAGGAAATTAATTAATTCTTGCACTCTATCAACTTTGCTGGAGTAATTGGTGAATTCTAGGGGTGTGTAAAGATGCTTAGCAGTTCAGCTCAGTTTTGGGAAGAAATGCTTTTTAGACATGTCTAAAAATGTTCTTCCAAATTTAAAAGTCTGGGTTTGTGGAGGGGGGCTGGTGTTAATTTTAAATCAGACTAAAGGTGCCCTAAGTCTGGGTGTAGTTCTTGGGCTGAGAATGCTCAGGTCAAAGCTTCCTGGGGATCTGTTTTGTGTTACACTGAATGGAATTAATGACAGTTCTGGGCTTGTGAGTGAAGCCAGTCTGTCTGAGACTCTTTCTGCTCTTCTTGCCTTCAAACACCTTTTTTTTTGTGTTTTCCTACCTTAGACTGGCAGTGAGGGACAACTTGGAAATCAGGCCTAAAGTGGTTGGGTTTCTTTAATTTTGATTTGTGATAACTTTTAACAAACTGGTGTGCAGGAGATGCTGAACTGCAGGACTTGGGAGACAGAGCAAGCACTGTTTGTTGCTTTTGCCTCTGGAATAGTTTAAAATCTCTGGAGGCCAAGCAAAAGCCTTTCACTGCTGAGCTCACCTGCATCTTCAGCTGGTGATTTATGGACTTGTGTGAAACCTGAAGATCCTCTGAAGGGAGTGAGAGAGTCTCTCTGGACCTTGGCAGCAGAACAGGAGTGCCCTGCAGCCCCAGGATGCATTTTTGGTCAGAAGCTGTGTCAGCTGGCTTTATGTCCTCCCTTTCTCTTTGAGTTCTTTGGCTCCAGCCCTTTTTGCTGGTTCAGAGGCCAGGCTGACCATCTCTGATGGCACAAACCACAATGGAGCACTCAAGAAAATCTGAATTATTGATCTGGGGAGAGTGATGAGTCTTAAAGGAGACATTTTTTTCTTTATGCAGAGCAGTAAAGACAGAAACACTTTCTATTCTGGATCTTCACATTACCATTAAAATAGTTGTTACATCCTAAAAGCTTTTAAAAGGCCCCAAAGCAATGCAGAAAGAAAGTAGCAGAGACTTTCTAGTACACCAGGAGAAAACCTATAATAAAAAAGTGGTTTACCCAAGGATAGATCCTAGTGAACCTCTGGGTTTGAGCAGGAATACTTAAACATTTTACTGCACTTAATTCTCATTTATCAAGCAAATTAGGTTACTTTTTCTTTCATTTAGCCTAACATTTAATTTTTAGAAATCTTTTTTATACTTCCTCTGTTCTTTTCTTTTATCTCTTACTGTGTTGGCCTAGAATAACAGCCTGAATGCTTCTCCCAGCTCCTGGTGCAGACGCTTTTGTTTGAGGGGAAGAGTAGGTATTTCCTTGGTGCCTTTTGTTTTCTTGTCATTAACAGCATTGCTGTAACTTGTGAGCCATGGCAGTGTCCACCTGAAGTGTTTAATCTGGACCTGATCTGATGAGAATCTTGCCAGCATGTTTATACTCAGATACTGAGGCTGTTAATTGGAAGAGGCAAATTGATCAAGAGCTTCATGTTCGGTTTATCTGGCTGAATTCATCCTGCTCTCAATGTGAATAGGCTTGGATTAGAATGCATTGGGTCTCACAGCCTTTAAACAAAACCTTCTCAAAACACATCCCTTGGATGGCTTTTTCCCTCTGGAAATGGTTTTTATTGGCTGTACCCATATCCAAAGCCCTGAGATTAAGAACAAGTTGTATTGTTTTTAATTTCCCATCAAAGTAAAGTTGACAGACTACAGCCCTGGGGATGGTGTTACTTGTGTTGGTAAGAACAGGGGGTTTGGTTTGCTGTTGAATTCAGAAGCAAATAAACAAATATTCACATCAGGATTGAAGCTCAAAAATACTTTTTCAAAGTAAGAACTCCACATAGATAAGTATGAGAAACAATTTGAATTCTTTAGTCATCCTTTGCCAGCTTCCTTGAAAGCAGTTACATTCTCAGGCTGATGCACAAACCAATCACTTGTTATTTGGGTTCTGAAGGGTTTTATTATCCTTAAATTGAACAAAATCAGGAAATTGAGGAGTTCTTCATTGGTTGTTCATGCAGAATTTAATCCACTCAGGTGTGGAGCAGTGGCAATCTGCAAGAATGCTGTACTTAGTCCAGCCTGGGTGAATGCAACTAATTAGCTAAAACAATGTATTTCATAACTGAATCTTTGCTAAGGATAATCTTAATTTGAAACTGTGGAGTGCAATGTGGGCTTGTTCTGTCCTCCTATGAAATCTTACATTTATTATTTTACTAATTAGTTAGAGAATTTGCATTGACTTCTGTTTAACCTCTCTGTAGTGCATGTTCTTGCTTTGTACTCACACAGTCCCTGGATATTTTCCCTTTCCTGTTTGTACTTTGGGATAATGCAAAAGGCAGGTGAGAAAAGCTGTGCAGTGCTGTTTGTCAGAGCTTAGTTCTCTCTTGTGCATGGCTGTAGAGTTGTGTTGTGCCCGTGGCATGAGGTGACACTTGTGGCACTGTCCTGGTGACCTGTGAAACACTGCTCAAATGCCAAATTCCCTGTGGGAATGTGCTTGGAAAAGGAGAGGGCTTTGTGTAGGGGCACTTGTGTAGCTTTTTTTGGGGGTTGAAGTGGTATGTACAGTAATTTCACACTGGGTCTTGAGATGGAATATTTGGGGGGGTTTAAAAGTCCTGCTTTACCCCAGAAGCTGTTTGGGAGTTGTCCCCTGGGGCAGAGCCATCCCAGGAGCTCTGTCCACACCTGGAACACGAGCATGAAGTGCAGGGGGAATGCAGACAGTGTTGCTGCTGATTCTTCTTGTTTTGTGCCCTTTTTCTCTTTCCTTTTTGGTAGCAGCCCTTTCAGTATGCTGTGAACCTCTTCCCTGTGTTGTCACAATTCACAAGTTGCATGGGTTTCCTGCAGGATTGGTGTGATGAGCAGATCCCCAGTCCTGGAGCTGCTGGCCAGTGCTGTATTGCATTAAAACTGGCCCAGCAATTTCCACACCAGCCCTGCTTGTTCCTTTGTGTGCTCCTTGTTCCTTTAGTAACTTTATTATCCATTCTCTCTGTTGCAGGATGCAATTCGAAGCCATAGTGAATCAGGTATGGTTTCAAAAATGAAACATTTTCTGATATGCTTTGATTTGGTTGTTTTCTTGTTCATCAACTGTTTTCTTGTGTTTCTGTCTTAAAGCCTCACCCTCTGCTCTGTCTGGAAGTCCTAACAATATGAGCCCAACTGGCTGGTCTCAGCCTAAAACCCCAGTCCCAGCCCAAAGAGAGAGAGCCCCTGCATCTAACACACAAGAAAAAAACAAAATTGTAAGTATGGTGATGTTTGCTTTAATTAAAACATGAGTTACACTGTGCTGGGAGGAGTGGTGTGTTGGGATGAATTTCTGCCCTGAAAGGTGCAGGTAATCTTGGGCTGCTCTGCACTGTGTGTACAGGAGCAATTTATTGTCATTGACTGGGGAATGGTGGCACTGCTGCCTTGGGTTATAAGTGCTCAGAACAAAGTGTTCTGGGTTGCAAATGAGTTTCAGGCAGTGGTGTGACATTGTCAGTGGAAGTCCAGCAATTACCTTTTAAATCTTTAGAGGTTACATCCTTTTGATCCAGTTTTAATTGATTTAAAATTGGCTGTTTTAGCACTGTCTGAACTGTGCTGTTTCCATAGGAAGTGGATATTGCCAATGCCTTCATTTCCATGGGACAGTCAAATGTCTCAGGGAAAACCAGATTTTACAAAATGCAACTTTTCCCTCAAAGGTTTGATTTAAACTTAGGGATGGGGAGAAAGAAAGAAGAGTTAGAATAATAATTGATAATATCTTGGAATTTTTGAAGGCTTCTAAGCTTTCACAAGGAAAACACAGTTGCTCAGTGGGATTCACAGTTTTTGCTCACTTAGACATTGAGAATTTTGCTCTCATCTGTTTGGCTTATTCCATTTAAGTATGTAAGAGTTCCAGAGTTTTAGCATTGTACATTTGAAAAAACTACTTTCTTAAATATTTCAGATGTTTTTAAATAATTGATCATAAAATACATGTTCCTTTTATGATCTCAGATTAGGGTTTAATTTTCTAGTGCAGACCTTCATGATTAACAGCTCAAGACATCCAAGAAAATTGAGTGATTTTTCTATTTGGGTTTTTGCTAAAACTCCCACCACCCTCCCAAACTGAGGAGAAAAACAAAAATCCAAACTGCAGGACAAACCCCTCAAGGTTTCAGGGGGAAATTGTGTGAAGGAAGTTATTTAATTTATTTGTGTGTGTATAATCCAGGTGATTAAAACTGAAATCCCTGTGAATTGTTGTTGCAGAGGCCTCGTGGACAGAGAGACTCCAGTTATTACTGGGAAATAGAAGCCAGTGAAGTGATGCTCTCCACCAGGATAGGCTCAGGCTCTTTTGGGACAGTTTACAAGGGCAAGTGGCACGGTGAGTCTGGAGCTGGGGGGGCAGCACCCAGGAAAAATGGAGCTTGGGCTGCTGGGTGCTCAGCTGCCTCCAAAGGGAGAATGGATTTAGGGGTGCTGGGTGCTCATCTGCCACCAAAGGGAAAAGGGATTTAGGGGTGCTGGGTGCTCATCTGCCACCAAAGGGAAAAGGGATTTAGGGGTGCTGGGTGCTCATCTGCCACCAAAGGGAAAAGGGATTTAGGGGTGCTGGGTGCTCATCTGCCACCAAAGGGAAAAGGGATTTAGGGGTGCTGGGTGCTCATCCTTCACCAAGGGAAGAGGAATAATGGATTTTTGGGGTGCTGAATGCTCATCTGCCTCCAAAGGCACAGGGAGAATGGGTTTAGGGGTGCTGGGTGCTCATCCTTCATCAAAGGCACAAGGAAAATGGATTTAGGGGTGCTGGGTGCTCATCCTTCACCAAAGGCACAAGGAAAATGGATTTAGGGGTGCTGGGTGCTCATCCTTCACCAAAGGCACAGGGAGAATGGGTTTAGGGGTGCTGGGTGCTCATGCTTCACCAGAGGCACAGGGAAAATGAAGTTATTGCTGCTGGGTGCTCATCTGCCACCAAAGGCACCGGGAGAAGGGATTTAGGGGTGCTGGGTGCCCAGCTTCCACCAAAGGGAAAATGGATTTATTGCTGCTAGGTGCTCATCCTTCACTAAGGGAACAGGGAGAAGGGATTTAGGGGTGCTGGGTGCTCATCTCCTACCAAAGGGAGAATGGATTTAGGGGTGCTGTGTGCTATCTGCCTCCAGAGGCACAGGGGAAATGGATTTAGGGGTGCTCTCTGCTCATCCTTCACCAAAGGCACAAGGAAAATGGATTTCTTGCTGCTGGGTGCTCATCCTTTCACCAGAGGCCCAGGCAGAACCAGGATCTGCTGTGTAAGAGCAGCCCTGGGATTAAAGCCAAGCACAGACACCAAAATCTCAATCTCACAACTGCATCTCCATTCTCCCTGTGCTGATCTCTTCACTCCCATGTTCCACACCGATTTGCTTTCTGAAAAGGGTTTATTTTCTGTCAGCTGGGAAATTCCACAGCCTGCTGTTCAATTATATTTAGCTTCTCTTAAAATCTTTGTGGTTTAATTAGCATGCTTCATTTCCAGGTGGGATGGAAAGGAAACTAGCATAAATAAATTGTGGAGTTTTTTTCAATGAAGAAATGATTAATGTGAGAGTTTGTTCTGTAGGTAGTGGGGATATTTTGAAAACAGGCATCCTGCAAAGCTGCAGACTTTATTTCCAAATTCATGACTAGTGATTTTGAAAAGAAGCTCACAGAAACCCCTCCAGGCTCTAATTGAAATGGCAGTATTGTCAGAAAAAAAACCTGAAATAACAAATCTTACCTGCTGCCCTCTGATTTTAAAGAGTACATACTTGCATGTCTCAAAGCCCAAATGCTGTCAGCAGCAAGGGAAGCACTAATGTTACACTAAAAGTCATGAACAGGTTCTGATTTTCATTATGGGACACAGAAATCAAGAGGAAAATCAGTTCAGTCAGATTTTGTAATAAAAAATAAATTCATATTATGATTTATTTTAGTAGAACATTCACACCTCTTCAAGTATCAAGAATGAAATAATTAAAGAAATTCTGCATGAAGGAGAGCTGTTGGGTTTTCTAATGGGCTCAAATGAAGTTTATATATAAAACACTTCAATATTTAAATTTGCTAATAAAACCACAAAGGGTGTGTGTACATATGTCCTGCCAAAAGGAGGAGAGAATACAAATTTAAGGGAATTTTTTTTTCCCTTAAAATAGAAGGGAAGTGTGTAAATAATTAATTAATGCCTTTTTCCATTAGACTGAAATTCAGCTCAATTAATTGCTTGATACCACAGGAATTTGTCTGCAGGGAAGTCCTGACCCTTTAGTAGAGGTGTGCTGTGCCCAAAAGAGGCATTTGAATTACATTGTTTATTAATGTTACTTTGAGGAGAGGAAAGCTGCACTTCCAGTAACTTTGGTGGTAATTGTATTTCCAGGGGATGTAGCAGTGAAGATCCTAAAGGTTGTAGACCCAACCCCAGAACAGTTCCAGGCTTTCAGGAATGAAGTGGCTGTCCTGAGGTGAGTTGGTGTTCCACTGCTAAATTCTGATATTGCAGCTGCTGCATCTGCCCCTCCCAGCCCTCCCTGGAGCCTTCTGGCCCAATGTTCTGTGGGATAGGCACAAAAAGCAGATTTCCAGAGAAGAACTAAAAAGACAGTCCTAGTTCAGAGTATTTTTGTGGTCTCTTAACACCAACATTGCTCAGACCACACTGGGCAGTGAAGGTGGGGATTAATAAATTCTGTCCTAATCCTCACCACCAGACAACACTTGAACTGTTCCTCTTCAGATTGCAGCATCATAATTCTTTTTCCTTAAACACATGCACTGCTCAGTGTAACTGTTCTCTGCTTTCAGATCCTGAGGTTTTTTAGTGTCTGTGATGTTACTCCTGAGAATGAACCAAGTAGATACATTAAAAACCATCTCCTCATCTGATAATTCCTTTAGGGTTTACAGCTGTCCTTTGGTTTCTCTTGGGATTCAGCCTTCCACCTAAAGTGGCACTTTTTCCCAGCTTCCAGGGTGATTTCTGCCATTTCAGTAACTTCTAACACCACTTGCAAGTGTGACTGTTGCTTGTTGATGTCAAACCATTTGAGTTTCCAGACATCCTTTTCTTAAGGATTGATTTCAGATAACTAAAAAGGAGTATTGTAACTAAAAAGCAAAAGACCAGCTGAAAACCAGAAAATGGCAACTGTGGTGTATTTGAATTATTTGTGAGCCCAAATTTCACTCAGCCATCGAGCTGGGATTGCAGAGATGAGGTGCATTTGGCCAGGAGTGCACTTTGAGCAGCCCTGGGAAGCACTTTTGGTGCAGCCACTGATTTCTCTTGGTGCTCCTCTGTCAGGAAGACCCGGCACGTGAACATCCTGCTCTTCATGGGCTACATGACCAAGGACAACCTGGCCATTGTCACCCAGTGGTGTGAGGGCAGCAGCCTCTACAAACACCTGCACGTGCAGGAGACCAAGTTCCAGATGTTCCAGCTCATTGACATCGCGCGCCAGACCGCCCAGGGCATGGAGTGAGTGCCCTTCCCTTTTCCTTCCCTTCCCTTTTCCTTCCCTTCCCTTTTCCTTCCCTTCCCTTTTCCTTCCCTTCCCTTTTCCTTCCCTTCCCTTTTCCTTCCCTTCCCTTTTCCTTCCCTTCCCTTTTCCTTCCCTTCCCTTTTCCTTCCCTTCCCTTTTCCTTCCCTTCCCTTTTCCTTCCCTTCCCTTTTCCTCCCCTTCCCTTTTCCTCCCCTTCCCTTCCTTTTCCTTCCCTTTTCCTTCCCTTTTCCTTCCCTTTTCCTTCCCTTTTCCTTCCCTTTTCCTTCCCTTTTCCTTCCCTTTTCCTTCCCTTTTCCTTCCCTTTTCCTTCCCTTTTCCTTCCCTTTTCCTTCCCTTTTCCTTCCCTTTTCCTTCCCTTTTCCTTCCCTTTTCCTTCCCTTTTCCTTCCCTTTTCCTTCCCTTTTCCTTCCCTTTTCCTTCCCTTTTCCTTCCCTTTTCCTTCCCTTTTCCTTCCCTTTTCCTTCCCTTTTCCTTCATCACTTATATTTTCTCTATTCTATCTGCTTGTCCAGCCTGAGCTCTTGCTGTAGTGAGCAGGTGAAATGCTGTTGTAAATTCAGAATGAGGGGGCTTTTCCTCCCCTGTGTCAGTGGAACCCTGCAGTGTCTGGCACACACTGATTGATGCTCTGTGGGGTGAGGGGAGGCTGCTCTGTTCCCCAGGACTCGCCCAGATGTTTTTGGAAGCATTTCCAGCTCTCTGCTCTCAGCCCTGGTTCTGATGCTGGGAGCACAGGAGCAGCTGCTGCTGCCACAGCTCATTCCTTGCAGCTCAGGGCCCAGCTTTGCAGCCACACTCCAGGAGCTGGGCAGGGTGAAATGTCCCTTTGGAGCAGCCACACTCCAGCAGCTGGGCAGGGTGAAATGTCCCTTTGGAGCAGCCACACTCCAGCAGCTGGGCAGGGTGAAATGTCCCTTTGGAGCAGCCAGCCCCAGCACAGGGCACAGAGCTCATGGCTGTGAGCACAGCCCCAGGTTTCCCGGGTTAATGGAACTTGTGCCACTCCTTGCTGGCATTTCTTCACTGCACTGAGCACAGCTCCATTTCTTTGTTCCCAAAGTAGACTCATGGAAAGCCAGAAGGGGTTGGGTGTGTAATAAACTGAATAAACTGTCTGGGGGCAATGAAAATGCTGATTGTGAGCAGCCCTGCTAATGGCTCTTGTGCTTTTCCCTTCACAGCTATTTACATGCAAAGAACATCATCCACAGAGACATGAAATCCAATAGTATCCTTCCTGAGTCTCCATTCTCTGCTGGGAGGGAGGGATTTCTTAATGCTCATGTGGAGCTTGCTTTCTGTGGGGGTTGCACCAGCTATTTAAATATATTTATATATTTAACTACTGATGGGCAATCCCTGTTGATGAGCTCTCAAGGACTTCCACAGGACATCTGTGCTTGTTTACCACACTTGGGATAAAGATGTGCAACAGTTGTGCTCCAGGAGTCTCTGATTTTACTGGCATGGGGTTTATTCAGTGCTCTGGTACCCACATGCTGCTCTCCTCCTTGGTGGGAGCTGTGTGTCCATCTGTGTGCACACGTAGGTTTGTTTCTGTCTCTTGGGTATTTTTAGTATATTTAGAACTCCTCACATAGCTGGCAGAAATGAAGCCCAAAGTCTTATTTTAAACTCAAGGAAAGGCAGCCTTATACCATTATATTTTGTGCAAAAATATATCTTCAGTAACACATCTGGAGTGAAAATGTTGTGAGCTGATTTCTTTCACCTTTGAAATGCCTGATTTTGGAATTACCAGAACATCCCTGGAGATGGGAACTGGGGCTTCCTTCCATCAAATGTGACCAGGACGTTTTGGCAAATGTCATCATAACAAAAATCTGCCAAGTTCAGTAGTTCCAGAAATGTCAGTGGATTCCATTTTCAGTTTAAAAAAACCCGATTATTTTAGAGTATAGGAGGCCAGAAATTTGTGATCCCTAGTAATGATGATCATTTTTGTGAAATAAGTTAGCTCTGCTCCTGACATAGAAATGAGAGAGTCAGTCATGTTTATATTTCTGAATTATCTTCTTCAACTTGCAGCATTGCTGAGTGAAATCATTAAATGATAACTTCTTAAAATAACCCCAGCAGAGAAGGTGCTGGTATCTGTAACAGACAGATCTATGAAGGAGATAATTATAAATAGTGTAGATATATTTGCAGTTAAAATCATAATTAAACCTCAGGAGATCTGCCAGAGAACTTAATGGAAATAGATTTTATTTTGATACTTAACTTCTCCTTTTAATTGTTTTATTTCTTAATTTTCTGAGTTGTGACACCTCTGAGCTGTTTCCCTTTTTCAGTTATTTAAAGAGCTGCAGCCATGGGTGGCAGTGAACTGTTGATTTCTGTCCTAACTCACCATAAAGATAAATCTGCAAATGCTGCTGGAATATCTGCTCTGGTTTAGTGTGAAATGTTAATTTAAAATCCCCTTTCCTTTGTTTCCCATACAGCTCACAGCAGGTTTCAATAAGACAAGCAGCACTTGCCAGTCAGGTCAGAAAATATACAATGTTTGACTCAATGTTGTGCAGTTTCTTTAACAAACCCACAGATATATTTCTTCATGAAGGCCTCACAGTGAAAATTGGAGACTTTGGTCTGGCAACTGTAAAATCCAGGTGGAGTGGATCCCAGCAGGTGGAGCAGCCCACGGGCTCCATCCTGTGGATGGTGAGCACAACGTTCCCTGCTTTTCAATATTCCCTCTGCACCTGAACACTCCATTCTGTCAGTCCTCTGTGGGGTTTTGTTCTGCTGTAGGACAAGGTAAAATTGGGGATGAATTGTGCAAAGTAGGCACCAGGCACCCGTGGATCCTCCATTGGGGCTTGTGAGTTATTTGAAATATTTAGGGCTGCCATTACATCTGGGAATGTGTATTAAAAATGTCAGGATGCTTGGCTAAGGCTGCTTTGTGCTCTGTAAAATACACACATCACCTGAAACAGAGTTCCAGAAGTAGAAATGTTCTTTTCTTTAAAAAAATTGTACAAAAAGGCAAAGTTTAGAAAACTTTTCATATAAGGATTTAAAACTAATTTACCCAATGGCATGCAATGTATTTGTGTACATGAAACAGACCTTGGGGGAAAAAATCCTGCATATTTGCTCATTGCAGGCTTAAAAAAAATTAATATATTTATTTTAGTCATTTGTAGCCCATCTTTGCTGAGCTGTCACAGGAGGGGAGGTTGTTCTGTTTCCTTGGAAGCTCCTGGGATCCCTTATCATGGTTTTTATGCTGTTGTACTTCAGTGCTTTGCTTCATAATTCTGAGGGGATTATTTAGGAGGGAGAAAAGATCTCAGCCAATGGGAAAGTTCACACCTTGTTTTTCTCAGTCATCTGTCAGTGTTTGTTTTAAGAAGCTTCATAATTTGCAAATATGTTAAAATGTTCCTGCATTTCTTCCCTGATCTTCTCAAGATGTGCTGGTTTGTGTTCGGCTTTCACATTTCCTGACCAAGTTTTGATATCAGTTTACAAGAGATGAGAGTTTTGTATTTTTAAAAATATTTTATATTTAAAATATAAATAGATATTTAAAAATTAAAAAATACAATTATATATTAATATATATTAATATTATATATAATTTGATATATTAATTTTATATTTAATTATATATTATTATATTATATTAATATATATTGAAATATTAAAATATATATATTAATCATATAAAAATTATATATACAAGTTTTAGAACTGATAGTGAAACTCTGGCTCAGTTTTGTGTAAGGTGTAACAGGAGTCAGTAAATGTTGAAATCAAAACACTAATATTTTTTCTAATAGCAAAATGCTTGTTCAGTTAAAGCATTGATTTTTTTTTTGTGTGCTCTGAACTGTATTGATATTTTTAATAAGATGTGGAGTAGCCTGAACTTCTCCAGAGCCCTAGGTAAACTCATCAAACTTTGGGGGTATGTTAAACCAAGAAATATGCAAAATGTTAAAATGTTCCTGCATTTCTTCCCTGATCTGTTCAATATGTGCTGGTTTGTGTTTGGCTTTCACATTTCCTGACCAAATTTTGGTATCAGTTTACAAGATATTAGAGTTTTGTATTTTCCCTTTTAACCTTGATGCCAGTTTAAGAACTGATGGTGAAACTCTGGCTCAGTTCTGTGTAAGGTGTATCAGGAGTCAGTAAATGTTGAAATCCAAACATTAATATTTTTTCTAATGGCAAAATGCTTGTTCAGGTAAAGCATTGATTTTTTTGGGTGCTCTGAACTGATATTTTTAATAAGATGTGGAGTAGCCTGAACTTCTCCAGAGCCTTAGGTAAACTCATGCAAGCTCTGGGGCACCCTTTGGTCAGTGGTTTCCAGCTGAGCTCCCTGCCTGTGCTCCCCAAATCCTCTCTCTTGGCTGTGTGGTGTTGCTGATGCTCTGCTCCCCTGCAGGCCCCCGAGGTGATCCGCATGCAGGACAGCAACCCCTTCAGCTTCCAGTCAGATGTCTACTCCTATGGAATAGTGCTCTATGAGCTGATGACAGGGGAGCTGCCCTACTCCCACATCAACAACAGAGATCAGGTAGGAGCCCCTGGGCCTGGAGCAATGCAGGGTGAATACAAATGCAGCCCAGCTGAGGGGGTGCTGCCAGCCTGCCTGGTGGCAGCAGTGAAGGAAGGAGAGTTCACCTCAGTATTGACAGTGCAGGTACTCAAAGGAAAAAATTCCTTGTTTATGAACATTTGAAGTGCCCTGTTAATTTATTCCCAGGTGCACAGTAAAATACTGCTTTATGCATTTGCAGCTATGGGAAATTCCCATTTTGGTGTTAAACATGCTGCTGCTACATCAGGAAGATTGGATTTGGTGCTTTTTACTAAGGGAAAACCCCAGTAACTATTGTCCAACCTTGGAATATTGAATATTTGTGTTTGGTCTGTGCTGTTAGGCAGCCCAACCTGCAGGGCTGTGCTGGTGCCCTGTGGGACTGGGTTTCATCACCTTGGGGGCACCACAGCAGCCCAGCAGGGAGCCCCTTGTGCTGTAACCTGTTTTTTTGTGGGGGTGGTTGTTTTGCAGATCATTTTCATGGTTGGCAGGGGCTATGCTTCCCCAGACCTCAGCAAGCTGTACAAGAACTGCCCCAAGGCCATGAAGAGGCTGGTAGCAGATTGTCTGAAGAAAGTCAGGGAAGAACGACCTCTGTTCCCACAGGTGAGTGGGGTGGGGTGTCCTGAGGGGATTGTGAGGAGCCCTTGGGGCACACAGGACTCTGCAGATGGGAATTCTGGTTTATAGCAAGTGCAGCCTTGCCCTGGTTCTGTGTTTATTGCTGATGCAGCTCTGGGCTGTGTTGTGGTTGGACTGGCAGTTCTGGGAGTCCATGGAACACAACCTGAGGCTGTGCTGGGCTGTCACCACCTGACCTGCCCAGAGACAAAGCAAACCCCCCTCAGTCCAGAAAAGTGAAATCTATCTCTGGATATCCATTTTATTTTAGAGTAGGGTTGAGGGAAATGAGAGGCCACTGCTCCTTTCCTTCCCACAACTCTGAACAAGGAAGCAAAATCCACTGAGGGATGTAAACTCATGGAGCAATTATTGGTACTTCTACAAGAGGTGCTTTACCTTTTCCTGTCACTATGGGGATGGGGAAGGTACTTTCTTATACTCATTAATTATGAGTAATTAATTAATTAAGCATCAGCAATTTTGTAAAAATAACTTCTTGCTGTTGCAGTCAAGCATTATTTAGAAAGTTCTTTTTAAATGTCAGGCAGAAGATGCAGTTCCTTCCCTGTTTCTCTGCTGGAGGGTGGTTTAGATGCTCATTAATTGCTCCTAATTATCTGTGAACTGATTAAAAGCACCTTCCCAGCCTCTGGAACCCCCTGAGGCCCTCCCAGCACTGACAGTGATGGGCAGAGTTGGGTTCCTCCAACTCTGTGTTCTCAGTGCCCCACGGAGCATTGGTAAGAACTGAGTGAACGAATGGATAAATGAATGAATGAATGAAGGTTTGAATGGAGGCAGAGGGAGCTGCAGGTCCCACAGGCCTCTCAGAGCTCTCTTCCCCCCAGATCCTGTCCTCCATCGAGCTGCTGCAGCACTCTCTGCCCAAAATCAACCGCAGCGCCTCGGAGCCGTCCCTGCACCGCGCCGCCCACACCGAGGACATCAACTCGTGCACGCTGACCTCCAGCAGGCTGCCCGTGTTCTGAGTGCTCTGCCCTGACTCCAGCAGGCTGCCCGTGTTCTGAGTGCTCTGCCCTGACTCCAGCAGGCTGCCCGTGTTCTGAGCTGCTCCTGTTCTGAGCTGCTCCTGCCCTGCTCCTGCCTGGGCTGCAGGGGGAACTCGAGCTGTCCAGGCTCCTCCGGCAGGACCCTCCGTGTCCCATCCCACCAAGAAGCTGCTCTGGATTCGTGCAGTTCTCAGCCTGCAGGGACACAGCTCCTCATTGCCTTTGCTACCATCTCTTGTTCTGGGAGAGGTAACAGACTACAAATCAAGAGATCTATTACTATTTTTTTAATAGATGCACTTGAGCCTTATTTTCCCCTTCCCAGAAGCGATGGCTGTTTGTTTGGCAGCGGCTCTGGCTGGGTTTGCTCTGGGCTCAGTGAGGGGGCTCTGAGGACAGGTGATGTTCTGGTGCTCTGACTGCCCCGTGCCAAGTGTCACCTCAGCCTGGGGAGTTGTGCCTGGAGTGGGAAGAGGAAATAACTCTGGAAATCAGCTCCTGCCTAAGAGCTTCACCAAGCCAATGAAATAAG
The DNA here is from genome assembly GCA_039654755.1 of Calcarius lapponicus. Lineage (NCBI taxonomy): Eukaryota > Metazoa > Chordata > Aves > Passeriformes > Fringillidae > Calcarius > Calcarius lapponicus. The sequence continues at coordinate 3,706,812 of CM077475.1, read as the reverse complement.
TTCAAATGCTAATTCAACACAAAATAGTTTTGCAATAGTTTTGCACATAGAAGAAAAACTCTTGCAAAAGGACGGAATCTGTCGTGAATTGTCCTGCTCAGAGAAAAGGAGGTGAGCCAGTCCTGCTTTGGTCATCTTGAGAAACCTCCCAGCTGCCTTTGGTACTATGGACCTGTTGCTGCAGCCCAGGCAGGGTGGGTGAGGAGGGCTGGGCTGGCAGAGGCTGGGAGTGTCCCCCATCCTGCACAGGCTGAGGATTGAGGGTGTCCCCCATCCTGCAGAGGTTGGGGATGTCCCCCATCCTGCAGAGGTTGGGGATGTTCCCCATCCTGCAGAGGCTGAGGGATGTCCCCCATCCTGCAGAGGATGTCCCCACCTCCTGCAGAGGCTGCATCCAGCAGGAGCTGTTGTCCAAGAGATGCACTAGCAAGAGGAAACTGAGCATATACAGTTTTTCTTGTTGATTTGGGTTTTAATTTTGTTTTTATTGCTCCTGAGAAAATGCATTTATTGTAAGCCAAGGTTCTTCTGATTATCTTATTTTAATAAAATAAATTAAATTTTAGGTTTAAGATTCAATGTCATCATTTTAATGTAGTCAGCCACAGTTCTGAGTGGGACATCTGCATTTGGAAAACTCAAGAAACGACATTCTGAATAGTTTTTAAAAAGTAACTGATAAATAACAGCAGTGCAAGTAAAAACACACTCGATAAAACAACCTCTACATTTCCAGTCACATGACAGCAGTTTCTGTACTGTAGTGATCTTTGAGCAGCAGCTGCTTTGGACACCCCCAGTGTGCTCCCAGGCTCCTGCCCTGCACCACTTTGGCTCCATTTTCTCTTTTTTCCTGAGGTGCAGGGGAGGTTTTTGTGTTGGCTGAACTCCACGGAGGACAGAACAGGTGGGGGAGTCTAAACATGGATTTTTTCAAAGAGCAGTTGGTGAAATGTGGTTATTAGGGCACAGATGGAAGCCCATTTGGGACTTTGCCTTTCTGGGGGTGCAGAGGGCAGTGGGGGAGTCAGGGCTGGCTGTGCCCTCTGCACCTGCACCCCAAAGCTCTGGGCAGAGCTGCTGCCTTTGCTGGGAACTGGGACAGGCCCTGGAATGCCCAAACAGTCCCTGCAGCCTCTGCTCTGCAGCAGCAGAACCCACAGAGCTCCTGGGAGAGGGAGGAGAGCCAGACTCAGAAATCAGCTCCAGTTTGTCCTCAGAATATTCTGGAACAGAAAAGGGCAGCTTGTGAATCCCTGGGTGATAACTGAGAATGCTCTGAGCTTTGCTACCTAAACAGGAAATTGAGACTTGAAGTCTCCATTTTGTTCTGCATGGTTTTTTACTGTATGATTGTATTTGGACTGCAATTCTCTCTAAACATTATTTATCTTCAATTGTCACTTCATTATAATAAGCTTAAAACATGGAAGGAAAAAAAAAGCCCAGAAGAGGTAAGCTGCTTTTACTTTAACTCTGATTTCCCAAAAGAAACCATTAACCTGTGATTTTTAAACCAGATCATGTGTCTCTTGAAAAAATGAAGTATTTTTGATAAGTAGGTTTATTTTAACCAGCACTTGATGTCCAGTTCAATGAAAGGTGCTGAGCGAAGAACTTAGAAACTCAGACAGGGTAGGTCCCTGGTACCTTTGAAAAACAAGTCATGTTTTTAATTTCAGACTATGCCTCATGGCTTCTTGGGGCAAAGTAAATCAGGAATGTCCTGGTTAGGAAAAAGAACATCCTCTCCATTGATTTTTTAAAGTGTATTCCTGACAATATTTCTTTCTGGGGGAAAAAAAAATATGTGCAAGAGCAGATGGACATGAGCTTCAGTGGGAGGGTGAGGGCTGGGAAGTATTCTGGGGTGGAAAGGGTGCTTGGGTGTCCTTGACACATTGATGTGGGTGTGTGACGTCCTCTCAGGGATCATTCACCTTCTGCTTTGTAATTAGTGCTGACCAATTGCACTGGTTGGACTTCAGCCTTTGCTGGGCCGGTTTTACCAAGAGAGGGAACTGATGTTGTTACAGCCACTGCAAGGCCAGACCCGAGTGTGCAGTGAGCACTGCTCAAAATTACCTGCAGGGGGGAAATGAGGGGAAGTTTAACTTCCAGGTGAGAACAGGGGGCACAGCTGGCACAGGGGAGGAGCTCCTGAGCCAGAAATGCCAACAGCAGCTGAATGGATCATCCTGGAGTCACTGCTCTGGTGCCCATGGAAGGTGTTGGAATCCCAGGCTGAGGTTCCTGCAGGGATGGCCCTGTGTGCCCAGGGCTCTCTGAACACATTTTGCTTCATCATTTCCCACCCCTGGTGGATCAAGGCTGTGACCATCACTGATTACAAACCTTTCTGCTCCTGGCCTTTCTTTCTTACACATTTTTAAGTATTATTTTTATGCTTTCATATTGCTATAGATAACAACCAAACCAGTTCACACCTGCCTTCCATGGCACCCAAGCTGTTCTAAAACAAACCCCAGATCTCTGCTGGTGTTTGCAAACACTGCTCAGTGATGTACAAGGGGCTGAGTCAGTGACAGCTCCTGCTCAGCTGTGTCCATGCTGTTGTTACCCAGCAGCCACTGCAGAGCTCACTGAATTCCTGGTTTAAATTCCAAGTTAGAACAGTTGCCTTGGCAGAATTAACTTCTGCTACCAGATTTCACAACCCAACAGAAATCTCGTTTTTAACAAAGCCAGAATTCAGTACCAGCTCTGTTAACTCAGCAGAGCTGTGCATGAATCCCTCAGCCCCTCTGGGGCAAAGGGGATTGGAGGCTCTGAGCTGCTGCAGAGCCAGCCCTGCTCTGTGAGACACCTCACTCCTCTCTGCTGCAGCTGCAGTGAGTGCAAGGATCAGTGCAGCTGCATTGGCTTTGCAGCAGGAGCCACTGCTGCCTCTGAGCACTGGGGTTAGTGTGAAACAGGCTGATTTCACTGGGGTTAGTGTGAAACAGGCTGATTCCACTGGGGTTAGTGTGAAACAGGGCTGGGAGCTCCCCTGGCAGCACCTGGAGAGCCAGGCCTGCCCAGAGCATCCACCAGCCTCCACTCTGAGCTCCATGTACTATCTGAGGTATAATTACCAGCTCCTTCTTAAGGAGAAAACCCTACACTGACCATTATTCCCAGTGGGTGTTGTACTTCTACATTTAGCTGATTTAGTGGAGAAAAAAACCCAAAAGCACCCAAACTCTAATTAGCAACAGTTTTTACCAGATGAAGCTTTCACTGGACCTGTATTTACACTACCACTCAGCTCACAAGACAGCATATGTTAGGCCAGAGAGGGAGAAAACCCTCCTGGGATTAAGGGATTTTTTTCCATGCAGCCAATTTTTTTTTTTCTTTTAAATATATTTTAGTCTTTTTTTTTGTTGTTGTTGTTGTTGTTGCCATATAAAAACTAATCTGAAAACTTGACCGGGACCGCACAAGTAACCAGCAGGGCACGTTTTGTTCTACCTGTGCTGGAGAGATACAAGCATGGCTGGGAGCCAGCTGCCCTGGGGGCTCAGAGGGGCTCTGGGTGCTCGCTGGGCTCCTCCTCAGCCCCAGAGAGGTGCATGAAGAGCTCCCCCAGCTCCGTCACCTCGGCGTCGGCGCCGGGCGCGCTGCGGCTCTCCCTGTCCTCGATGAAATCCCACAGGCGCACGGAATTGAAGAACTGCAGCAGAGACAGACAGACAGACAGCAGCCTGAGCACCCCTGGGGCACTGACATGTTTTATAAAAAATCCTTCTGCCAGGAGCTTTTCTCCTGAGAAGCTGGGAAGCTTCAGCTTCCCCATGTTTTGCTGCTTTGGAATGTGATTTGGAGAATTGTTTACCCAGCACGTGAATTGTTTTTACTTGATGACCAATGACAGCCACCTGTGTCAAGGCTGTGAGAAGTCACAAGATTTTATTATTATTCCATTTCTTTCCTTGCTAGCCTTCTGATGAATCCTTTTTTTCTATTCTTTTAGTATAGTTTTCATATATAATTTTAATATAATGTATATCATAAAATAATAAATCAGCCTTCTGAAACATGGAGTCAGATTCTCATCTCTTCCCTCATCCTGTGACCTCTGTGAACACCCCCACACCCCTGGCCTGGGCTGGCACCTCCCCATTCAAAGCAGCCCCAGAGCTGGCTGTGAGCTCTGGTGACAGCCAGGCTCTGTGCCAGGGCAGGGGACACAGCTGGGGCACAGCCAGCACCACTTCCTGAGGTTTTGCCCCTTTCAGCTGCCCTGAGTGCCAGCACAGGAGAGAGCTGAGAGTCCTGTGGGTGAAAGCTTCAAGGGCAGGATCCCTCTGAGGAAAGGTTTGGACTGGTCACAAAAACAAACATATTCAGAAGCACTTCTTTTGCTCTTTACAGACTCAGCCACAGTTTAGCAGGACTATTATCTGTCTTCAGCACACTAAGAAGAAAATGAACCAAAGCTTCCCCAACTTCAGCTGTGCTTAAGACAGTAACTCTGCCCAAGCCCCAGAGTACTGGACAGCATAGCACAAACCCCTCAGACAGCCTAAAGGGGTGAGCTCCCTTCTGCCTGGGGCAAGAACCATGCACAACTAATAAACTCTGCTCCAAAGCTCACACAGTACAATGTCTCCCACATCAGTCAGTTTGTGAGTCAGTTTATACTGGTCAGAAATACGCATTTGGCCCATAACTAGAGAAATTTGGTAAAATCCAGGCATAATGAGAGACACTTTCTGTCTCCAAAGACAAACCCTTGCCCAAGGAACAGCGAGAGGGGCTTTTTGCACTTGTCCTGCCTGGCAGGAAGCAGTGGCAGCAGTGGCAGCAGCACAGCTGTTGCTGCAGGGCTCTCCTTACCCTGACGGTGCCCTCGGAGCTCAGCTGCTTCCGGGGTTTCTCGGGCTCGGCGCGGGTGCCGTCGGGGTAGGCGTGCAGGTACAGACACTTCCCCCCAAAGGGACACGTCCCTTTGCCTTGCTCAAAGTACTTGCAGGGCTTTTTCCTGAGGGAATCACAAGGGAGAGGTTATTGCCTTCAGCTGGAAGGGAAGGAGGTGCAGCTCAGTGCCCACAGCCTCAGTGGTGCTCTGCTAACACAGCCACTGAGCTGAGAGCTCCATTTTCCATTTTCCTTCCCTCAGGCACCAGCAGTGATGGCTGAGGGATCCACACAGAGCCAGTTTTGGCAAGTGAGCTGAAGCAGCTTCAACATTTCTGAGCGTTTTCAACATTCTGAGTGTCTGACCTATAATTGCACAGGCACTGAGAGAAGCACAAGTGTGACCAGAGATGAGGAGCTCTCTGCAGAGGGGTCTGTAATCACACTGTTTAAAAATAAAGGCTCAGCAATTGACTGAGTCTCAGAGCAGCTAAAGAACAACTGAGGGGTGTGGGTGGCTGCTGAACTTACCCCACTCCCTGCTTAAATGCTTCAATCAGCTCATTTTTCTTCTCCTGCTCTTCCACCCAGTACACGCTGGGGATGACAAACTCGGAGATGACGCGGCACTCGGGGCAGGACCTGCAGGAGCAGCACAAACAGAGATGCTCTGGTACCTCCCACACTGGAACCCTCCCCAGAGCTGCCCCAGCAGGGAGGATCCCCCCCAGAGAAGGGGATCTGTCACCTCAGGCAGCACACAGACACCTCCTCCCACGTCAGCACAGAGCTTTGAGGGAGTTCCAGTTGGAATTGCTCAGTTCAGGACACCCAGGGATTGTGTTTGTCTCTGGACTTGAGCAAAAGTCTGCACAGTGCTCCCATGTGCAGAGACAAACTGTTCTGGGAGTGCAGCAGGAACCAAAACCACAAATTAAGAAGTCTCAGCCTTTTGAAATGCAAGGAGCTGATGGTCACTTCAGTGACATTTGGAGTAAAAGTTGTGCAGAAAAGTCTGTTCTGGTAGAAGAGTGAAAATATTTCCCACCTTTCCTTCAGCATGTTGGTAACTTGAGAGATGCTCAAAGAAGGAAACTTCCCTAAATGGATGTTTTAGATTCTCTCTGAGGGGGAACATGTTTGGAACACGTGTTTTGTGGAGCTACAAGAGAAAGGCATTGACTGAGACAGGTAAAAGTGTGGTCAGTGGGACAGTGACCTGGAGCAAGCTGGAACTGAGGCAGAAATCCCATCCTGAAGCACCTGCACAGGAAAACATGGCAGCTCTGACTGAAGCCCCCTCACTGCAATGGGCACTGCAGGGACAGCAGCTGCTCCATCAGCTCATGCCACAGGAGATGGTTGTGCTGAAGAGGCTGTGTCTGCTGGTCAGCACTGGGACGGCAGGACACTGGGACAGCAGGACACTGGGACACGAGAGCATCCCAGTCTCAGTAGGAAATGAAGCCTTTCCACAAGGGCAGAGCTGTGCCAGGTCCCAGCTGCTCCAGAGCCCTCTGTGCCCACTGAGCAGAGGAGCAGAGAGGGCTGAGCTGCCATGCAGGGCTGTGGCATGAAGGGAACTGCAGCAAGGGACAGCCAGGGCACCCTGCTGCTGCTGCAGGCAGCTCTGCCAGCCCAGCCCTGGGCCTGTCTGAGGTGGGAGGTGAGAATTGACTCCATGTTCTCAGAAGGCTGATCTATTCTATTCTATTCTATTCTATTCTATTCTATTCTATTCTATTCTATTCTATTCTATTCTATTCTATTCTATTCTATTCTAAACTAAACTAAACTAAACTAAACTAAACTAAACTAACCTATAGAGAAAGGATCCCTCAGAAGGCTAAACAAGAATGATAATGAAAGCTCCTGACTGACTCAGAGAGTCTGACACAGCTGGCTGTGATTGGTCATTAATTAAAAACAATTCACATGGAACCAATCAAAGATGTCCCTGTTGGTAAAGGATCTCCAGACCCACATTCCCAAACAATCAGATAATTATTGTTTTCATTCTTTTCTGAGGCCTCTCAGCTTCCCAGAAGAAACCCTGGCAAAGGGACTTTTCAGCAAACACCATGGTCACAGCCCTGGGCCTGCCAGAGCTGGGGCAGGCTCTGCTGAGCTCTCACAGCTGCAGCTCAGCCCCCTGAGAGCAGCTCCAGCCCCCTGAGAGCAGCTCAGCCCCCTGACAGCAGCTCCAGCCCCCTGAGAGCAGCTCAGCCCCCTGGGTGCAGCTCAGCCCCCTGAGAGCAGCTCAGCCCCCTGGGTGCAGCTCAGCCCCCTGAGAGCAGCTCAGCCCCCTGTGTGCAGCACTCACTTGATGATGGGGTTCTCAAACTGCTTGGCACACCTCCACTGGCGGATGCAGGACAGGCAGTAGGTGTGGGTGCAGTTGGACAGGATCCCAAACCTCCTCTCCGAGGCCGAGGCCTTCTCATAGACCACCTCCATGCAGATGCTGCACACCTTGTCCTGGCTGGCCTGGATGGCAAAGGCCCTCTCCATGTCGTGCTCAAAGGTTGCCATGCACATCTGTCAGGGGACAGAGGGCACTGTGAGGGACAGAGGGCACTGAGAGCCAGCCTGGCACAGCCAGCTCCCTCTGGGAGACCATGGAGCACTCACTGAGGGCACCAAGTGCCAGCCTGGCACAGCCAGCTCCCTCTGGGAGACCATGGAGCACTCACTGAGGGCATCACTCCTACCTGTCACTGGTACAGTTTAATTTAAAGAACATTAAATTCAATCATGTATTTCAGCCTCCAGTGCTCTCCCAGCTGTCAGAAAGAAAGATGCCAGGGTGCTTCATTCACCCCTTTCTGCATCTCTGTCAGAGAACAGGTACTGAATTATTTGGTGCTTCAAATATCCCCAGAGAACGCCTCATTGATGGGTGCCACACTCAAGGTGTTGCTCTGATTATAATTAAGGCCACATTCATTCACCAGATGCTCATTTTTACCCAGGTAAGGAATCAGTCTCTTATTTCAGCTTTCCTCCAGCATTTCTCACCCCAGCAGTGACACTCCAGAACCCTTTCCCACTGCCACAGCCCTGCAGGGCAGCTGGTGCCTCAGTCAGAGTCCTCCTGGGAGAGCTGCAGGGTGCTGTGGGAGAGGGCTGCAGCCACAATTCCAATGGGACTGCCACCAACACCCTGACCCACAGGGTGTCAGGCTGGGATCTGACTCTGTCAGTGTTGTTCTGGTGAGGATGAAATGGCAAAAACCATGAGCTGCTGCCTGCAGCCAGCTCAGCTCCAGAGGCCTGAGCTGGCCCAGCACCATTCTCTAGACCAGCAGTACAAGAGGAGCTCTGTGGGAGAAGCTCCACGTTGAGCTGGAGCTCTCACTAGTCCTAAACACATTCACACTCACAACCCTAGCAACCCTCTCCACCCCCACCCTATTTCCACTTCTATCCAACAGCCTCAACAACACCCCCAGCACAATCACAAACACAAAACCTCCTTCTTCATCAGCCTAATCCCATAACAATCTCCATCCACTCCAGAACAGAAAGCCTCACCTCCTTCTGAGCATGAAAATTCATTCTAAACTTCAAAATCCCCATCAGCCTAAAACCAGACTTCTACTCCCTTACCTTCTTCCCCACTGCACTGTTCCTATCATGATCTATCCTTGTTGAAGAGTGCAATGCAAGATGTTTTCCACTCCCATCTGTGTGGCAGATTACCTTTGTCAAGTGGGCAGTTTGCCTTCTCTCTCTCTCTGAGTGACCACATTCACTCCTCCCTCGGGAGGGGACATTGCTGATAACAGCTGTTGAATGTCCCTGCATGGCTGATAAGAACTGTAACATCCCATTGTGAGATGTGAGCCCAGAGGGAGGAGCCAAGCATTGCTGCCCAGATATAATCCAGAGGTTTTTGAGACACCAGCACAGCTTTCTCCATGGGATTCCCCAGGGGAACAGCAGCTGCCTCTTCTCCCACTGGATCTTCAGAGGAAGAATACATCTTTCTCTACAGGACCCCCTTGCTCCAACAGCACCACCCCTGACACTCCAGGAGGGCTGCAGCCACAATTCCAATGGGACTGACCCCAACACCCTGACCCACAGGGTGTCAGGCTGGGTTCTGACTCTGTCGGTGTTGTTGTAGTGTACTGCATTGTTTATTTTATCCTTTTATTTTTTTTCCTTTCCCGATTAAAGAACTGCTATTTCCTGCTCCCATATTTTTGCCTGAGAGCTCCTTAATTTAAAATTTATAACAATTCAGAGGGGTGGGGAGGGTTTACATTCTCCACTTCAGGGGAGGCTCCTGCCTTCCTTAGCAGGCACCTGTCTTTCCAAACAAAGACAATCCTACACTTTGCAACATGATAAATGACCTCAGACCCCTACATTACAACATTTTTCACCTCCCTGCTATCCTTCCTAATGGCTACACTCATCCTAACCTAAGGCTGAGAGCAGCCAGCCCCAGCCCCGCCCTGAGCCCGCCCAGCTCCCCGTTTACCATCTCGTGGGCTTTCCTCTGCTCCTGGTCGAAGGGGTGCAGCACCTGCAGGCCGCAGATCTCGCAGAGCTGCCCGTGCAGGTAGAGGCAGCGCTCCCCGAAGTGGCAGGCGCCGGCGGCGGCGTAGGGACACAGCTGCTCGGCCGGGGCGCAGGGGGAACCGCCGGGCGCCGCCTCCTCCAGCCCGCTGCAGATGGCCTCCAGGTACGAGTGCGGCTTGGCCTCCTCGGGCTCGCTGCAGCACGGCACGGCCCCGGCCGCCGCGGGCTGCTCCTCGCCGGGGCCGCACAGCTCTGCGGGACAAGCACAGGGCGCTGCGCTCAGCCCCGGGGCTCTGACCGTCTGCGGGAACTCAGCGCATCCCTCGGGAGAACCCCGTCGGGGGGCTCGAGACCCTGGGGTCGTGAACAAAAATTCTGCCAATTTTTTTGGTGAGAAAAAAGGTTACAAAAGCTAGCCAGAGCAGGGTTGCTGCTAAGGTGCTGCCTGTTTGTTATGGTAATTACAAGTTGTTGTTAATAGTTCCTTTTGTATCGGTGAGGGGGCCGGCCAGGGCTGAGCTGATGGCTCTGCTCCAGAAACAGTGCAGGGTGTGGACCTCTCCAGACAGTGAAAAGATGAAACGTGGGAGGGGAACATGCAAAATTACTACAGGACCAGCATGCCATGAGAAGCTACTACTCCAAACTTACTGAAAAGACCCCCAAAACAACGAGCCAATCTAGAGTTGGGAAATGAGAGTGATATCTGGACGTGAGGAGAGAGTGCTGAGCCTGCGGAGATGCTGGAGACCTTCGTTACCCCTCACCCTGAGTGAGAGTCCCCTCAAACCGGGTCCAGGAACGGGTGGGAGCCAAGAATGGAACAACATTTGGGTCCCCAAGCCCTGAAAAGCTCCCACGAGGATTGGACCCCCCCAGCTCTGCCCCTAGTGAACAAAGCTGTGCGTATCCTCCTCCTCGGCGTCACCCTGGGAGAGACAACACAGGCTGCAGACCTGTTGAGCTTCCCCATCTTGAGCTGATCACTTTTAATAAAGGCATTAAAAGGAGAAAAAGTCTCCTGCCCTGTTTATTTCACTGGCATGCTGCCCAGAACACCTGGTGGCTTGATTTCGACCCTTGCAGCGAATTGCCAGCTTTGTATGAGGACATGGAAGTCACACAGGTTTGAACGGTGTAATAATAAACTATTGACAGGGTGAAAATGTAGATTTTAGGATTTTTGGTATGGGGGTTATGGGGACAAGGTGGAGGAATCAGGGCATGTCTAGTCCTTCTTTCTCCTTGTTCTCCATGTTCTGCAGTGATGTTGGCACTTTGGGATTGCTTTAGAGTAGAGGTGCACTAACATAGGTGACAGGTACTGGGAATTCAGTGTAAATGTGTTATGTGTAGTTTGTAGTATAAAAGGACAACACTGCTCTGGGGGCAGTCAGAGTGCCTGTGGCTGAGCTGACCTCAGCTGGGCAGAAAGAAAATTTTATAGATAAGAATTAATAAACAACCTCAAGACCGAAAAGTGAAGAGTCCAGACTCGTTCTTCAGCTGTGCAGGCCGAAGCAGAGACATCCTGCACATCTGGGGGCAGAGACCATCCACAGCTGACCTGAGAGCCCTCCAGGGGTAAAGTTTCCTCCCCAGTGGGTCTCACCTCTAACCCCCCTCTGCTGCTGAATCCCAGGGATTTCCCCAGGCTGCCTGTGAGGAGTGCAGTGTTTGTGCAGGTGTGCTCTGCCACAAACCACTGGAAAGCACAGAACCATCAGGGCTGGACAAGAGCTCCCAGATCATCAGGGCTGACCCAGCAGCCCAGGACACCTTCTCTCTGAGGGGGAACAGGTTTGGAACACATTTTTTGTGGAGCTGAAATATAAAGGTATTTACTGAGACAGGTAAAAGTGTGGTTAGTGGGAGTTCCAGTTGGAATTGCTCAGTTCAGGACACCCAGGGCTTGTGTTTGTCTCTGGACTTGAGCAAAAGTCTGCACAGTGCTCCCATGTGCAGAGACAAACTGTTCTGGGAGTGCAGCAGGAACCAAAACCACAAACTAAGATGTCTCAGCCTTTTGAAATGCAAGGAGCTGATGGTCACTTCAGTGACATCTGGAGTAAAAGTTGTGCAGAAAAGTCTGTTCTGGTAGAAGAGCGAAAATATTTCCCACCTTTCCTTCAGCATGTTGGTAACTTGGGAGATGCTCAAAGAAGGAAACTTCCCTAAATGGATGTTTTAGATTCTCTCTGAGGGGGAACATGTTTGGAACACGTGTTTTGTGGAGCTACAAGAGAAAGGCATTGACTGAGACAGGTAAAAGTGTGGTCAGTGGGACAGTGACCTGGAGCAAGCTGGAACTGAGGCAGAAATCCCATCCTGAAGCACCTGCACAGGAAAACACGGCAGCTCTGACTGAGCCCCCTCACTGGAATGGGCACTGCAGGGACAGCAGCTGCTCCATCAGCTCATGCCACAGGAGATGGCTGTGCTGAAGAGGCTGTGCCTGCTGGTCAGCACTGGGACAGCAGGACACTGGGACAGCAGGACACTGGGACAGCAGGACACTGGGACACGAGAGCATCCCAGGCTCAGTAGGAAATGAAGCCTTTCCACAAGGGGCAGAGCTGTGCCAGGTCCCAGCTGCTCCAGAGCCCTCTGTGCCCACTGAGCAGAGGAGCAGAGAGGGCTGAGCTGCCATGCAGGGCTGTGGCATGAAGGGAACTGCAGCAAGGGACAGCCAGGGCACCCTGCTGCTGCTGCAGGCAGCTCTGCCAGCCCAGCCCTGGGCCTGTCTGAGGTGGGAGGTGAGAATTGACTCCATGTTCTCAGAAGGCTGATTTATTATTTTATGATATTATATTAAAAGCAATGCTATACTAGACTATAGAGAAAGGATACACCAGTTGTTACTGGAGCCCCCTCACTGGACACCTGCCCACCTCCAGGGATGAGGGCTCCCTCCCAATGCCTGACCACCCCCTCCATGAAAAAATTCTTCCTCATGTCCAGCCTGGAGCTGCCCAGGCCTGAGGGCTCACCCAGCCCCGGGAGCAGGGCCCGACATCCCCGGACAGAGCACTCCCCTCCCTCCCTCCCTCCCCCAGGAGCAGGATGGAGCTGTCACCTCACGGGGGAGGCTCCGGGACAGCTCGGGCTGCCCTTGGATCTCCGATAAGCACCGGGGACAGCACCTCCCTCCCTCCCTGCCCAGGCCGGCAGAGCGGCTCGCACTCACTCCTGTCCCGCAGCACCAGCGTCCTCTTCTCCCTCCTGCTGCGCGCCGCGCCGGGGCCGGGCTCGGGGGGCGCCCGGGGGCTGCCCGGGGCCGCGGGGGGCGGCGGGGCCGCGGCTCCGCCCGCAGGGAGCCTCACGTGGTCATACCTGCGGCAGGGACACGGCATCGGAACCGGCACCGAGACACCGAGACACGGCTGGGCCGGGGGAACAGCATCCCGGAGAGACCGAGGGAACGGGGACACGGCCCGGGGAAAGCGGGGGGACACGGCCCACGGGGGAAACCGGGGGGACACGGCCCACGGGGGAAACCGGGGGGACACGGCCCACGGGGGAAGCCGGGGGGACACGGCCCACGGGGGAAACCGGGGGGACACGGCCCACGGGGAAACCGGGGGGACACGGCCCACGGGGGAAACCGGGGGGGACACGGCCCACGGGGAAACCGGGGGGACACGGCCCACGGGGGAAACCGGGGGGACACGGCCCACGGGGGAAACCGGGGGGACACGGCCCACGGGGAAACCGGGGGGACACGGCCCACGGGGACACCTCAGCACGTCTGGGACACATTCCAGGGAAGCTGGGGACACTCTCCAGCAGGAGTAGCCAGAGGAGTGAAGCTCTGAGCAGAAACATTCCCCAGCTGTGTCTGGAGCTGGACACGTGTCCCAGGGGCAGGAGAAGCACAGCCAGGCCCTCCCTGAGCCCTGCAGGAGCAGCTGATGGAAGCACTGATGCCAGGCCGGGCAGGGAGCTCACCTGCACGTCACCTGCAGGGAATCAGTCCATGCCTGGTTGTCCCCACAGCATTCCCCCGGGAGATTTAACCTGCAGACTCCAGGGAACTGCTGAGCCCTCCCCCAGCCCAGGGGACTGGAGCAGGGCACTGCCCCGAGGCACAGCTGGAAGCCCCCAGAACTAAAGCTGAGCCCTGGGATGAGCAGGAGGGAGCTGCAGCAGGAGCCTCCACCTGCAGCTCTGACTTTGAAACACACCCGAGTCCCAAAGCTCACCTGCAGCGGGAGCCGTAGGCACACTGCCCCTTCTGGTAGTACTTGCAGATGGTGGAGGATTTGCTGGTGGCCAGGTCATGGGAGAAGAGGCACTTGCTGCCCTCCCGACACACGCCCTGCAAGAAATACCTGCGGGGAGAGAGAGAGAGACGCGGCTCACTCAGGGCGGGCGCTGCCGCCACGCTGGGCTTTGTTGTGGTTTGGCTGCGCAGAACCAGCGGGGCTGGCAAAGCCCTCCCAGCCCGAGCGGTGCCCCCCGAGCAGAGCGCCCCGCGGCCCCTCGGGACCCCAGCGCCCCTGCAGGAACAAAACCCCCAAGGAGCCCCGGAGGAGCCTCCCCTGCTGACCCCGCCTGCTTCCCGAGCACCCCCGGCCGGAGCCCGGGCAGCCTCGGGGGCAGCGCAGGGCTGGGGACAAGGAGGGGACAAGGAGGGGACAAGGAGGGGACGAGGGGGCAGCCACGACCGGGGAGAGTATGAGGAGCGGGGCAGGGGCCGGGGCGGTGTTTGAGGGGTCTGAGCGCTCCGGGCCCGGGCGGAGCGTGGGGGGCGTGAGAGCGGAACGAGGCGCTGGGAAGGCGCGGGCAGGGGCGATGTCAGCGGGGAGCCCGAGGGCCGTGAGGGCTCTGGGGGCCGTGCGGGCTCTGGGTGCTCTGAGGGCTCTGGGTGCTCTGGGGCTCTGCGGGCCGTGAGGGCTCTGGGTGCTCTGAGGGCTCTGGGTTCTCTGGGGCCGTGAGGGCTGTGAGGGCTCTGGGTTCTCTGAGGCTCTGGGGCTCTGGGTTCTCTGGGGCTCTGCGGGCCGTGAGGGCTCTGGGGTTCTGAGGGCTCTGGGTGCTCTGGGGCTCTGCGGGCTGTGAGGGCTCTGGGGTTCTGAGGGCTCTGGGTGCTCTGGGGCTCTGCGGGCTGTGAGGGCTCCGGGGCTCCGGCCCGGCCGGGCCGCGCTCACCTGCACGTCACCTGCTTCGTGCTCATCGTGCCGCCGCACTGTCCGGCCCGCCCGGCTCCTCACGCCGCGCACGGAGGTTCCGCGGCACGGGAGGGCGTGGTCGCGGCCCCGCCCCGCCCCGCGGCCGCGTTTCCGGCCGGACGGTTTCGGCCGGCGCGCCGGGCCATGGCGGTGCTGCGCGTGCGCCACTGCCGCGCGCTCCTGTACTGCCGGCGCGCGCCGCCGCGCTGCCCCGCGTGCGGAGGGGACCTGCGCGGAGCCGGGCTGGCCGCCGCGCCTGTGCGCCTGGACAGCCCCTTCCGGCACGGCCACGGGCAGCCCCGCGCCTTCCTCGTCAGGCCCACCCGCGGCACCTTCCTGGAGTAACCGCCAGGGGGCGCTGCGGGAGCGCGGCGGGACAGCCGGGGAACGGGCGGGAACGGGGCGGGACAGCCAGGGGAACGGGCGGGAACGGGGCGGGACCGGGGATGGGAACGGGGATGGGAATGAGGAGGGAACGGGGCGGGGAACGGGGATGGGAATGGGAATGAGGAGGGAACGGAGAGGGACAGGGGATGGGAATGGGAACGGGAACGGGGCGGGACATGCGGGATGGGGAATGGGAATGGGGAGGGACAGGGGATGGGGCGGGACAGGGAACGGGAATGGGGAGGGAACGGGAATGGGGAGGGAACGGGGCGGGACCTGGGAGTAGGGATGGGGAGGGAACGGGGCGGGACATGCGGAATGGGGAATGGGGAATGGGAACGGGGCGGGACAGGGGATGGGAACGGGAATGGGGCGGGAATGGGAACGGGAATGGGGCGGGACAAGGAACGGGAATGGGAATGGGGAGGGAATGGGGCAGGACAGGGGAATAGGGGATGGGGAGGGAAAAGGACAGGGTAATGGAACGGGGAGGGAATGGGGCATGGGGCATGGCAATGGGGCGGGCACTGAGAGGGAAATGGGGAGGGAAAGGGGCGGGCACTGAGGGAACGGGGAATGGAATGGGAAGAGGGAGGGGAATGGGGAATAGGGATGGGAAAGGGGCGGGCACTGAGGGAACGGGGAGGGAAAAGGGCAGGGCAAGGGAATGGGTGGGGAAAGCAATGGGCAGGTAAAGGGAAGGGCAAAGGGAAGGAATGGGGAAGGGAATGGAAGAAAAGGAAGGGGGGAGGAAATGAAATGGGAAGAGAAGGGAAGAAAGGGGAAAGAGAACACGAAGGGAAGAAGGGAAAGCAGGGGAGCGGGCGGGCAGGGCTCCCAGCCCCGGGGAAGCAGGCCAGGCTGTCCCCCCGGGCTGTGCCGAACCCCGCTGTCCCTGAGCGCCGCTCTGCTCCTCCCGCAGCGGCTACGACGGGCACTGCGACCTGCACGTGGGCATCAGCAGCTCCCGCGGTGAGCAGTGATGTCCATCCCCTGAGCAGGGATGTCCATGCCCTGAGCAGTGATGTCCATTCCCTGAGCAGGGATGTCCATCCCCTGAGCAGGGATGTCCATCCCCTGAGCAGTGATGTCCATCCCCTGAGCAGGGATGTCCATGCCCTGAGCAGTGATGTCCATTCCCTGAGCAGGGATGTCCATCCCCTGTCCCCGCCCGCAGCCTGCCCTGCTGCCCCGGCGCTCCAGCTCGGGACAGCCCGGCACGGGCTCGCTGGGAATGGGCTCAGCCTGCAGCACCGCTCCAGAGCAAACCCGTTCCCCTGAACGGCTTAAACAGGCACTGAATGGAATAAACAGGAACGAAAGGCTAGGCTTGCTTGAAAGGAATTACGGTTTAATTGAGTTTAACGTAGTTTTTGCTAATTCTAAAACAGCCCTAATTAAAAGTCACATTAAAAATCCTAATGGGTCCTAAGTAGAGTCGGCCTACCCTGCAAAACATCATTTCAGATGTATATTTCATCCAAAGCCAGTCTCCTTTGGGGGTTAAAAATGAAGCCTGATCGTTGCTTTGATGAATAAGGAGCCAACCCTTTTTTCAAAGCACACTGTGAGAATGAACTGAGGTTTTGCTGGAAGGCAGGATTGCAGTTCCTGCTCTGCTGGTGGGAAGCTGGGTCAGAAGAAAGGCCCAGAAGAGCTCTGTGTGTGTGTTTGCAGGTGTGGTGTACAACTACGACCAGGAGGGCGTGCACAGGGATGGCCGGGGCTGGGAGCAGTGCATCAGCGTGCCCCTGGTGCAGCCAGACATGGGCGAGCTCCTGCAGCACTGGGACAGCCTCCTGGAGGAATTCTCCCTGGAAGAGGCCTGGCTCCCTCACAGGTGTGTGCCAACAGCTGGGCTGTGTCTGGGATGGGGTTTGGGGTCGCTCAGGACACCATTCCTGGCAGCCCAGCCTGGCCTGGCTGCACAGAATGCTCTGAATTTTAAGTCAAACTCAGCTGCTGGAACATAAAAGCTCTAAAGCAAGAGGTGGCTTTAGGGAATTTTGCATTAAAGCCCCAGTTCGATGAAACATCACCTGCGTGCTGCCGAGTACAAAAGTCCAGGCACAACTCCAGGATTATTTTTCAAGCAGTTTTAGGTGTGTTTGTATTTAAAGGCTGAGCACAGTGATGGGATTCTTGCCCAGTTGTTGTTTTTGATGTAAGTGGTGAGACATGGAAAGCAGGCTGATTTCTGCTCTGGTGGTGACAGAGCAGGAAAGCAGCACTCCTGGGATTGTCCCTCAGTGAGAGCAGCTGGAACACAGAGCCTGCCTGGGTGCCACTGAATGAATGCAAACATCAAAGAAAAAAAACCTCATCAAATCAAAAGCATTTTTTAGCAATTCTCTATGTGCTGACTATAAAATTTCAGGGATCAAACATTACCCCCTAAAGAAGATAAAGTTTCTATTCGAAATCAAATCTTCTGATGAGAGCTGGTAAAACCTACAGAGCTTGTGTCACTTTTACACTTCCCAGTCATATTAAAAGTGCCAAAGATCAGTGGCAGAAGGGCAGAGATGTGTGCATCCCTTCTCCTGGCTTTCCCTGCTTTTCCTGACACACTGACCTTTTTCCACAGCCACACCAGGGACCACTGAACTGAAAACAACTCTTAATTGAATCCTCTGCTTATTTTTTCAATGGACAGGAACTGCACTGAGCTAATCCTGTAACTCCTTTGGGTTCAGGCCAAGCCTAGTCTGGTTTTCTTGAGAGCTTTTCACTTACTGCAGGCTGGTAGAGAAATCACTGATAGGGCTTGAAATGAGCTCCCACTGACCCATGGTGGCACACACACAGTTAACGCTGGGGCTGCAGGAAAGGGCTGCCAACAACAGCTGGAAGAGCAAAGGTTAACAAGGTAAAAGCCAAAAAAAGTATAAAAAATAAGAACTCCTTTTTGTCGAGCCTTGCAGCTCTCATTTTTACACTCAGAGTTCAGGCTGGGAGGTGCCACTTGTGAGGAACATATGGAACCACTGGCAGGGAGGGGGAGTAACTGGAGAGTATTCCTGGAGTAAATGCTCCTGAGGAGTGGTGCTGGGTGCTGGCAGTGCCCTGCTGAGGGGAGTGTGACAATGGCAGTGCCCTGCTGAGGGGTGTGTGACAATGGCAGTGCCCTGCTGAGGGGAGTGTGACAATGGCAGTGTCCTGCTGAGGGGTGTGTGACAATGGCAGTGCCCTGCTCAGGGGTGTGTGACAATGGCAGTGTCCTGCTGAGGGGTGTGTGACAATGGCGGTGCCCTGCTCAGGGGTGTGTGACAATGGCGGTGCCCTGCTGAGGGGTTTGGCAATGGCAGTGCCCTGCTCAGGGGTGTGTGACAATGGCAGTGCCCTGCTCAGGGGTGTGTGACAATGGCAGTGCCCTGCTGAGGGGTGTGTGACAATGGCAGTGTCCTGCTCAGGGGAGTGTGACAATGGCAGTGCCCTGCTGAGGGGTGTGTGACAATGGCAGTGCCCTGCTGAGGGAATGTGACAATGGCAGTGCCCTGCTCAGGGCTGTGTGACAATGGCAGTGCCCTGCTGAGGGGTGTGTGACAATGGCAGTGCCCTGCTGAGGGGAGTGTGACAATGGCAGTGTCCTGCTGAGGGGTGTGTGACAATGGCAGTGCCCTGCTGAGGGGAGTGTGACAATGGCAGTGCCCTGCTGAGGGGAGTGTGACAATGGCAGTGCCCTGCTCAGGGGAGTGTGACAATGGCAGTGTCCTGCTGAGGGGTGTGTGACAATGGCAGTGCCCTGCTGAGGGGTGTGACAATGGCAGTGCCCTGAGGGGAGTGTGACAATGGCAGTGTCCTGCTGAGGGAGTGTGACAATGGCAGTGTCCTGCTGAGGGGTGTGTGACAATGGCAGTGTCCTGCTCAGGGGTGTGTGACAATGGCAGTGCCCTGCTCAGGGGAGTGTGACAATGGCAGTGCCCTGCTCAGGGGTGTGTGACAATGGCAGTGCCCTGCTCTCGGGGTGTGTGACAATGGCAGTGCCCTGCTGAGGGGAGTGTGACAATGGCAGTGTCCTGCTCAGGGGTGTGTGACAATGGCAGTGCCCTGCTGAGGGGAGTGTGACAATGGCAGTGCCCTGCTGAGGGGAGTGTGACAATGGCAGTGCCCTGCTCAGGGCAGTGTGGCAATGGCAGTGTCCTGCTCAGGGCTGTCTGGTGACGGTGTTTCCGCAGGTACGAGGAGCAGCAGCACAACTGTTTCACCTTCGCCCTGGCCTTCATCAACCGCGTGCGGCAGGCGCGGGGCGGGGCCGCGCTGAGCAAGGCGGAGTTCACGGAGCGCTTCGTGCTGGCCCGCAGCCGGGAGGCGGCCCGCTACCTGCGGCTGCAGCAGCTGCTGGCTCACAGCGATGTCTACATCGTGCCCCTGGCTGAGCAGGAGCAGCAGCAGCAGCAGAGCCCGGCTGGGAACCACAGCCCGCTGGAGTAGCCGTGGGAAAGGAGGGGACGGGGCTCCACTCAAGGGTTAGGGTTTAATGTGGATAAAAACACATTGAGCTTGTGCATTTCAGGGAAGTTACACACGATGTACACACTACGGAGAATTTCCATGGGAACTATTCCTGTGGAAAAATGCTTTGTGATTTAACATTCACTGTGTGCTCTGTTCTGCAAAGACACTTCACACCAGAAATCAGAACTGCTGTGGAATTCAGGGATTTACAGATGAGCTGGGGGAAAAACCAAAATGGCCTTTTCTGTCACATTTGTTTACTGATGAGTGAAAAAAGGGAACATGTGCTTGTGTGCTGCTAAATCCCATCCCTGTCTGACTGTTCATTTCCTTTCCTTGAATTACTAATAAATATACCAACAAATAAATCCAGCCTTTCTGACCATCAGATTTCTTTTTCCACTCTGCACTGCAGGGTAAAGGAGAGAAGCTGAGCTGGAGTTCAGATGTCTGAGTGTGAAGCTGCAAATCCCAAGGGAAGGAACACTTCTCACCCAGATGGGGAAAGGTGCCCAGGCCTCAGAATAAATTTAAATTCTGGGAAGAGTTCCTCAGTTCTGAGCTGTGATTGTAGAAGTAAGTTCCAGGCTCCCAAATCCAAATCTGAATTCACCAAGACTGTCTGAAGTGCTGCCATAATATCAGAAATACTGTTCCTGATGACTGCAGTGTAGGCACCACTCAAACATGCACCTTTTTGTCTTTTATATTTTCAGTTGGGACACAGCTTTTCATCTGTCCACTCACATTTTTCAGTAAAACATTCTCTCCAGTAAACATGATACACCTCATTTTAAACAGCATTTATACACACCATGTTGGTAGAAAATGTTTTGGGCCAACAGTTCATCCCAAGATCAGGTGAAAACCAACAAGAAGTGGTTTTTAACAGGTGAGGTTTTCTTGTGCAGTCAGTCAAAATTCATCCTGCTCGCTGCGCTCACGGGAGGAAACCCAACGAGACACGATCAGCTCCTGAAATAAAAGCCAGCAATGAGGAAGGACAAAATCCCAAAAGCTCCAGGAAATCAGTGAGGGATGGGGAATAGGTCTGTAAAACTGATTAGGTGTATTATGTGGCCACTGAGGTGTTAGTAAATGACTCTGCTCCTGAAGAGAGCTGAACTCTCACACACTTCCCCTTCTATTTCTGACCTTACCTTAGCCCTGCCATCTCCACAGGGTTTTGGGAATCCCTAAATGCTTCCATGCACTGTATCAGTAACATTCCCATTCCCACAGGAGATGTGAAGCTTACAGAGATGCTGCAAAGCACTTTGCATGACTTGGGGCATGAAGGGATTGGATTTTATTGCAGCCACATGTGCAAACCCCAAATCAAGCAAAGAAGAAAGCTCAGTTCTCCCAGGGAGTGTGAAAAGGCAGGAAGCACTCACCTGAACCTTGATTCTCTTCATGCACTCTGGGGTTGCCATCTCCTCTGCAGTCATGTCAGAAGGTCTGATCAAGTAGCACAGCATGAGCTCCTGTGGGCACCAGGAAACACAGGGATCTCAGTGGGTTATGGGAGCACCATGGAGCTCCCACTGACAGTCTCAGGGAAACTCCAGTCTCACTGCTCAAAGGAAAATCCTGGGACGTGGAAAGGGCTTTGGAAACAGAAGTGGCAATCAGGAAACAAGGGTCCCTCAGGTCTTCTTGCTGTTCCTCACACAACTTCTAACATTCCTCCAAGTGGCAGAATTTTCATAATTATTATTATTATTTAACAATAATTCTTCCTGGATATTGACAAAGGAAACTTCTCTCACTGGCAGATCAACATATTGTTCAGCAGGAGGATTCTCTTCCCAGCCTCAGTCAAGTCCCTGCCCTTTGGAGTCAAACTTTACCATCCCAAGGCTGGTTTTACCCCAGAGCTTTACCTTGGAAGCATTTGCATTTGTTCTGTTCAGCCCAGACAGCGACATCCAGCTGAGGGGTCTGCGAAGGGAACCTTCAAAATTATCGTCCACCAGCTCAGCAATGACAGAGTAGCTGGAAAACACAGCAGGCAGGACAAGTCACAGAAAGGAAATTGGCATTTTCTGAGGACAGCTCAAGAACCAGGGGCTAAAAATTGGCATTAAACAATCTGCCAGCTTGCAAGCTGTGTCTTTCTATAGGGAAAAGAGGAGAAATACTGAAGTTGTGGATGTGCCCAGTGGTGCACTCCCTCCCTCCCCTTCTGATGTTTGTAGCATTCTCTTTGTTAATGCCAAACTGACATTGATAACCAATTTAGTACCTAGGAGTTCAACCTGACTAGCCAACAAATAAAGACAGTTACCATCCCTTAAAAGTTCTCCTAAATTACATAAATTACCCAGACCACATATTTTTCTAAATTAGTATTACAAAATCCAATTATTTTCCTGAGTCCATCATCATCTGAGTATAAATCCACTGCAGCTTGTGATTTTGAATGCCTGTTATTTATATTCAAAGGAATGGTGTCATTTAGCTCCTCTGCTGAAAGGATTTTCACATTCCCAGTGTGAACACAACATATTTTGAGTGATGAGTATGTGCTAAACTGGTGTGAGTGAAATGTAACTGAAAGGAATGAGCCAGAAAGAGGAGTGTCAAACCTGGCATGGTAGAACGGGGGCCCTTTCCGATACAGCACTGAAACGAAAGAAAAACACCTCAGTCAGATCACAGTTCAAATGGGTTTAACACCAGGGCCCATCAAAATTGTCAAATGATGTGTACATTTTAATTACATGAGAAAAAAAACCTCAACTCTTCTGAATTCTGCTCAGAGTTAGGTTGTCCCAGCAAGCGGAGAGAGGGAGGAGCAGCAGAGGGACTTAGGGCAGGGCAGAAGAACCAGAGGAATTAGGAATTGTTGTAGGAAAGAGTTTAGGATGGGATTTTTTGGCAGGGATGATGAATTCAGCCAGAGCTACACCCTGACCTAAAGGACTTGCTCAGCACACCCCCAACCTGTGTCACCACTTCAGCAGCATGGAAACACCTGCTGGGCTGCACACATCCCAAACCACCTGACTTCAGTGCATGGTCTGTAACAGCAGCCATTGCTGCTCATGTTGACACGAGCCAAATGAGCTCCTTAGCAAGGACACCACTAATTACTTCTGTAATATTAAATCTCCAACCAATAACCATTCTCTAGCTCCCCCAAAACCCCACACAAAGAAACAGTCCTAGCAGTGAGTTCAGCAGGAGTTCAGCTTCTCTTAACTGGGATGAATGAGGTGCGTGAACTTCAGTGTGGATTAGGGTCTGGACTCCAAGCTGTCATGTTAACACTGCAGCAGATGTGTTTAGGAGAGGACAGAGAAAGTTGGAAGGGAATTTCAGTGCAATTATGAAGCTCATGAAGCAAACCAGACCTTCCAAGCTGTCTCTTCACCTCCTGGACATGGGATGTTCCTTTCCATTCACATCCCAACCTCACTGCTAACCCCAAATGTCCTCTGCCAGCTGCAGGCAGCAAAGGCTGCTCCAGTCCTGCAGCTCCTCACTGAACTCCTCTCTGGAGTTCTGCCTTGCCTGGAGGAGGGGTGGCCAGGAAATGACCCCATTTTTGGGAAGGTACTCACAGAGATCTGTGCCATACTTCAGCCCCACCTTGGGCACCCAGCCCTTGCCCCTGAAGTAGTGGTAGGCCATGTAGGTGGTTTTGAAATCAGGCTTCACCTCACTGAACACCTCCCACAGCTTCACGATGCTCAGGGGCTCCTGCAAACCACACAGCAAGGTCACTGCACTGAGATAAACCAGCAGGGAAAATACCAAATAGCACAGCACCAAATACCAACTAAACAGCACAGGCTGCTGCACAGAGCAGGAACTGCAGACAGTGAAACAGAACCCCTGGATTCAAGGCAGGAACCTGCTGCTCCACTCAGAGGCTCTTTTAGGCAGTTCACAATGATTCCCATAACACCCTTGTGAAAGGAAAGGCTGATAAATCTTTAGCTAAAAGCACAGGTTTGAATTATTATTTAATAATAGCTTGGTAGAATTAGTATCTAAAACTGCAAGGAATTTTGCCATGTCAGGTGTGATTATTTACCATATTATTTCTCCTGTATTTCCTGCCAAATTTACAACAAAAATCCTTTCCCTGCAGACAGACAGTGCTTAATTATATTGGTCTTGGTAAAAAAGCTTTCAGACCTGTATTTCCTAAACAGAAATACCATTACTTGTAAGAAAACCTTCCCAATTCCTGTGTTTGGTATTTCCTCCTTCAGATTTGTGATGGTACAAATCACTACCACACAAGTGAAGATTCAGACCAAACCATATCCAGAGAAAAAACATCCCCAGTAATCCAAAATTAATCCAATCTCTTACCTCACCATAATAAATACTTAAACATCCCAGAGCATAGACCAAGAAAAAAGCCTGAAAAAACAAACAGAGGCAGTTTAACTGACAGCTACATTCCTCCTGCAGTCTATACACAGAGCTTTGCAAGAACAAAGGCTTCATTCATCAATTTCCTGCAATGTCATCCCCGCTGAAGGCATGGTGTTAAAACTGACATGTAAATATAATGAGAAGCAGCAGAATTGAAACAGGATTCATATAAATGTTGCATTCAAGTCCTGTCAGTGGTCTCTGTGTCAGTGGCATTACTCACCTAAAGCAAATGGGATTGGACTCTATTTTTTAACCATCTCATGTAATTAGCACAGCATATTAAAGCTGAGTTTAATGACTAAGGCAATCCAGGTACTTAGGAGACACAGGACCCTGTATTTTAGAAACATATTTTAAATGGCAGTGTGACATAGATTAAGGTTTACTTTTACAGATGAAAAGCAAACTAACTTGCACTGTGCTTGACACATACCTCTTCCAAGCTGAGTTGTAAGTACTCAAAAATCCTAAATGGGTTTTTTCTGCACACTAATACTTCCTTCTTGACAAGCTACAAGAAAAATTGGCTATTATAAAAATGCTGAACTGGAAAAAATACTGAATTGTGAAAGTAGTTTTGTCTAAAAGATTAGATCACTTTTCTTACATTCTCTTGTGCAGGAGTGGAGTCATCTTCAGGACAGGAGCTGCCTTCTTCCTCCTCTTGCACCAGCACATATTCTGGAGCACATTCCCTTGAGTCCATCCCCTCCCAAGCCCTCTGCTCAGGGCTCTGCTTCCCCTGGCAGCCCCAGAGCACAGGAGGGTCCCTGTGGCAGGACCCTTCAGCCATTTCCCTGGGATCCCCCTGCTCCTGGGCCCTGGAGGCACTCCCAGGATCCAGGGCTGCATCTCCTCCCTCCTTGGAGTCCTGGTTCTGCCCCTCAGGGCTTTGTGCTCCTTCCCTGCCAGCAGATTTCCTGCCCAGTTCTGCATTTCCTGGGCTCCCAGTGGTGCAGCTGTGCCCAGTCTGTCCATGCCCATCCCCTCTGCAGCAGGGCAGCCCCAGGGGCTGGGTGTAGCTCTCCAGGATTCTGCTGATGGAGCAGCTGTCCAGGCCCTGCTCCTGCAGCACGCTCCGAGCCCACTGCACGCGGCGCCGGTACCTGGGGAACACAGAAAGGAGGGATGGCAGGGACTGAGCCTTTAACTAACACTGCAAACCCCAAAAGGTTCTGCACAGTGCACAAACACCCCCAGCAGCTGTGGGCACAAATGGCATCCATGCTGTGGGGCTCCAGGTTTTTAGGGAGCCTCATGAACACCAGGATTCTGCTGCCTGCTGTTCCTCTGTTTGGCATTTTCCATTTCCCTGGCAGCAAACAGCATTGCTGAGCCCTGCCAGGTGCTGGGCAGGTTCACCAGGCACAAAGTCCCATCTCCCATGAAAATTAGGTCTGAATTCCCCACAAATTGAGAATTGGAATTGCAGGACTGAAACATGGAACAAGAGCCCTCCCACTTCAGCTTTTACACAGCCAAGGACTGAGAGCAGGAGCTGCAAAACTTTGCTTTAAGTGCCCTGGAAACAGCAATGGCACAGCAGGAACACCAGTGGAAAATTCTCCAGCAGGAACCACCCTTTGGAACCAAACCCCTCCATTCTATCCCTGAGAAATGACAATAATCCCATCACTGAGATATTTACAACTTTCAGCTCCTATTTCTAATGGTTTTCAATCATGACAGAGTTTTTAGTGCCTTTTCTCTTGGAAAATAACATTAATCAATTATTAATAACATTTAATGTTATTGAAATAATAACATTAAGTCAGTTGAAACATGACTCTTCACTCTGTGAAGGTGAAAATCTTGTACAGCATTTTTATTTCCCTGAACAAAATCCTCAGGCAGCAATTTCAGCCCAGGTAACAAGGACACTAAATGCAAATTCCATGTGTCAACACAAACATAAGTGTCCCTGCAGGCTCCTGATAAAGCTGGATAACTCAGGGCTCTGCTCTTTGTTATATAAAGGACACTCCTCTCTGTCCCATTCTTTAATTACCATTTAATTTGCACTTGCAGGTCTCTACAGAGACAGAGCATTTTGTGCACCAATAAAATCCCACTTTGATTGATGCTCAGCATCTGCAAGCAGCAGTAACTGTAGCAGCATTAGGAATAATATGGTTACTGTTTTTCTTACCTAAAATTGAGAGCTGCAGGAGCATAATTTTCAAATCCAAGTGAATTTTTTAAGTTATCATAGAACTGAGTAACTCACCTGCACATGCTTAATAGTTTATACACTATTTAAGCAGAAAAAAAAAAATATGTGGTCAAACACTAAGTGTACAAACCACCAATGTTAACTAAGACTTTCCAAGTATTGTAAAAGTTCAAGAGCTGCTTCAGCTACACCATAAAAACCCAATATGGAAATGGAAGAGATATTTTTAATATCTGCTCCAGAAACTTTTTTTCCTGCTCCTCACCTGGAGAATGTTTATTATGCTTGTAACTGTTATTAATTAATTACCCATTCTGTGCATGCACTCAGCCTTGGCTTCTATTCAGCAATCAACACTTACAAGCCTATGTGAAAAGCCACCCTGAGGCTCACCCCCTACCCTATTTCTACTCCTTCCAAAGTGATTTATAAATGAAATAATGAGAAAAGAAATGGAAGCAAGTCACCCTCATTATTTATACAGCCAGCAAACTGGAACCCTGCGTGAGAAATATAAACCACAACAATTTCTTAAAAACACCAAGAAAAAAGCAAATTCACTTACTTTTGAGATGTAATTATGGGCATGTTTGGGTTAACACCTGTGTAAAGAAAAAAGCATACATTGTTTCATCAATAGAAAGATGGGTTTGTGTGATTTTGGTCACTGGGTGATCTGCAGCCTGGGAATTGTCCCCATTTTCAGGCCTCAAAGCCATTTTGGTCCCACTTCTCAAGCAGGGACACAGCAGAAGCAGGAAAGGCACAAATGTAACAGCATACACAGAGGAGAACTAAATGCACTTTTTTCTCCAGACAATTATGGAGGGACAGGATAAAATCCAGTGATGGCCACTGGGACTTCACTGTCATGGCAGAGGTGAGTAAAAAATGAGTTTTTACACAAACAGCCAGGAGCAGACTGGGTGTGACCGGCTCCAAGCAGACTGAAACCTTCACCAATCCTTCCCTCATCATGTTAGGGACACCAAAATCTGCAGATTAAACCCAAGGAAAATAAGGGAAAAAAAGCCTCAGGATGATCCCTTTACTTCAGTGCAGTGATGGTTTGGGAGAATGCACTAAGGAATTATCCACATGGATTTCAACTCTTGGGTTTTTCCTAGGCAGAGAGATGGGGAGAGACAGATATCCTGCACCTGATCCAATCCAGCAGATCACTCTGCATGGAATTTATAAAAACATGCCTTCAATGGGTGAGGAAAGGTGAGAAGAGCTCCCAGAGCAGTGCTGAGCTCCAAAGAGCCCCGTTTACCTTTCCACTTGGCCACCAGCTGGGGATCTGAAATGCTGAACACTGGCCGGCTCCTGGAGAGGATCCCTTTGCCAAAATAGCCCTGCAAAGGACAGAAACCCCCAAATCATCTCATGGCACACAAATTCACTTCTTCCCACTTCTAAAATGTGCAATGGTGACACCAGCTGGAACAAGCAGCTCAACTCCTGCAGCACTTCAGCCCTTCCCAAAGCTTGGTTAGCTGCTGGTTCAGTATTAAACACCTGATTTAACCAAGTGCTTAAATCCCATTTAGCCTGGAGAGTGTTGGGTCTTTTCCCTGAATTCTAAATATTTGTCAGCCAAAACCTCCCAGTAAATGTTTGAAAAAAACATCTGAAACCAAGGAGATACCACTGCATTAGAATGGTACTCAGACACAGAAAACTGAACACAGCTTGTTTCACACAGGAATAAATCACTCTGAAGTTAAAAGAATTCTACAAGCACTTATAAAACATTAATATTTCAACCCCCTGAGCTTTAAAAACAAGAAAATGCTTTGAAAGGTTGCATGAAATGTTGAAAGCAGACATAAACATGAAGGCTTTGCAGCTGTTTCTTAGCTCACAATGTCACTTCATTCCAACATTTATTTGCTTGGATAAGAAAGACTTTCCCATTTGATACAAAATATTTTTTTCTATTGATTTCAGGAGAGAAGGGAAATATGGAGAATCACAGGAGGCTGAAGGGGCAGGAGAGATAAAGGCAGCAGATTTGAAGCAGTATTATGTTTTACCTGCAATTAAAACACTACAAATATTGTGCAAACAGGGTGCGGCACCTTGTTGTAGAGCTGTTCAATGTCCTCGGGGTTCCTCACAATCACATTGTTGTTAATGATCTCAGCCTGGCAGAGTCTGAAATCCTTCCCCCCCACATCCACAGGAAAGGGAGCCTTGTAGGACTCGAAAACTCTTCTTTTCCTTTTTGGGGGGTGAAACACTGCTTCTGCCATGTCTTAATTTATCCTCCTAAGAAGTGGAAAGAAAAGATTTAACACCTGGGAATTAATGCTCGCCCATTTTTTTGTATTTCAGCAAGACCCCTCCTAGAGCAGCACATTCTCCGTGGATGCTGCAGGGTAACACAGGTTTAATTCTGCAACTCGGTCACCAAACAAACACAGGCAGGGATGTGCTGGAGATCTCCGATCTGCCTCTGGGGCATCTCCTCCACAGCGGACAGGGCTGCTCCTCAGCCCAGAGCTCATGAAGGAAACTCCAGCAATACAGAAGTAAAATACATCCAGGAACAGAGCAGAGCATAAAAACAGAAACCATACAAGTGCTTAAATATGAACTGATCCGAACAGCGTGAGCTCCAGCAGCGGTGGGGCAGCGCTCCCAGAGCGGGGCTGTGTGTGCAGGACTGGGGCTGACCGGGCGGTCCCGGGGCTCCCTTCAGCTCCGGCATTCTGGGGCTCTGGCATGGCAGGGGAGCCGTGGCCGGGCTGGATTCTCCGCCTGACACCGGGATCCGCTGTGCCGAGGGACGGCGGGCAGCGATCCCTCAGGGATCCATCAGGGCTGCCCCGGGATCCCCTCACGGCTGCCGGGAGAGCTCCTCAGGGCTGCCCCGGATCCCTCAGGGCTGCCCCGGATCCCTCAGGGCTGCCCCGGATCCCCTCACGGCTGCCCGGGATCCCCTCTGGGCTGCCCCAGGACCCCTCACGGCTGCCCGGGATCCCTCAGGGCTGTCCCGGGATCCACTCAGGGCTGCCCTGGGATCCCTCAGGGCTGTCCCGGGATCCACTCAGGGATGCCCCGGATTCCCCTCACGGCTGCCGGGAGAGCTCCTCAGGGCTGCCCCGGGATCCCCTCAGGGTTGCCCCGGATCCCCTCAGGGTTGCCCCGGATCCCCTCAGGGCTGTCCCGGGATCCCCTCAGGGCTGCCCCGGATCCCTCAGGGCTGCCCGGGATCCACTCAGGGCTGCCCCGGGATCCTCTCAGGGCTACCCGGGATCCACTCAGGGCTGCCCCGGGATCCACTCAGGGATGCCCCGGATCCCTCAGGACTGCCCCGGATCCCCTCAGGGCTACCCCGGGAGCCCCGCCGGGACGGCCGGACCCTGATGCAAGACCCGCACCCGGCCCGGGGTGTCCCGGTGGGTTTGAGGGGCAGTGTCCGGTGCCGGGGTGTCCCGGTGGGTTTGAGGGGCAGTGTCCGGTCCCGGGGTGTCCCGCTGGGTTTGAGGGGCAGTGTCCGGTCCCGGGGTGTCCCGGTGGGTTTGAGGGGCAGCGTCCGGTCCCGGTGGGTTCAGGCGGACCGAGTCGGGCCGTTCCCGCCACCCGCGCGCGCCACGCACCGTCACTGTCACCGTCACTGTCACCGTCACCGCCGCGCCGCCACCGCGCCTGCGCACTGAGCCCGCGCGGGAACGGCCCCGCCCCGAGCCCGCCCTGGCCCCGCCCCGAGCCCGAGCCCGGTCCCGCTCCATCCGTGCTCCCGCTCCATCCCCGCCCATCGGTGTCGCTCTATTCCCGGTCTCGGTCTATCCCCCGTCCCGCTCCGTCGCCGCCCATCGGTTCCGCTCCGTTCCCTCCAGGGGGTTCGCTACCGCTCCGTCTCCGGTCCCGCTTCGTCCCTAGCCCAGAGGGAGATCCGGTCCCTGCCGGGGGGTTCCGCTCCTGCTTCACCCCGGTCCCGCTCCAGGGGAGGTTTCGGTCCCGCTCCATCCTCGCTGTGCGGGCCCGGTCCCGCTCGGGCGTCCCGCCCTGGCAGAGGCGAGGCCGCGCTGTCCCGGCTGTCCCGGCTGTCCCGGCCCCGAGCGAGGGATGCTCCCGGCAGGGAAGGACAGGGAATGTGCTGCCGGCTCCGCTGCGGGGCTGTCCCCGCCGGGATGCGGGGCTGTCCCCCCAGGATGTGCTGATGTCCCTGCCGGGGACAAATCACACGGCGCTGGCGGCTTGAGCGTGACCAAAGTGAGAGAAGCTTTTGGAGTGAGCGATGAGCTCCCCCCTGAGCAGCGGCAGAGGCACAGCGGAGATGGTTCATTAGCGGTGACAGGACGCAGGGACAATGTTCTGCTCGTTTGGCTCCGGGACAAAGCCCGTGGCTCGGTGCCCACCCGGGACAAGGCGCCGCTGTCCCCCCGGGTGAGGCTGATCGCGCAGCTCAGAGCCAGCTCGGCAGGACGGGCTTGTGCGGCTATAAAAGAAAAGCACCTCAATAAAATCCAAAGCATTTTCACTCTTTAGGACCTGGTGTTTCTATTTCTACAGCTTGAGCCCTGCTTGACAAACCCGCGCTCAGTCACACCTTCACCTGCTCCTGTTTGAGGCACCTGCGAGGTGCCCCTGTCACACAAAGAGGAGAGAGACAATTTTGCTCCAGACTCTCAGCAGAGAATTCTGATTCCCAGCAGAAATCAGGGAATTCCCTGATGAAAATCTGTAATAATACATCCTTCTTAGGAGGGATTTTATCTCATTCCTGTTCTTTTATGGTGAGCCAAAGGGCAGGCAATAGTGAACACAAGGCCAGACAGGAATTATTGCACAAAACACGGGAACACTCAGCTCGTGTTCTTACAGTTATTGCCTGCAGAGGTGTGCTCAATACACCAGCTCAGGACTTTTCATTTGTTTTGATGATGATTTGCATAAAAAGTGTTGAAGCCAAACCTCAGAGGGGCCTGATGTGTTCCTGTCACCAAAGTGCAGAGATGCTCTGGCAACTTCAGGTTCATTCTGCCATTGAAATATTCAAATTAAAATATTCCAGGCAACAAAATGAAAGTGACCCAGCATCAAAGATGTCACTCTGATTCAAAATTTCTTCTAAATTGCTCAAACCATGTCTCACTTGAATGAAAGCAGGTTTATCTCTGCTAGCTATATCTGGATTTTCTCTTTGTGCAGACACATTTACTATGAGACATTCCCTGCAGGGAGAAGCAGACACAACACGAGGAGCTACAGGCCACTCACATTTCATTATCAACCCGCAGCCTTGGACAGAACCCACGGCCAGCCCCTCAATTAACTCACTCACACTCCTGTTTCTTCAGCCCATTATCTGCTCCCGTCCCTGATAAGCCCAGATCGAGCTGCAGCCAGAACTCGCTGTCTGAAGGACAAGCTGTGGATGAGTCACACCACGGTTCTTTTATCTATCAATTCCTTCTATCAATAATTGTGCAGACGCTCTCAGCAGTGTCTGCATGTCCCTGCTGCTGCTGATGGGGCAGCCCCCAGTGACAGGCTCTGACCTCGGGGTCGCCAGGGAGCCAGGAATGTCACACTGCTGTCAGGAGCCACAGTGTAAGAATCTGTGTCTCAACAGCACAAGGCTGAAATCACCCAGTCTAGAAATTGTACAGGAATTAAGGTGTCCAGGGCATCTACACCTATATACTTGCATGTATATACCTAGCAAAAACTGACAGTAAGGTTAGGACTAAGTCTTTTGTCCTTGGGTGTGTGTGGCAGCTGTCTTGGCATCCTCAGTGTCATGCTTTTTATAAGCTCCAAGAATGTAAAATTTGGTGGGTGATTGGTTGATGATTTATGATCGTGGTTTGTATTTTTGTTTGGGTTTTTTTTGGGGGGGTTAGTTAGTTCTGGGGTTAATTCTGTGTTTGTTTTGGGGTGGTTATGGAGTGATGATGACAGTTGGTTATTGGTTTTGACACTAGGAAATATAGAGGAAGGTTAATTGAAAGTGTATTGATTGTCGCAGACATCTTCTATGAAAAATCCTTTCCTTAGGATTTTTACTCCTGAGAAGCTGAGAGGCCTCAGGAACAAAATGTAAACAATGGTTATCTGCTGCTGTGGGATGCAACAGGTAGATCTTTAATTAGCCCATCTTAGATATTTGGAATTAATGGCCAAGCACAGCCCAGCTGGCTCGGACAGAGAGCCGAGCCACCAACCTTTGTTATCTTTCTTTCCTATTCTATTCTTAGCTGGCCTTCTGATGAAACCTTTTTTTCTATTCTTTTAGTATAGTTTTAATGTAATATATATCATAAAATAATAAATCAAGCCTTCTGAAACATGGAGTCAGATCCTCGTCTCTTCCCTTATCCAAGAACCCCTGTGAACACTGTCACAACTGATGATAAATGATTTGGATAATGTAGGGATATATGGTTTAATTATTTAATAAAAAAAAAATCAAGATAAAAAAAGAATGTGTAAAATGGGATTTAAATATTAGTTCCTAGTAAATATGTGAACAGACCTGCATTGTCCTGCAGGACCACTGGGATATGGGAGGAGCAAAACAGTGTTGTGCGTGTGAGTGAGGACTGTCCCGTGTCCATCCCCGGGGCTTTTCACAGGCTAGACAAACGCTCAGGAGCAGCACAAATGAAGCTGATCCTGCCTCCAGACGCGGGGCTGCGCTACAAGCCCTGCCGATGGCTTTGCTGGCAGTTTCCAGGGTGCGGCAGAGCAGAGCTCCCTGTGCCCTGCAGGGCCAACTCCTGCCCAGCCATCCCCGTTCTGCCCCTCCTGCGCTGGGAATGGCACCGGGAACACGGAATTCCTGCTGCCCCGGCTGGCTCAGGGCTCCACATCACAGCATCCATTGCTCACTATTTCACAGAATCCCAGAATCCCAGAATCACAGAATGATGAGGTTGGAAGAGACCTCCAAGATCATCGAGTCCAACCCATGCCCTAACTCCTCAGCTAGACTACAGCACCAAGTCCAGTCTTTTCTTAAACACATCCAGAGATGGTGATTCTACCACCTCCCTGGGAAGAGCACTCCAGTGCTTTATTATTCTTTTGGTGAAATTTTTTTTCCTAATATCCAACCTGTCCCTTCCCTGATGTAGCTTGAGGCTGTGTCCTCTGGTTCTGTCAGTGCTGCCTGGAGAAAGAGACAAACCCCACCGGTCTGCAGCCACTTTTCAGGAGCTGTAGAGAGCAATAAGGTCACATCTAAGACTCCTCTTCTCCAGGCTGAGCATCCCCAGCTCCTTCAAACATTCCTCACAGGGTTTGTGTTCCCAGCCCCTCTCCAGCCTCGTTGTCTCCTCTGGATGTGCTCCAGCCCCTCAATGTCCTCCCCAAACTGAGGGCCCAGAACTGCACACAGCATTTCTTGATACTGGGCTGATTTATTGCATTATTAAATTAAGGTCCAAGGCAATGTCAGCTTCCTGCCAAGGCTGATAGGACTCTTCCCTAAATCACCGTGGCTGTAACCCTTCAACCCTGGCACAGTTGCCTTTGCTGCCCGACTCTCAATGCCCTATTGTCTGCACTGCCAGCCCCAGAAACTCAGATATAAATCCCAGAAATCTGGATATAAATATGGATGTGTTCTGGCATCCATGTCAGATCCACAGGAACCCCTCTGAACTCCCAGTGTCTTTCCAGGGGGAGGATGCTCCTGTCTGTGCTGTCCCAGGATTTCTCAGACAGAGCTGCAAACCAGTTCCAGTGGCAGGACACGATGTCCCTGCCAGGCTCATTGAACCCCTCCTGTGACCACACACGTGGTGATTTCCTCTAAAATCTGCACAACATTTGCAACGCTGTGCTCTCAGCCTGCCTGTGGTTTGTGTCCCTCCACAGGCACTGTTTCATTGGGGAGCCCATCTGGAATCATTTGGAAGAAATATTCCCCTTATAAAATAGGAGCTCATTTTATATTATAGGAACTAATATTTAGCAGCTAATATTAACGAGTTGCTGCGCTGTGAAGTTTCCACCCCAGTAAAATGGAGTTGCCATGTGCAGGAAGGTACAGGGGGGTTTTGTTATCCAAGGTGGTTTTTTGAGTGTTTGGGGGTTTTTAGAGACAGTTGGGAGTTAATTCTCAGTCCTACCTCAGCCAAAACATACAGGCCAGGTACTCCTTAAATACATATTTTACATGCTTAGGCTTATTAAAAGAAACAGAAATGTCAGCCTGTAAAACTATTTGCCCATGTAGAAAAGCACTCATAAAATCATAAAAGAATGATCTGTTCTTACAGTGTCTTTAGGTAATTTTGGAATCCGTGCCAACAAATAAAAGGGTTTGCATGGAGTCCCATGAAATTCAAGTCATGATTTGTCATTGTAATAATTTCTGTCTGGTTTTGACAGAATGTTCCTGTAAAATTTTGTTATCCCATCCGTGTTGTAATCCACAAAGCCCCCATGATGACACTCTCCTTTCTGGATTTTCTTTCTCACAAGGTGATGCAGACAGCAGTGGGAGGATGGGCTGTAGTTATTTACATTAGCCAGCTCCAGTTTCCCCAGACTGACAGAAATTCCCATGGAAATTCTGGTTACATTAACTTTGACAGAGATATGGGACTGTTTTTGGAAACTTTAAAAAAAACCCCAACAACTAGGGAATACTTTTCATTTTTATTAACATGCAGCATCTTAATTTTGTTTATTAAAGAAATAAATCAAGGTTAGTTTCTGCTTAGTTTCAGATGGTTTTCACAGGAGACAAAAAAAGAGAAGTCAAATATTGGCCAAGCATCAACCCAGTGAGGAATCCCATAATAGCAGCAATCCCGAGGAGGATGGCAGTATGAGAAAAGAGGATTTTAGAGATGAGAATGGCATGGGTGGGTTTACTTCAGACATGGACAGTGACTGCATGTTCTTGGAGATTAAACACACTTGGATGTGGAATTCTTGCAGGATCCATCCCATTATCCCATCCCATTATCCCATTATCCCATTATCCCATCCCATGGATCCCATAGATCCCATGGATCCCATCCCATTATCCCATCCCATCCCATCCCATCCCATCCCATCCCATCCCATCCCATCCCATCCCATCCCATGGATCCCATCCCATTATCCCATCCCACCCCATTGTCCCATCCCATCCCATTATCCCATTCCATTATCCCATCCCATTATCCCATTTTCCCATCCCATTGTCCCATCCCATCCCATTGTCCCATTCCATCCCATAGATCCCATTATCCCATCCCATCCCATCCCATCCCATCCCATCCCATCCCATCCCATCCCATGGATCCCACAGATCCCACAGATCCCATGGATCCCATCCCATTATCCCATTATCCCATTATCCCATTATGCCATTATCCCATCCCATTATCCCACCCCATCCCATCCCGTTATCCCATCCCATTGTCCCATCCTATTATCCCATCCCATCCCCTCCCCTCCCATCCCATTATCCCATCCCATCCCATAGATCCCATGGATCCCATCCCATGGATCCTATCCCATCCCATCATCCCATCCCATTATCCCATCCCATCCCATAGATCCCATGGATCCCATCCCATTATCCCATCCCATGGATCCCATCCCATCCCATCATCCCATCCCATTATCCCATCCCATTATCCCATCCCATCAGGGCTCTCTGAGAGCATCCCAGTCACTCCCTGCCCTCAATTTTTGTTCCAGATGTGTTAGAAAATGATGTGAGCATTAATTGAAAATGATGTGAGCATTAATTGAAAATGATGTGAGCATTAATTGAAAAGGATGTGAGCATTAATTAACTGAGATGATGTGAACATTCATTTTCTCTGCCCCAGCCTCCCCAAAGCCGCTGCTTCCCTTCTCCCCCTGGAAACAAAAGCAAAAGCTCTGAGCTGGCCACTCCAGGGGAATTAAGGGCACTTAAACCCCCTGATTTTCACCCAGCCCTGGAGCTCCAGTGCCAGATTTATTTACCTTTTGCTGCAGAACCATTTGTTTCTGCGTGGCTCATTAGTTTTTCTGCTCCATCAGTCCCTGGGTGAGCTGCTCAGTGAGGCAAAGCTTCTCTTTGGCCAAATCCTGACTCCCTCACCTTCACCTCGTGTGGCTCAGAACACAGCTGGGCACAAAACCCTCCAGATTCCAGCAAGATGAGCAGCAAAAAGTTCATTTTTTTGGTGTGGATCCAGTTGGGAAGGGCACAGTAAGGGTCGGGAGTCTCCACTAGGTGTCCATGTTTCAGCAATTTTCATTCAGGGCTCCACTCAGCCCTGCAGAACGCACAGCAATTGTTCTGCTCCACTGCCTGATGCAAATGGGAGATAGATTTTATATCAGTCAAGGGTGCACCTGGGCCTGCACCTAAAAAAGGCACAAAGCCCTCAAAAACCACCTGTAAATTGCACATCTCAGACACTCAAACCAGTCCTGTAAGGGCTGGCAGAATTTTCAGATATTGATTATTGCCTCTCTTGCTTTTTCTAATATTTTTCCAATTATTACACACTTTGTATTGACTTGTAGGAACAAACAGAAAAAGCTTTCCAGATTTTTAGTGGGTTTTTAAAGACTTTTTTAATTTGACTCCCAGTTTTTCTTTACAAAGCCTTTTTTTTGCATTCAGGTGAGCACAGAGCCCTAAAGCAGTGGCTCAGAATTTTAGAAACACCTGCTTAATTGTCAAATAACTGCTTTGCTCATTACATTTCCCTTCAAATATTGATGCCTAATATTTACCTACTTTTCCTGGCTGTCTAATGGATGCTGGAAGGCAGAGTTTTGTGCACTCAGTGAGCACAGGGACTTTTTCATGCTCCCAATTTCAAACAAACTGTAGGCAGCAGCCTTTAGTGCTCATTTATTGAGGGTGTTTTTCACTGCTTGTTTTTGTCATTTGCAGCCCCATTCATTAATAAGAGGCCAGAGAGCAGGGATTTCATTCAGATACCAGGAGCTGAAAAGAAGGATTTATTTAAGATTACTGGATTCCCTTCTAGGAATAACCCAGCAGATTTTCTTCTTTTTTTATTTTATTTTATTTTTTTATTTTTAAATTATTTTTTTCATTTTCTTATTTTTCTTTTTTTTCTTTTCCT
This sequence comes from Calcarius lapponicus, assembly GCA_039654755.1. NCBI lineage: Eukaryota > Metazoa > Chordata > Aves > Passeriformes > Fringillidae > Calcarius > Calcarius lapponicus. The sequence goes on along the minus strand of CM077475.1, from coordinate 3,669,784 downwards.
TTCTTCTTTTTCTTTTTCTTTTTCTTTTTCTTTTTCTTTTTCTTTTTCTTTTTCTTTTTCTTTTTCTTTTTCTTTTTCTTTTTCTTTTTCTTTTTCTTTTTCTTTTTCTTTTTCTTTTTCTTTTTCTTTTTCTTTTTCTTTTTTTTTTTCTTTTTCTTTTTCTCTTCTTCTTCTTCTTCTTCTTCTTCTTCTTCTTTTTCTTTTTCTTTTTTCTCTTCTTCTTCTTCTTCTTCTTCTTCTTCTTCTTCTTCTTCTTCTTCTTTTTCTTTGCTGTTTTTCTCCTGGTTTCCCAGGGATTTTCCCAGTTTGTTAAATGTAAGGGATAGAATACTTCATATTTTAGAATTTTAGGGAATGCTATGTGCCAGAGCATTTTGAGGCAGCTTCCAGGACCACATGCAAATGAGGCTCTGGTGATTTATAATTCCCATAGCTGTGAGTGCAGCATCTAAAACTGAGTTTGACTCCAAAACTTTTACCTCATTTACAATGCTAAGGAAGCAGAATAGGTTCTTTTATTATAGAATAAAACCAAAATCTTGTGTCACTCCATCTGATTTGGACTGTGCCTGATCCAGGAATGTGCTTTAAGATTTCTCTGCCCAGGAACAATCCTGTGGAGCTCAGATTTTACCTGAAATGTGTCTCAGAGCTCGTCCCAAATGCTCTCTAGGTTCATCTGTCACGGCTGACAGAAGGACAAAATAACAAACACATCAAGGAAAACCCCCAAATCATCACATTCTAAGAACTGAAATAAATAAACCAACTTGTTGCCAAAGGTATATATGTTTTTAAATACAAAAAAACCCACCCAGAACATCCTCTTATGGAATCTATCCCAATCTGGAATATTTACTTTCCGTTTGTTTAATAACAGGAAAAGGCTTGTTGCTTCTTTTGTTGAGTTTCACGTGTCAGCATCTTAATATTCCTCTGGTATTCTTGAAACTTTTACCAGGAAGAAAACAGTGCCATGGCCTATAGTAGGAAATGTTCTGTTTATTTGAAATGCCTTTATGAGCCCACAAAGGCAAACAATTGCTGCCATAAACCCAGGGAGCAGCTCCTGATGCCTTGGCTGTCTCATTTGCACTTCCTTGGCTCTGCCCTTCCTGTGCTCTGCACCTCCTGAATTCCAGGGCAGGTTAAATCTCTTTTTCCCTTAAATCCCTTTTTCCCTTAAATCCCTTTTTCCATCTCCCCATCACCTGCTGCTCTTGCTGTGGGAATGTTGGGTTGAAAGTTTATCACCCAGCTGCTGCTGGATCCACATTTGGTGATCCCTGTGGGCCCTTTCCATCTCAGAATATTCTAACAATATTCTGAATATTGTCACAAACCTGGAACTGAAGGGCTGATTTTTAATTACCTGATTCTGAGCCTGGACTCTGAAATAATGGCAAAGAGCTTTCAAAGCTTCTCACAGAAGTGATTGAACTTATTTTAGCCCTGCCTGTTTTACTGTGGCAAATGCATAACTGTGGCAGATTTGGGCCTAATCATGTCAAAAAAAAAGGCAGTTTTATTTCTGTAGGACAGACCTATAAACTGAATAAAGCAGGCCAGTTCTCTTCACACAGCTCTGTGTGCTGTGGGGCTGTTTAAACAATGACTAAACCACAAACAGCCACTGACTGCATTCCCCAGGAGCACAACTGTGGGCACAGGAGTGTCTCAAACCCAGGCTCCAGGTTCAAAAAAAAAAAAAAAAAAAAAAAAAAGTAAATAACTCATAAAAGGAAGTGCAAACAGCAGGGAAATCTCCTTTCCATCTATCAAGCTGTGTAAAGGACAGGCTGGCTGGAAAGAATGGGCAGAGCTGGGGGGTTTTTTTGTGGGTTTTGGGAGCACCTCACATCCCTGGGCATGAGATGGGGAGGATTTTACAAGATTAAAAAACTCCTTAAAAATCTGGAAAGCTTTTTCTGTTTGTTCCCAGGAGTCAATACAAAACATGTAATAACTTGAAAAACATTAGAAAAAGCAAGAGAGGCAATAATCAATATCTGAAAAGTCTGTTCCCAGAAGTCAATACAAAACATGTAATAATTTGAAAAACATTAGAAAAAGCAAGAGAGGCAATAATCAATATCTGAAAAGTCTGCCAGCCCTTGCAGGACTGGTTTGAGTGTCTGAGATGTGCAATTTCAAGGTGTTTTTTGAGTGTTTTGTGCCTTTTAGGTGCAGGCACAGGTGAATCTCCACCTGGTGCTGCTGCACCTTCCCTGAGCCACACAGCAAATTTCTGGCACAGACAGCACAATCAGAGCTGAGCATCAGGCTCAGAGAGCCAGGCTTGGTTCTTGCCTTCCCCTTCTGTGGGCCACGGGCTGTTTCAAACCCAGCAGAGCAAAACCCTTGGTGCTGCAGGAGCCCCCAGTGCTGCTGCCACGCAGATTTTGGGGCAGGGCTTGGCATTTTCACACTTACTCCCTGGAAAGTCTCACAAGGCCCCGAATCAGCAGGAGTTTTGTAAAGTTCCTATTACAGATCTATGGAATTTATACCAAAGGTGTTGAAATCCCTGAGGCTGCTGCTGACTCACTTCCCCAGGGAGGGCTGCTGAGCTCAGAGATGCCCCCATGGCAGCGCAGGGCACGGAGCTGTGCCACGCACAACGTCCTGAACTCTCAACTCTGCCTCATCCCCAAATTCTTTCTCAATGTGTCCTGCTGCCCTGCAAGCCCCAGGCTGTCTGAAATGCCACTTTTCTTTTATCATCTGCTCTGACTCAGATGCTGAGCTGGAGTGGTATTTACAAAATATCTGGTATGGCCCTGGATTGATCTGGCCAAGAAAAGTTAAATGGTTACAGATTAAAAAGATTTTATAAGCACGATATGCCACAGTAAACATTAGTAAAAGTTGTTCTGAAACTATTTCTGTCTTTTGTTGGGAAAAGAAATGATTATTGAAGCCTGAAGGGGAAGACTGCTTCGTAAAAGGAAGGGGAATTAACCATAGTGAGGTTTTAAAGGAACTCTGGTTTGCTGATTAAGTGCTTTTCCAGAAATGCAACTCATGTTTCCTTCTTTTTTAATTCTTAAATCAGGCCCAAGTGCCAGCAAATGCCTTTTTCACTGTGTCTGGAGGTTTATTTTTAGTCCCAAGAAAGGGTATAGACAGCAGGCTGGAAATCAGGACGTGTGCAGGCCAAATAAACTTCCCCACACTTGAACTCTGGGTGTCAGCTCATCCATCTCCTGTGGCTCAGCTCCTTTGTGTCACAAAAGGCCCTGCAGTCCCATCTGAAGGTCCTCAGAGCTGCTCTCATCTTGCTGAAAGCATCTCCCACTTCTGCAGCTCCAGCATTTTAATTTCCTGCTGTGAGACTCAGAGCGAGCAGGAATTTTATTTTCCTGCCCAGTAGGGGTCTGACAGCAGAACTGCCTGGCACAGGGTGTTATTTATTTATTTATTTATGTATTTATTTATTCATTCATTCATTCATTCATTTATTCATTTATTTATCCCCTGTGGAAGTGTGGGGAGGGTGGGGACAGCCCCCACTCTGCCCTTCCAGAACTGAAATATCACAGGTTGTGTGACACAGGAGACAACTCACGAGTCTGTCCCCAAAAGTTTACCTCCACCAATGGGAACCAGGTGGGAAATACAGATATTTTTAGGCTGTTGGTGCAGTTTTTTCTGAGCAGGCTGTTTCCCCCTTATTTTAAAAGGAGAAATCCAGGGGGTGCAGCTTTTCCCTGCATGGTTTTCCTCTCCTTGGGGAGGGTTTTGGTGCCCAGCTCCAGCCTCTGCTTTCCTCTCCTGTCCCCATCCTCTTGAATCAACACTCCAGTGGTGCAGGCAGTGCTGGGTGGTCAGCCTGGAGTGTTTGTCACACCACGAGGGGACAGAGCATCCTCTCTGCTGTCACCTGGCTCTCAGCAGGGCTGGAACACAGAATGGGCTCCTCAACCCCCCTGAGATCCACTCTGGAGCTGCTTGGTTCAGCTCTCAGTGCTGCTGCCTCAGGACAGCTCTGGCCTCTGCTCCTCTCAGCTCAAAAAGGGCATTTTTGTCCATTTTTTCTCACAGTGTAGAGTTAACACAACTGCTGGTTTCAGCTCACCCCCTGAGCCTGCAGGCAGAGCTGCTGGCTGAGTTTGAGCCACCCACGCCTGCACAAAGTCACTGTGGCAGGTGGGTCACCAGCCTTTGGTGACATGGGGCACTGCATGGAGGGATCTGAGGACCAGCCTGACCTCTGGAACCTTTTAATTTTGGGCACATGCAAAGAGCTTGGAAAACTCTGCTCCTGTGCTCCAGAGCCCAAGCTAAACTTGCCAGGCTTTAGCAACCAAAAGGTTTTTGCAATGTCTGAAATCAGTGTAATTTGTTAATACACATAAATATGTGATTGTTGTCCTCCAACACCCATCACAGTGATGTGTCAATCACTACAGGAACCATACAAATATCCCTGGATTCAGGCAAAAATATTGGGATGTGTGTGCTAGGTCAGTGTAAATTCCTATAAACATAAATATGTGATTATTGTCCTCCATCACAATGATGTGCCAATCACTACAGGAACCATACAGAGGAAATATCCTTGGATTCAGGAAAGAATCTTGGGATGTGAGTGCTGGGCCAGTGTAATTTCTTATACACATAAATATGTGATTATTGTCCTCCATCACCCATCAGAGTGATGTGTCAATCACTATAGAAACCATACAAATATCCTTGGATTCAGGCAAAAAATTGGGATGTGAGTGCTGGGCCAGTGTAAATTCCTATAAACATAAATATGTGATTATTGTCCTCCATCACAATGATGTGTCAATGTATACAGAAACCATACAGAGGAAATATCCTTGGATTCAGGAAAGAATCCTAGGATGTGAGTGCTGGGCCAGTGTAATTTCTCATAAACATAAATATGTGATTATTGTCCTCCATCACAGTGATGAGCCAATCACTACAGGAACCATACAGAGGAAATATCCTTGGATTCAGGCAAAAAAAATGGTATGTGAGTGCTGGGTCAGTGTAAATTCCTATAAACATAAATATGTGATTATTGTCCTCCATCACAGTGATGTGCCAGTCACTACAGAAACCATACAAATATCCTTGGATTCAGGCAAAAAAAATTGGGATGTGAGTGCTGGGTCAGTGTAAATTCCTATAAACATAAATATGTGATTATTGTCCTCCATCACAGTGATGTGTCAATGTATACAGAAACCATACAAAGGAAATATCCTTGGATTCAGGGAAGAATCTTGGGATGTGAGTGCTGGGTCAGTGTAAATTCTTCTACACATAAATATGTGATTATTGTCCTCCATCACCCATCAGAGTGATGTGTCAATCACTATAGAAACCATACAAATATCCCTGGATTCAGGCAGAAATCTGGGGATGTGAGTGCTGGGCCAGTGTAAATTCCTAGACATATAAATATGTGATTATTGTCTTCTAACACCCATCACAGTGATGTGTCAATGTATACAGAAACCATACAAAGGAAATATCCTTGGATTCAAGAAAGAATCTTGGGATGTGTGTGCTGGGTCAGTGTAAATTCCTAGACATAGAAATATGTGATTATTGTCCTCTAACACCCATCACAGTGATGTGCCAATCACTACAGGAGCCATACAAAGGAAATATCCTTGTTTTCAGGTAAAAATCTGGGATGTGAGTGCTGGATCCCATCTCTGTTACCAGCAGGGTTACCCAGTGACAGCCTGATGGCAGAAATGGGAATTTAGGGAAACTCTTGCAAACTCTGACCACAGCTCATTGCAAGAGTGGAGCAGGATTGCATCAATTCCTGCAATGGGTGCCTGAGCCCCCAGGAGAGCAGGGGCTGATTAAATCGTGGCTCCACTCCAGCACTTGGGATAAATAAACCAGCAACTGCCTCTTGTGCAAGGTCTGTACGCTTTCCTCACAGACTTTCACAAAAATGCCACATTTCTGACACCTTTCCAGCAGGCTTTTAGAGGCACCAGGGTCTAGGCAGATAAAAAAATCTGAATTGTGGGTCCTGTTGCCCGTTCTGACAGGCACTGGATGAGGAACACCTCAGTTACTCACTCCACTATTTGCAAAAAGGAATGAAGTCACTCCCATTCCACTAACTTTGGATTAACAGAGAACAGTAGTGTTATTTGAGACCTATTATTTCTTATAATTCCTTTTAAGGCTCCTTTAAAAGCAACTCGTTGAGAAAAATTCATTTCCAAGTGATTATGTACTCACAGCAATAGTAGCACCTATCTAAATGCAAATTTACTCCTTCAGCCTGTTAGGTATTTAATAATGCACATTTAAAATCTATAATGCACATTTAAAATCCCCATAAACCTCCCTGCTCCATAAGGAATGCTCTGCTCTCCTAGGTGAGCAGCAGGAATTTGAAAAGGCTCTCTAAAGCACTCTTGATCACAGTCTTCCCATGGAAATCCAGATTTTTATGGATGGCAAATTGAAGTATCCAAATGTGCCAAAAAAAAGAAAAGAAAAAGAAAAAGAAAAAGAAAAGTTAAAATTGCTTAACTGTACCAGCCCCCAGGTATTTCTAACCTGCAGTGTGAGCTTTCCTCCTGCTTCAAAGGAAAGTGTGAAAATTGAATGCCAAATGTTGAATTTCTGCAGAAATTTTGGTCTGCCACAGTGGGAGCCATGGCTGTGGGAGAAATGAGTGAAATGTGACAAAGAGGCCTGAAGTGCCTGGGTTTGAGCTCATTCTCCCCCAACATCAGCCTGGTTACAGCACATTTCAGAGGGGACAATCCTCCCCTGGCTGCCAGCTCGGGATGGATGCAGCAGGAGCAGCTCTCCCCTTCCAGCTGTGCCCACAAACCCAGCTGGATTTGGGAATTGTGACCTCCCTGCAGTGCCAGGAGGTGCCTGGCACCCAGCTCAGCTCTGCCTCTCCTTTTTCAGCCAGGAGATTTAGGGCAAGGGAAGATCTGCAGCCTCTCACTGGAATTTGGACTGCTCACTTTAATCTCACCCCTGGTGCTTCCCCATATCAGGAGGCCAAGGCAAACCCCACTATTTAGTCTCTCCTACGTTGCTGCAATCTAAAATCATGCCAATGCCCAGAAATATCTTAAATATATGGACTTTCCTACTTAAAATACAACAACAACATCTGTTTGCACCACAGGATGGCCAAGTCCAGGCTGCTGAACTGGAGTTCAGGGGGGGCTGTGCAGGATGCTCTGTGAAACACCATTTCTTCACAGTTAAATTCTAATTATCAGCAAAGAAAGCAGGCAGTGGGTGCCCAGTTAGTTATCCCAAGAAAACCAGGAGCCTGCTGGATCTTATCCTTGCACAGCCAAAACAAAGAGGAGTTGCCAGAGCAGGAGCTCCCTCAGACACAGCCATGGACACACAGGAACAGCAAAATCCCCTGCTGGCATTACCAGCACCTGGGATTTCCTACCTGCTGGCAGGATTTCCAGTCAGCTCTGGAAACTGGAGTAAAGCCACTCCTCAGGGGAGTGTTGGTGCATCAGCTGCTCTCAAAATTCCAAGCAGTCCCAGCAAATGAATGCTTTAAAACACAGGAACAACGTTAATGGCATTAATTCTAGGAGATGTTTTTCCAGACAAGGGTGCAGAATGTTCATTTTATGGAGCTAGTGCTGCAATGTTTACAAGCAGAAAAGAGGTGAAAGGGATAAAAAGGATTTTTAGCCCACACAGAGCAGTTTTCTACAGTAAAATTGCTGGGTCTCTTTAGGTCAGTACTGATAATTAATATAAATATGTCCTCAAATTAAATTTTCTGATGGTGCTGAAGTGAATTCCTCCCTTCTGCTCAAACTGAGAAAATCACAGAGGACTTTGAAAGCAAACCTGATCTGGATCATCTCCTGCTCTGCCTTTATGAAATGTTTTTGAGCTTCTTTCAAAGCTCCAAAATCTGCCACTGTGTATTTCTTCGACCTGAACATAAACAGAATGATAAATCCTAGAAGAGCTCCTTGCCATAAAGAAAAATTCAGAGTTTCTGAAGCTTTCTAGAGTTTGTCCCCTTGTTCCCTGCAGCAGTGTGACACAGGCAGTGCCAGCACAATCCCACCCTTGGGCCCTTTACCCTTCCTGGCTCTGAAACATTGATTTGCTCCTCACATGGCTGCCAGGAAGGAGGGAATAATCTGAGGGAAGAGAAGGGACTGGAGAGAAAAGAGGGAGAGAAATGTCAGGAATTCCATGCAGTGGACAAAGCCCTGAGTCCTCTTTAGGGCCTTCTCCAGTTGTGAGAAACTCCTGTGTAAGAAAGAGGCACCTCAGGAAGATTAAGTGATTTAATGTTTACCCTAAAAACCAGGGGACATTTGCTTTTAAGATCCCAAGAAACAGAACTTCATGGAAAAAATATCCTCTGATTTATGGCCTTGCAGCGTTCCCTGATTATTTGACCCAAGTTTTTTGTCTTCAGTGTGTTCCATTATTTCCAGTTGTGTTTGCAAACCCAGCCCCTCGTGTCCTTCCCCACGGGAATGTCCCCTGACCTCTCAGCAGGGAACATTTGGTCACAGAGCTTCATCCACAGCCTGGCAGAGCTGGGGGTGCTCACCTGGAGAGGAGAAGGCTCCAGGGAGAGCTCAGAGCCTAAAAGGGGCTCCAGGAGAGCTGGAGAGGGACTGGGGACAAGGCATGGAGGGACAGGACACAGGAATGGCTCCCACTGCCAGAGGGCAGGGATGGATGGGAGATAATTGGGAATTCCTGGCTGGGCTGGAACTGCCAGAGCAGCTTCCCTGTGTGACCTCCTGCAGCGCTCCTGCTCTCACTGGGTGCTCTCTGGAAACCTCTGGCAATGCCAACCCTCCTGTGAGGCTATGGAGAGGATCTGCTCCTCCTCTCCACCTTCCTGTGAAACCATGGAGAGGATCTGCTCCTCCTCTCCACCTTCCTGTGAAACCATGGAGGGGGCCCGCTCCTCCTCTCCACCCACCTGTGAGGCCATGGAGAGGGCCTGCTCCTCTCCACCCTCCTGTGAAACCATGGAGAGGGCCTGCTCCTCCTCTCCACCCTCCTGTGAAGCCATGGAGAGGATCTGCTCCTCCTCTCCACCTGTGAGGCCATGGAGAAGGTCTGCTCCTCTCCACCCTCCTGTGAGGCCACAGAGAGGATCTGCTCCTCCTCTCCACCTGTGAAACCATGGAGAGGGCCTGTTCCTCCTCTCCACCCTCCTGTGAGGCCATGGAGAGGATCTGCTCCTCTCCACCTTCCTGTGGAACCATGGAGAGGGCCTGCTCCTCCTCTCCACCCTCCTGTGAAGCCATGGAGAGGATCTGCTCCTCCTCTCCACCCTCCTGTGAAGCCATGGAGAGGATCTGCTCCTCCTCTCCACCCTCCTGTGAAGCCATGGAGAGGATCTGCTCCTCCTCTCCACCTGTGAGGCCATGGAGAAGGTCTGCTCCTCTCCACCCTCCTGTGAAGCCATGGAGAAGGTCTGCTCCTCTCCACCCTCCTGTGAAACCATGGAGAGGGCCTGTTCCTCCTCTCCACCCTCCTCTGAGGCCACGGAGAAGGTTTGTTGCTCTCCACCCTCCTGTGATGCCATAGAGAGGGTCTGCTCCTCTCCACCCTCCTGTGGTGCCGTGGAGAGGATCTGCTCCTCACCACCCTCCTTACCACCTTCCTGTGAGGCCATGGAGAGGACCTGCTCCTCCTCACCGCCCCCCTGTGAGGCCATGGAGAATGTCTGCCCCGCTCCACCCTCCTTACCACCCCTCTGTGAAGCCATGGAGATCTGCTCCTTTCCATCCTCCAGTGAGGCCACGAAGAAGGCCTGCTCCTCTCCACCCTCCAGTGAGGCCACGGAGAAGGTCTGCTCCTCTCCACCCTTCTTGCCACCCTCCTGGGATGCCATGGAGAAGGTCTGCTGCTCACCACCCCCCTGTAAGGCCACGGAGAAGATCCGCCCCTCTCCACCCTCCTGTGAGGCCATGGAGATCTGCTCCTCTCCACCCTCCAAGGAGGCCACGAAGAAGGCCTGCTCCTCTCCACCCTCCAATGAGCCCACGGAGACGGTCTGCTCCTCTCCACCCTTCTTACCACCCTCCTGGGATGACATGGAGAAGGTCTGCCCCTCTCCACCCCCGTGTGGTGCCACGGAGAAGATCTGCTCCTCCACTCCACCCTCCTGTGGTGCCCCTGAGACGATCTGCTCCTCCACTCCACCCTCCTGTGAGGCCATGGAGAAGATCGGCTCCTCTCCACCTTCCTGTGGTGACACGAAGAAGGTCTGCTCCTCCTCACCACCCTCCTGTGGTGCCACGGAGGTCTGCCCCTCCTCACCACCCTCCGTTGAGGCCATGGAGATCTGCTCCTTTCCATCCTCCTGTAAGGCCAAGAAGAAGGGCTGCTCCTCCTCACCACCCCCCTGTGAGGCCACGAAGAAGGTCTGCTCCTCTCCACCCTCCAATGAGGCCAAGGAGAAGGTCTGCTCCTCCTCACCACGCGCCTGGGATGCCATGGAGACTCTGCTCTGAGGCCTTACTCCTGGGGAAGGAGAAACAAAGCTACAACAACAATGAAACAAAACCAAGCAAGGAAAAAAGAGTCACTGGGACCACAGGACATAAACAGAGACAGAAATAAAATCCATTACAACTTCTGGCCTTGGACTCATGGTGACCATAATATAGGCAATGCAGCAGGAAGTTCTTGTTTAATTCAGGGGATATCAATGAGCTCTTCTCCACTGGACAGCATCAAATCCCAGTCCTTTTGCTTTCTGTCAAATATTCAGCCTGTTGTTTAACTATTTTTGTTATTATTATTTTCCCTTTTTTTTGTTGTTATTATTTATTTTTTCCTTGTTTTCCTCCTTACAAAAAGCCCGAGAACTGTTTTCAAAATTTACTTAAAACCTACTTAAAGTCCTTGGCTGCCCCTGGATCCCTGGCAGTGCCCAAGGCCAGGTTGGACACTGGGGCTGGCAGCACCTGGGACAGTGGAAGCTGTCCCTACCGTGCCAGGGGTGGCACTGGATGAGCTTTAAGGTCCCTTTCAACCCAAACCTGTGGGAATTCTGTGATTTCCATCACTCTGCAGACCTGGGAAGGCCACCAAGGGCAGTGTACCACCAGCAGGTCCTCCCAGCTTGGATTTGCACCAAACCCCTGCTGCTGACAGAAGCAATGAGATTTTTGTCTGCTCCTGAGGTGAAACTTTCACTGCCTGTTTCAAGCAGCCCTATTGCAAGGCCCTGTTGCATCAATGTGAGGTTTCAAAATAGAGTAAAAACCAACTTGGCTTTTGATTATTTATTTATTTGGGACTAATGTCTAAAAGAGCAGCAGCATTCCTGACAGCCAGAGGACTCCAAGCATCTGTCCTTAGCTTCCCAGTGACCCTGGGGAAGCAACCCATAATCCACATATTTGAATTGCCACAGGGCTTTGTGGGCTGTGCAGGGGTGGGAATGTGGGCAGGAATATTTCTGGCTCTGTAATTAATCCTATTTGCTGTACAAGTGTGATTTATGGGGCAGCCTGGGCGCTGGGGGAAGGAAGGAGCTGCTCCATGGACATGGAGAGGGCTGGGATTTGGAGGAAGGAGAATCCAGAGCAGTTTCTCAGCAGTACTGGAAGGGCTCTCATTAAGTACAGTCCTGCCAAGAATTATCCCTTGGTTTTCTGCAGCACCAGGATTATTCCAAGAGTGTCCCCAGAGGGTTTTTTTTGGCTATGGAGTTCAGGATTCACCAAGAATTTCAATTCAAGACTGAAGCAGAAGTCTCAGAGTCACAGACATCTTTTATGGAAAATCCTTTCCTTAGGATTTTTCCTCCTGAGAAGCTGAGAGGCCTCAGGAACAAAATGCAAACATTGATTATCTGCTGCTATGGAATGCAACAGGTGCATCTGGGATTGGTCTCATGTGGTTGTTTCTAATTAATGGCCAATCACAGCCCAGCTGGCTCAGACTCTCTGTCCGAGCCACAAACCTTTGTTATCATTCTTTTCTATTCTATTCTTAGCCTAGCCTTCAGAGGAAATCCTTTCTTCTATTCTTTTAGTATAGTTTTAATGTAATATATATCATAAAATAATAAATCAAGCCTTCTGAAACATGGAGTCAGATCCTCATCTCTTCCCTCATCCTCAGACCCCTGTGAACACTGTCACATCTCATTTTGCTAAACTGAGGCTCTCAGGTGTGACAATGGGGGGAGCAGAGGCAGAGGATGCCCTGCTCACCTCTGCTCCTCCCCACAGGAAGGGTTTGCCCCCTTGTCCCAAAAAAGCACCAAAAGCAAGGAATGAACCATCCTGCCACAACCTATTTTCCACTTTGGCGCAAGCAGATAAAGGATAACCTGGTTGTTATTTCATGCACAGCCTCTTCTAGACCTTAAACATCTTTTAAAGCAATATTGGACCATTTAACACAGGAACAACGTTAATGGCATTAAATTAATGGCATTAATTTTTCTGTGTGAACCCTTCAGCTTCTCCCATGATGATTCATCATGAACAAGGGCTCTGTATCCAATTCCAGAATAAACCAGGCCACTCAGATCAGCCCCCCAGGAGCCCCTTGTGCCATCAATGGCGTGTGACCAGCACAAGTGTCACCTGACGGTGCTGGCACTGCTGCTCCATCACTTCCTTTCTGCCACCCTGTCCCCTGCTGAGTCACCCTGTGGTGACAAGGCCCTGCACCCTCTTGGCCAACAGGTTTCACTTCCAGAAGTGCCTGTAAAAGATTAATTTTGCTCTCCAGGCTCAGTGCTTGGCGTGGGGCAGTTGCAAAAGGCGATTTCCCTCCTCTGCTGAGTCAGGGCACAGCAATTTCTGGGCCTTGGAAGAGCAAGGCAACTGAAATTCTCTGTATTTAAACTGCTGGGTGAAATGGGAAGAGGAGAGATTTGTCACTCGTCCCCTCAGCCAGCATCCTGCCATCCCCACTGATTGCCTCTGAGCTCTGGCTCTGTGCCGGTCACCACTTTGGATGCAAAGCTCTCCTTAACACCATTGCATACAAACAAGAAATGATTCCAATTATTCCATTCCTTCTTCTGTGACATCTTAAAAACGGCTCTGGAATCAGCAGGCCAATCTATAATTATCTCTAATCAGCAGCAGCTGAGCTCTGCTGTTGTCTGCAGCTTCTGGTACACAGAACTTCAGGGTCCCAGTGCAGTGCAGGTGTCTGCAGGGGCTGTGCTCATTGCAAAAGGATTTTCAGAGATTGCACTGAGTTAAACTACAACAATTCCAGAACCTGGAAAATAGGCTGATGCTGCCCTTGCTTCAGCAGGCAGCTGTTATTTCTGCTTCATACAAATGCTACAAAAAAAGGGGAAAAGTTACATGAAAAAAATCATACAAATGTTCCTTGAAAACCTCATATATTGGACACGAACCAAGAGATCTTCCACAGCAGCAAAACTATTGATTATTGCCCAGGGCATGAAATATGGGCACAGTCAATTTTGTAGAAAACAGCCTGGCTTAGCCCTGTTCTTACAGCAAAGGACCAGAAATTTAGTGAGCACTGTTGTCCGTAGGCTCAACAGGACCAGGAGGGAATGGTCACAAATTCTGGATTAACCCTAAAAGTGGCTTTCCAGGCTGGTTTCTGCAGAGAGGGACTTCTCAGCCAGCCTTGCTGCTGCATCCCACTGTTCTGCAGGCTTCATTCTCCAGGGATTTGATCCATCTCACCTGTTTAAAAAGAGGAGGAAACAAATGGGGTAGGCATAACCTGAGTAGAATTCCATATATCCAGACACTCTCCCCAAATCCCTGGAGGAATGTGGCAGAAGCAGCTGAAATAATCTGCTGACCCCACTGATGGCATTTCTTAGCTCTGCTCCTTGGGAAAATACAATAAAAATTCTTCCTAGCAAGTCTCCCCAGCTCCTGGGTGGTTGTGAGGTAGAGCCAGGCTATTAAATCTGGAGGATTTGGTATCTAGAATGGCTCTGCAGAGATGTCCCAAAAACCCCCAGGAGAGCTCTGTGTCCTGCTGGGGTGATCCATGTGGAACCACATCCAGGATCAGGCTGAAAACATTCCCTATAACTCCTGGGTGACTTTGGAAACCCTGCAGGCCACACCATGATCCCAATAAATCCTTTGTTATGAGGCACCCTGTGCTCTGCTGCATCAGAGCACCGCTTGCAGAAAATGCCTCAGAGGCCACGGGGACGGCACCAGAAGTTTAAAATGAGTTGTTCTTTCGTTGAATTAGGAAAAATAGTGAATATTTCATGGAGCAAATGCTCCAGTTCTCATCTGCACGAGCAGAGCTGTGGCATCCAGCCATAAATTCAGTGGTGCTCAGTGTCTGGAGAGGCTTTTCCTGTCCATAAAACAAAGTGACACTGAGTGATCAGCCCCCAAAAATTCACAGGCTGAGGAAGCAGAGGAGAAATGCAGGGATCAGAGCAGCTTAGCCCACTGAGGATGTTTAGATGTCAGCAGCTGCTGGAAATGCACAGTCAGGAGGCAGGAGAGGAGCTGCAGGAGCTGCTGGGAGCTGCTTCTCTGCTCAGCATTTCCCCAGCTGTTTTTGTCCCAGTCCTGCTGAGCTTTCAGAGGATGGCAGTAATTCATCCTCTGTGGATGACTCTGTGTTTACAGAGCAGGAGGGGTCCCTGGCAGCTGGCACGTCCCCTCTGCTGTCCCCTGTGTGCCAGGACAGATTTTCTGCCCCGTGAGCAGCCAGGCAGTGTGACAGTGTTCACAGGGGTTTTTGGTTGAGGGAAGAGACGAGGATCTGACTCCATGTTTCAGAAGGCTGATTTATTATTTTATGATATATATTACATTAAAACTGTAGTAAATAATAGAAGAAAGGATTTCATCAGAAGGCTGGCTAAGAATAGAAAAAGAAAGAATGATAACAAAAGTTTCTGTCTCAGACAGAGAGTCCGAGCCAGCTGACTGTGATTGGCCATTAATTAGAAACAACCCCATGAGACCAATCCCAGACCCACCTGTTGCATTCCACAGCAGCAGATAATCAATGTTTACATTTTGTTCCTGAGGCCTCTCAGCTTCTCAGGAGGAAAAACCCTAAGGAAAGGATTTTCCATAAAAGATGAATGCGACAAGGCAGGGCCAGTTCTCCATCCCCCTGCCCTGGCTGCTGTCTGGGGGGGACAATGTGCCCAAATCCCCTCTGTGCACACCCAGGAGCTCCCTGGGTTCTGCCCTGGTTTGGGCAGAGCCTCTCCAGAACATGACTCACAACACTCCTGCCACCGTCTGAGGATGTTCAGGCAGAACAAATGGCATGTGACCCCAGGCCAATCACAGCTGGGAATTTGGATTAAAAATAAAAGAGGAATGAGAACATTTGTCACAGAATACTCTGTCCTTCGAGGAGAGGGAAATTTTCTAGCGGGGAATCAAAACAGCATTTATTTTTATTAAAAGTGCTTCTGTTTCACTCCATTTTTTCTGACCCTAAGAGCAATTCTCCCTCGTGGGTTTTTGGCTTAGTGAAGCAACACAATGTATGTTTTTTCTCAGCCTGGGAAGGGGGAATGTCCTGCCTGTGAGAAGCTGCCTGCACCTTGCACTTCTGAGCAGAGTGAGAAAGGAATTGGGATTTTCTGTGCATGTCAAACAGGGCCAGAACAAGGAGGAAAGTTTACATGTTTGTTGTCTGGAATTAAAGTTTGGGAGTGCCCAAGCTGGGTTTGGTAGGGGATCATCTCCTTGGGGCTGATTGTCAGGAGGACAGGGATGGAAATCTCCTGTGTGGTACAAGGTGCAGGCAGGGCTCTGCTCCGGTGCTCACCCTGCTCTCCACAGAGACACAGGGACCAGGGGGTGTGTGCCATGTCACACAGGAGTGGGACAACACACTGGCAACAAACACCACACTGAAGGGTGTTTCTGAGTTTTGGGGTTTTGTTGGAGGTTTTTGTTGATTTTCTTTTGGTTTTTGTTGATTTTTTTTTGTTTGTTTTTTGATGGTGCCAATTTTCTGCACTGCCTCTCAGAACAGGACCAGGAGCTGAGCAAGCACAGAGCAGCTCATGGGCAGCCTGTGCCTCTCACCCTGCTCCAGCAGAGCTTCTGCTCCCCAGTTTGTTGGGAAGGATGAAAGTTTGGCAAGAAAATCTCACAGACATGTGTGCTTGGCAGAAAGATTTTTAAATGTAGAGTCTGATGAAGGAATAGAGATGGAAGCAAGTTTTGATATAGAAGAAAAGAATTGCTGAGCCAGTCTCACAGGATAACCAAGGAGGCAAAGGGTGTGTTAGTTAGAAGGGGTTTTATGGCTCAAACCCACCCCAAACAAGAAGATGTTTTTACCAAGCAGAAAGAGCACAGGCAAACAAGTCAGCAAAGCTGCAAATAGGAGAAAGCTCTCAGAATTTTCTAATGTGAGAAAACTGGAAAACAACTTCTAGCTTAAACTGTAATGTACTGACTTTAGTGACTGGAGAACAGTAACACGAATATGGTAATTACAGTAGTTATGATGGGCTATAGATAAAAGTTAAGGTATAGATTGGTTCTACTGTATGAAGATGCTCAGCAAAGAAAAGTAAATAATGCATTGTAACCAAAACCAAAGGGTCTCCAGGGCTGCCTGCAGCTGGGGCTGACAGCTGTGGGCACAGCTCTGTCACCCACCACCCTGGACTGCTGTGACCTCCTGGATGGAATAAGCTGCATTTTGGATACAATAAACTGCATTTTGTATAAAATAAACTGCATTTTGGATACAATAAGCTGCATTTTGGAGAGCCCCTGGAGTCCCACATCCCTCATTTCGGCTCTCACACCAGTTAACCAGTCTCCCCCTCTGGGCTGGGCTCTGCTCTGCTCTGGTCACACATTCCCCACCCTGGGCTCCCCAGGCACAGCAGGGTCAGCACAGCCTGCAGGGCACATAATTCCCTGGCTGAGAGCTCTGCCCTCCTTATCAGCTGGCAGGGAGAGCTGCTATCAGTGTGGCAGGGGCACCCTGCTCACAGATTGTGCCTCTCACAGATTGTCTCTGCGCTATTTTGTCTCTGTGCCCTGTCCTGCACCATCCAGCCAAGGGATTCTGCTCACTCAGCTCCAGCTCTTGAGGCTTTGCAGAGCTCTGTAAACACAAACTCCCAGAGAAGAAACCCCAGAGTGTGCCATGGCAGGGAGAAATATGTTTTAAATACATTCAGTGAGGATTACTTAAACACCTCATCAATCAAGCGACAAACAAAAAGAGAGATCTGATTTATAATCCTTCTTTGCTTTTTATTTATAGTCCCTCTCTGCTTCTCTGGGTGTAGGAAGAGGCTGGTGGATGGCAGGAAACTCAAATAATATTTTATTTTTCCACCTGCTTGCCTCTATTACAGTGTGGCCAGTGGTGTGTTAGGCTCAGAGCATTCCAGAAAGGAGCCCAGGCAGTGTGGGAGCAATCATGAAATGACATTTTATTTTCTGGGAGGCTTGGAGGCTCCCTTCAGCTGTAGGTTATTGCACACATTTTTCAGGCAGCTGATCCCAGGGAAAAGAGCTGTGCTGAAAAAAGAGATAAACACTGATTTCCTTGCTTCACTTCAGGAACAGATTTCCAGGAGCACTGAGTCAGGAGAATGATTTCTTTCTTATGGTTCTATTTTCTTTCTGTTGAAATCAATTACTAAATCAAAGGAAATCTGTGGTGATTATCAGGCTGCAGCCCTCAGCCTCTGCTGACCCAGTCCAGTGTGGGTTTTTATTTTCTGTTACTTGAGGACAGAAATGGTGGGGAGAACTCAGTGAAATACAGGATTGGAAGCAAGGCTGAATGTAACAAGGTGCCCACTGTTACTGCAGGTGAGATGGAGAACCCAGGCGTCCTCACTCTGAAGGACAGGAGCTCACAGAAGTGTCAGAGAACACTTGGGCTGTCAGAGAGGGATTTGAGAAAAGCAGGATGGTGAAGGACCTGAACACCACGTTTAGAGCAGAGAATGAGGGGCAAACTGTTAGAAGGGTGATCAGGGATCTGATCCCTCCTCCTGTCCCAAGGAGCTGAGAGTCTCGAGCTGTTCCTGGCAGCCTGAGAGGGAAAAGCAGAAGCTGGGGTGGAGAATCCGAAGGAGAAGAGCGCTCTGTGCACTTCCCTCCTTGCCTGGGCGTTCCGGGGACAGAGGCACAAAGCTCTGGGTGCCACCCTGGCAGGGGCAGCTGGAGCCTCTCCTGCTCTCCATGAGCAGCTCCGGGAGCTGCAGCTGCCCACAGAGCTCCGCAGAAATTCACCTGCTTGCTCTCTCACAGGTGGGGCTTTCTCTGCAGCTCGTGGGCTGAGGATGTTGGTACCAGGGAGATGGAAAAACCCGAGACTTTTAAGGGCACACCTGGATTAAACCCCTTGGCTTGCAGCTTCTGCTATCAGGGGAGGATATTTATGCAGGAACTGTTTGTTTCAGTACTTGAACCTCTGCTGGTGAGACCAGTGTGGACATAAATACATATATAAACACATATAAATATGTAAACATTATATTAAATAAAATATGGAAATTTATTTTAAATAAATAATAGAAATAATTATAAAAAGATAATAGAAATAGAATAATACTATGTTATAATCATAAGGATTATTATAATAATTATACAACAATAATGTATTAATTATTAAATACAATTTAATATTATCAAACACTATTTATTATTAAATATAATGATTATAATAATTATATAATACAATAATTATAGAGATATAATAATATAAAATTATATATACACAAATGTAAATATAATATAAAAATATATAAATAGAAAATAGATATTGAAATATATAAATATATTAAAATATTAATATTATATATTATTAAATATATTATTATGTAATATATAAATATATCCCATAAAGGTAAATATAATATAAAATACATAAATAGAAAATAGATGTTTAAATATATAAATAGAAAATAGAAATATTTAAATATATAAATAGAAAATAAATATAATTATATTACATCAATATAAATATGATATATAAATATTTACATATAAAATAGCTATAAATCTACAATAAATCTATAATAAAGAAATATATAATATAATAAGTATAAACGTATATAAACAAGCATTTCTCTCTTTGAGAGCAATAAAACTCCAGCTCATTCCCAGGGAGCAGCAGCAGCTGAAGTTGTGACATCTGCTGCCCAGCTCCACCCGTGAAAGGCTTTCTGTATTTCCTGCTAAAGGAGCAATTCCCCACATTGAATATTCCCCCACACTTGGGTGCAAATTCTGCCTTGCAGACCCTTCCCCCTCTGCTCCTGGCTGCCCCCAGTGAGGATTCCAGCTCAGCCCCCCCTGATTTGCAAACTCTGCTGTTCCTTCCAGCCCTGATTGCATGGTATCCCCATGGCAGCTGCCATTGCCTAAGACAAACAAACATTAAGAAAGAATTTAATGTATTGTTGCTTGTGCTCTGATAACAAATGCAAGAGCTGGGGACAAGAGGGGGAACTGTCACCTGGAACAGGCAGTTCCAGCACCCAGGGCTTTGGGACAGGGCCAGGAACGTGCTCAGTGCAGCCGGGGAAGGCTGGGCCAGGCTTTTGGGAGGGCAGATTCGAACAGTTTTTATTGAATATTATGACAAATATTGCCTTTGGGTCCCACCTGTGCCACAAACCCACCGTGATCCCCTGCTATGGGAGGGATCCACACCGAGAGCTCTGAACCCTCATCTTGCAGCTGTTTTGTTCCCTGGAAATTCTGGAAGCTCTTTTGCCATCTTCCTGTGAATAAAGAGCCAGGGATGGCAAGGATCCCCCCCAGGGGTCTCCTGCTGGCTGGGGCTGAGCAAATCTCAGCTTTTCCAGCGAGGCTTTGTCTGCTCACAGGAAAAGCCAGAGACAGATGCCTGCAGTGCCACCAAGTCCTTGCAGCACTCAGGCACCCTGAAGGCTCAGGAACAGCCTTGGCAGCCCCATTCCAGCAGGGCAGAAGCAAATACAGCCACATCAAGTACAGGTTTTGGAAATTAGAGTAAAATTTGAGATTTTTTTTCAGCCAGACCCAACATTTCTCATGCCTCGGGTTTGTTTTTTTTTTTTTTGCCTAAAACAAGGTTATTTCACAAAAGGTGAGAAGGAAAAGAGAGAAGAATGAAATGAGGACACGAGCTTTGCTAGGTTCCATGCATAAATGATATTATTTAGTTGTAGTAGCAGATTTCTTTAAAATGTCATCCATTAAATGAGAGAAAGAAGCTTCTGCACAGGACTGGAAAGCAGATTTGGGGTGGCACAAGGCTGCGGAGGCTGGGATTTGTCTCATTTTTATTCAGTCATCTAAAATTTCCATCCAGAGCCTGCAGAAGGAGCAGCACCTCCAGAGAATGAGGCAAAGCCCAGCCTGAGCCATCAATCCCTGCAGGAGATCGATGCCAGAATGAGTCTAACTGGATGCTTGGCTTTTGGACAGATTTAAATTAAGGATTAGGAGCTCAAGGCATGACACAAATGCACATTTTTGCTTTGTAAATAGTCAAAGAGTTAGAGGAGAGGGTCGGGAGGGAGCCTAGAAATTCATTCAGAACCAGATGATGGCAGAAAAAAATAAATCCGAGTCTTTCTGGTGTAACTTAAACATCCTTTTTTCCTTCATAAATGAAGCCCTGCTAATTAGCCAGGACACCTTTCCAGTGACTTGTGCCATCCTTTTTTCTGCAGTGTTTAGATCACTGATGTCCATTAACTCCTGAAATATCAGAGACAATATTAAGGACAAAAAAAAAAAAAGACTTCTCTAAAAGGAAAAGAATGCTATGAAAACAAACTGTGGCTTTTTAGGACTTTTTGCAATTTCCTGAGGCTTTTTCTTGAGCTGGGGAACATCAAGTCCTCCCTGTGCAGCAATTCGTGGGAACAGTGGCTCAGCCCAGAGAGGCTCAGCCACATTTGGGCCATCCCTGGGCTCCAGAAGGGCTCCAAAAGGAACAGCCTGGATTTTGGGCAGCCCTGGCAGCCAGGGATTGGAAATGGCAGCAGGAAAAGCCAGGCTGGATGGGGCAGGGGCTGATTCCTTGCAGGGTTGGGAGGGTGGGTGGCTTCCCCCAGGAATTCCCATCCTGAGTGAGACACCAGGGCTGGGCCTGGAATTCCCAATTCTTGGGAATTCCCAATTCCCAATTCTCCGGCTCAGCACTGGGGCTGGCAGTGCCCTGAAGCCCAGCACAAACCAGCCATGGGCAGGGCTGCCAGCCCCAGCTGCCAGCCAAGCAGGGCTTTGGCCATCAAGCACAGGTTTTGGCCATCAAGCCAATGTTTTGGCCATCAAGAAGATATTTTGGCCACCAAGCAGAGGTTGTGGCCACCAAGCAGAGGCTTTGGACACCAAGAAGATATTTTGGCCATCAAGAAGATGTTTGGGCCACCAAGAACAGGTTTTTGCCGCCTAGCAGAGCTTTTGGCTGCCAAGAAGAGGCTTCGGCCACCAAGAAGATGTTTTGGCCACCAATCAAAGCTTTTGGCCACAAGCAGAAGCTTTTGGCCACCAATCAGATATTTTGGCCACCAAGGCAATGTTTTGGCCACCAAGCCAATGTTTTGGCCACCAAGAAGATGTTGTGGCCACCAAGCACAGCTTTTGGCCACCCAGTACAGCTTTTGGCCACCAAGCCAATGTTTTTGCCACCAAGAGAGGTTTTCACCACCAAGCAGAGGCTTTGGACACCAAGAAGATGTTTTGGCCACCAAGCCAATGTTTTGGCCATGCAGCACATCTTTTGGCCGCCAAGCAGGTATTTTGGCTACCAAGCAGGGCTTTGGCTACCCAGCAGATATTTTGGCCAGCAAGAAGATGTTGTGGCCACCAAGAAGATATTTTGGCCACCCAGCAGAGCTTTTGGCCACCAGGCCATCCTGTTTAGCCCCAGAGCCCTGGGATGTGCTCCCTGCACCCCTCCTGTCCCTGCCTTTAATCCATGGCTGGGGCAGGGCTGCCTGGCACAGGTGAAAATTCACATTTTCACCTTCCCATTCTGCCTGCTGGGCCTTGCAGGTGGGTCCCAGGCATTGATTGATCCCAGCAGCTCAGGGTTTACAAACCAGAATGCTCAGGTCTCTGAGGGGATGTGGAATTTCTGGGTGCACTCTGTACTTTGTTACCATGAAGCAAATGGCACCCAGAAAACCCCTCATGCACCCCAGCTGGGATGATCTCCCAGTTTGGCAGCAAACTATTCCAGAAAAACTACTCCAAAATAATTTGAAATCCATTTTCACACCTGCAGTAGTTTCAGCTTTCAGTGCTTCCCCAGCTTGTTCATAGGAATGTTGCATTGCACAGCACATGTACTGCTTCCCCTACGCTCACAAGGTCAATTATTCTGTCAAAAAAAGGAAATTAAATTAAATTAACATGGCACAGTTTCAGCCTTGACAAGAAATACTTGTTCTGTTGCTATTGGCTGGACACCCTAAGATGGACAGTTCAATCAGGGATTAATTTGCTATTTGAAGCTGGAATAACCTGCAACTGTCTTGGTCCTTTCTTAAGAAAGGAAAAAAATGGAAGAAATTTTCCTTCCTGGGTCCTGTGAGGCCTCACTTTTCCATGATCCTGAGCTCTTAGAGACAACCATGGAGTGGCTCAGATTGTTGCAGTTTCCTCCAGGACTCCGGGGTGAATTTCCCTGCAGCTCCCTCACTCGAGTGAATCCAACCCAGCTGAACACATTTAACCTCTTCTCTTCCTCTCTCTGCACTCTTTGCTAATTTGAATTATTCCCAGCATCTGGTGGGAGTTAACCTCTTGTGGAGGCTCAAGCAGAGAAGCTGTTGACCAATTAATCTTTATTCTTCTGTTATTTCCTCGTCTTCCCTTGGCAGCGCTGGGGTTTTTCTCTTTTTCTTTGTTTTAAAGCGCTGAATCTTTTCTCCTCTCCTTCGAGGCCTCCTTCAAGCTGTCATTTTCTGCTTTAATGTTGGAACACCTCTGGACATTTCCCACCCTGGGCTCGCACAAACAGAAGGGAAATGTTTGATTTGAGAGCCAGGGTGCAAAAAGCTGCCCCACAAAGCTGCAGTGATGCTCCCCAGCCCAGAAACCGGGGCATGGCATTGCTTACAGGACATATCACCAGAGAGATTCATTTAAATTTACTTGAATTTAATTTACAGAGGGATTAATTTTCATTATTAACAGCTCCGTGGACCTGAGTTGATTTAGGGTACCTGGATTTAGGCACCCTGGAAAACACTCAGGGCATGAGAAAGTAACACTCAAAACCACCAGGAGGGGAAAAAGAGAGGAAAAAAAACCCCAAAAAACCAACCAAACAAAAACAAACAACAACAACAAAAACAAAAAAACCCCCAAAAAAAACAAAAGACCCAAAAAAACCAAAACAAACAAACAAAAAAAACCCCCAAAAAGCCCAACAAACAAACAAACAACCAAAAAACCCCCAAAACCAAAAACACCAAAAAAACCAAAATGAAACAAAAAAACCCCACCAAAACCAAAACCTCCCCCCTCAAAAAAACCAACAAAAACCCCCAAAAAACCAACAAAAAATCAAAAAAACAAAACTCAAAAAAACCCCCTTGAGCCCCAAAGAGTTGCTCACCTCCAAATGAACACAGAGCTGGGGAAATGGAATTTTAAAGGAAAAATCACAGTTTAGCTGTCTTGTTTGTAAATAAAATTATTTCTAGTGGTGCTTTATAATGGGTTTTTCCTGGGAAAAAAAAAAGGCCATTTCCTGGTGTCCTGGGGAAAATCCTGCAAGGGAACTGAGCATGGGGTTTGGTGTGCAATCTTTGGATGACCTGAGGCGATCCCTTACCTGCTCCTGCCTCCTCCACCAGTGAAATGCAGAAAATTGGCCCTGATTGTTGTGAAGCACTTGGGGAAATGTGGGAAATTTCTGGTGCTGCCAAGCCAGGGATGGCCAGGCAGGACGAGGAGTTCCCTTGGGGAAGGCGCAGCTGGCAGCCTGAGCTGTTATCTGTGCAAACCACAGCTGATTAAAGCTCCAATAAAACCTGCTGGCTCCTCAATCCACTGAGCAATTCCTCAGTTCAAACCCTGGCAGCAGCATTGAAGCCCAGCTGGGGCAATTTCCAAGGAAATCAGGAGATGGAATCGTGTGGCAGCATCCTGGTGCCCTGCAAAATGAGCAAAATGAGGAGCTCTGGGTGCCTCAGCAGGGTGGGACAGATGGGTTTTCAACAAAAAGCTAAAAAAGCTCTTCCCCTGCACCTGTCCTAAGGGAGATTTTCAACACAAAATATTTTTCAACAAAAGCTCTTCCCCTGCACCTGTCCAGGGGAGAATTCAACAAAAAGCTCTTCCCTGCACCTATCCAAGGAAGATTTTCGACAAAAAACCCTTTGGAACAAAAAGCTCTTCCCTTGCACCTATCCAAGGAAGATTTTCAACAAAAAATATTTTTCAACAAAAATCTCATCCCTGCACCTATCCAAGGGAGAATTCAACCAAAGCTCTTCCCCTGCACCTATCCAAGGGGGAATTCAACCAAAACTCTTCCCCTGCACCTATCCAAGGGAGAATTCAACAGAAAGCTCTTCCCTGCACCTATCCAAGGAGATTTTCCACATAAACCTCTTCCCCTGCACCTATCCAACAGAGAATTTCAACAAAAATCTCTGCACTTATCCAATGGAGAGTTAAAAAAACCCAAACTCTTCCCCTGCACCTTTCCAAGGGAGATTTCCCACAAAAACTCTTCCCCTGCACCTATCCAAGGAGATTTTCCACAAAAAATCTTTTTCAACAAAAAGCTCTTCCCCTGCACCTATCCAAGGGAGAATTCAACAAAAAATCTTCCCCTGCACCTATCCAAGGAGATTTTCAACAAAAACCCCTTTGGAACAAAAAGGTGTTCCCTTGCACCTATCCAAGGAAGATTTTCAACAAAAAATCTTTTTCAACAAAAAGCTCTTCCCCTGCACCTTTCCAGAGGAGATTTTCCACAAAAATCTCTTCCCTGCACCTATCCAAGGAGATTTTCCACATAAACCTCTTCCCCTGCACCTATCCAATGGAGAATTTAAACAAAAAATCTTTTTCAACAAAAATCTCATCCCTGCACCTTTCCAAGGGAGATTTTCCACAAAAATCTCTTCCCCTGCTCCTATCCAAGGAGATTTTCCACAGAAAGTGTTCCTCTGCACCTATCTAAGGGAGAATTCAACAAAAAGCTCTTCCCATGCCCCTATCCAACGGGGAATTTCAACAAAAAATATTTTTCAACAAAAAGCTCTTCCCCTGCACCTATCCAAAGGAAATTTTTCATAAAAATCTCTTCCCTGTCCCTATCCAAGGGAGATTTTAAAAAAATAAACTCTTCCCCTGCACCTTTCTAAGGGATAATTCAACAAAAAGCTCTTCCCTTGCACCCATCCAAGGGAGAATTCAACAAAAGATATTTTTAACAAAAATCTCATCCCTGCACCTATCCCAGGGAGAAATCAACAAAAACTCTTCCCCTGCACTTATCCAAGGGAGAATTTCAACAAAAAAATCTTTTTCAACGAAAATCTCATCCCTGCACCTATCCAGAGGTGATTTTCCACAAAATCTCTTCCTCTGCACCTATCCAAGGAGATTTTCTGTAAAAAGCTCTTTCCCTGCACCCATCCAGGGGGATTTTGCTGCTCTGCTGTCAGGCAGGATGTACCCACTGATTTAAGGCTCCCCAGGCATGCCAAGGATGTGTCAGCTTGCTGCTGGCAGCAGGAATTGTGTTTGTGTAACAAACAGCTTTGAAACCCTGTTAAGAAACATTGTCTGATCTGCAGCATGGGACTCGTTTGTTTGGTTGCTGTCATTTTTTAATAAAAAGGGGAAAAAAAATGTGCACAAGACGTTTCTCCAAAATTCTGGAGGGCACTTTGGAATGCCTTAAAAAAAAAAAATTAAAAAACCCCAAAACCAAGCAACAAAGAGCATGACAGATTGGGTAAGAGCTCCATCTCCTCCTCCTGGAAGGCTGGTTGGGATGTGCAGGGGGATGTTTGTTGTGTCTCCTGGACACTGCTGTCCCTGCATTGCCTGCTCTGTGAATTGCACAAGGGTTTCAACACCGTCCCCACCGTGGCAGGCTCTGAAATGGGCATTGTTGAAAAAAAATCACCATTTAAGGAATGGTCACCATTTAAGGAAGGCGAAGGGGAGACGTGCACATCTTAGGGGTTGATGATCATTGGTCTCCAATTTATTGATCCAGGTTACACATTTTTATGAGTGTTAATAAGCTCATGCATATTCTGTAAACTAAGCATTCTATTCGTTAAACTATATATCAACTCTTCTTCATTCTTTCAGTCTTGCATTCCATTTCCCACGTCTCTCTGACTCCTCGTTATCGCACCCAGAGATGTCCAAGGACACAGTGTTTTCGCAGGTGCAAAAACTCAAATCAGAAGGCTAAACACAGTATTTTTCCAGCTTCTAATAACTAACATTCCCACAGGGCATTGCAGCCCTGCCCTGCTGCTCCTTCTGGGCTGGGAGCCCTGGTGTGTGCCATGCCAGAGCTTGGGAATGGCACAGCCAGGGAGGCAGGGAGTGAAGGGACAGGGACAGGGACAGGGACAGGGACAGGGACAGGGACAGGGACAGGTGCAGTAAACCCCATAGCACCATGGAGAATCTAACAACAGGAATGCTGACACAGCAGCAAAGAGGTTCCTGTCTCCATGGCCATTCGCCCTATCTCTATAACCATGTCAGGCAATTTCTTGTTGACCCCCAACCATTGGTCATTCATGGACCCCCTAACCCCTGACCATTGGTCAGTTTGGGATCCCTGCCAAGCCTATAAAAGTAGCATTCTGTACCCTACTAAGGGAGAAGAAGAAGAGCTGAGACCCTTCATGGACCCCCAAGTAAAGCCATCTCTGTGGAACAACTCGTTCCTTCTTCTTCCTCCTCTCTCTCTCGTCTGCTGTAGCCTTGAGCCAAGGGCAAACTACCTTGCAAGGAAGTTGAAACCTGAAGAGCTGGCAAATCAGTATAAGAGCTGATATACCTCATGCTTGCTTTGTGGTAGCCCCACGGCCTGGGCTGAGCTAGCCTGGCCTCTGGGCTCTCTATCCCCCTGGGGACAGAGCTCCCGGGCTACACAGCTCTGCTCTGTGGTGAGGCCATAAAAGAGACCATTAGACAGGGACAGGGACAGGGACAGGGCTCCATCCCTGCCCTGGCACCTCCTGAGGCTGCTCCCCTGTGCCAGAGCTCCCTCAGCAGAGCCAGGGGCAGGGAACTGCCTGCAGTGGGCACCGCAGGGTGAGCAATGCTGTACTGTGGGGCTCTGAGGCCCTATCTCCTGTGGCAAATTGTAGGGTAGATCATGATAGGAACAGTGCAGCGGGGAAGAAGGTAAGGGAGGAGAAGTCTGTTTTTTGGGCTGATGGGGATTTTGAAGTTTAGAATGAATTTTCATGCTCAGAAGGAGGTGAGGCTTTCTGTTCCGGAGTGGATGGAGATTGTTATTGGGATTAGGCTGATGAAGAAGGAGGTTTTGTGTTTGTGATTGTGCTGGGGGTGTTCTTGAGGTTGTTGGATCAAGTGGAAATAGCCCCAGTGCTGGGGCTCAGAATCAGAGCCTGCCTGAGCTTTCCTTGGGAGTTTGGAGCCTCCTCTGTGCCCCAGTGCAGGCTGCAGCCTCGCTGTGTCCTGTTGGGCTCTCCTGTGCCTCTCTCAGCAGGGAAGGAGCCCTGGGGGCTCTCAGCTCCCTCCCTCCCTCCCTCCCAGGGCTCTGGAGAAGGCTCTGCCCTGCTGGAGCTGCCCAGGTGCTCCTCTCCAGGTGCCCCAAGGGCTGGGGAAGGAAATCTGCTCTGATTTGTGTCCTCAGCCCCTGGCTGCAAATCAGAGGCTCAGAGATGTGGCAGCCAGCGAGGGCCAGCAGGGTGCAGGGGACAGGAGCTGGGGACAATGGGAGAGGCTGGGGGGCAGCAGGAGCCCTGCCTGGCCCTGGCCCTGCTCCTGTGCAGGGATCTGAGCCAGCCCAGCAGGGAGAGACCCTGGAGCCACAGCAGCTCCTCTCCCCTCTTGCTTTAGCAGCGCCCACAGCTGAAGGACAGAGCTCCTGCAAGGGGAATCTGAGCATTCTGGCCATACAGAAGGGAATTTCTCAGCCACTGGCATTGAGTGAGGCTTGAGCCCAGCCCAGGATCAGTGCAGGATTCACACTGAGCTCATGTGTCCTGGTTTAGGGCAAATAAGAGCCTGCTTTGCTTACTCCTGGTCTCATCTCACAGCAGGCGCCAGGGAGGGTGGATTTTCATGGGGGTACTGCATAGTGCCAGTGCCAAACCATGACCTCATGGCAATCCCTTTTCACTGGTTTTAGTGCCTGATGTATTCTTCAAATCACTTTTCTGTTTTTCAGACATCCCTTCTGTGGTTTTGGGGCAGGTATCCGCCGTGTTCCATTGAGGATCAAATCCTGCTGCCTTTGCCACCCAAACCCCTCCTCCCTGGGAACACAAACCCCATTTGTGCATCATCCATGGGGGCCAATACTGCAAATCCTGGCTCAAAGGCTTCTCCTGGAAACCTCCTCTGACTGAGAGTGGCAGAACCCACACCACAAACCCCTGAGTGGTGCCACGTGGAGCACAAATGGGATTTTTCTCCAAAGGTGAGCAGCTCCCCCATTCTGGGCTGATCCCAGATTTGAGGCTCTGCCCCTGCACTGGGCATTTTCCAGTGAAACTCTGGGTTAGTTGTGTGCCAGCCTTGCTGCTGGTGAAGCTCAGCTTTATTGTGTACCAAAGGAAGGGCAGAGCAAACAGGGAGGAGACATTCTATATAAAATTCATAACTGGGTGCTTTACAGCCCACTGGTTCCTCCCTCACAATACATCCCTGCCCATGGAGTTAGATGTTCCTAAAGGTCCCTTCCCACCCAACCCTTCCTGTGACAACATCTGGGTTAAGTTGTATCATTTCCAGTACTTACAATTTCTTGTGGTACCTCTCATGAACACCTCACAATCCAAGGAGCAAATGAAAAGTGATGCCTTTGGGAACCAGCAACAGCTGCCATCAGAAAATCCCCTCTTTGTGACTCACAACTTTCACTGCTGGGTGCTGCCAGTGCCCTGCTCAGCACCCAGCCCTCCAGGTAACTCCTACAGAACACCTTTGCAACCCTGCTGTGTTTCCAAAACCCATTTCTTAGCAGGGCTTCATCCCTGTCACTTCATCTGGTGTGGTGCCATTGCCTCCAGGCCGTCTGAGCCCTGAAATGACACTTGCAGCAGACTCTGCACCTTGGAATGGCCGTGGGGAACGCAGAGTCCTTCGTGCAGAAAAGAAGGTGAAGAGCTCCCAGTTAAATTTCCACCACCTTCGTTTATTTTTATTTTCTGTCAATAACAGCTGCAGAGTAAAATGTGGTCATTAATTTACTAAGAATTTAGTAAGTTTTATTTTTTAATATTTAGAACAAACCTGTCTCTGGTAGTCATTTTTCAATGTCTTTTCCCACAGAACTGCAAGGAGAACTCAGGGAATTTCATTCCATAAATTGATCTTGCAAAGTCAAAGCACCTTGGAAGTCCCATCTTTGAATCTGGCTTCATTACCCCTGTTTATATTTTACTGTAAAAATGCATGGACTGAAAATATCAAATATTTCACGCAAGCTGTTCAGGCAGAGTCCAGATGCAGAGGAAGCTGCACATCCCTGTGCCTTTCCTACCAGACTAGAATGAATCACATTAATCCACATTAAAATGTGAAAACTGAAGAGAAAAGGAGAAATATTCAGCTGGGGAAATATTCAGCTAAAGAGGTCCTGGATCTTTTAATTGGAGTTCAGCTAAGTTTAGCATAATCTGGATTCCAACACACAGAAACAAACCCATTCCTTTGGATTGTACATCTGAATTTACTTCTGACTGCAGGACTCTGGTCATTCCTCTCCTTTCATTTACTCTGCTTTGAGGCTGAGCTGGGAGGGAATTTTGGGAGTCTGCATTCTTCCCAAGAGGATCTCCCTGAGCCCAAGGACCCAGCTGGAGCTGTGACCGTGAACAGCTTTGGATTTGTGTCCCTGCACAAACCTTCAGGGCTCAGTGTCGGGTTTGGGTTCTGTGCCATGGAGGGAACCCAGCAACCCAAGCCCACCAGGAGCAGCTGATTCAAGGAGATCTCACTGATCAGTCCCTGATATCATCCTGTTATCAACAGAGACCCAAATCCATTTTTCAAGGTCTAGAACCCAAAGCTTGTCCTTGTTACAGGAGCCACCTCCTCCCCTCTGCTGACATTTTTCATTTATTGCAGCAGGCAGAAGACAGATCTCCCTTGCCAGCAAGCAGATGTTCACCAAGAAGGTTTTACTAACTGATCAATTGCAAAATCCCTCACTGCAATCCTTTCAGAAAATCAGATGCCCTCTGTCCTTCCTCCCACTCCAGCTTAGTTGCCAAAACTTACATACAAAATTATTACTGTAATGTTTTATAGTCACTGGGAAAAAAAAAAAATCCATTTGGTCTTACAGAATGATGTGAAATGAATCTGTGGCCTCAAAAGGAAAAAAAAAAGGTCTATTAAAAGTAGCTCTTTTTCCTCCCTCCTCCCTCTCCCAGGCCCCTTTTACTCCCCTCCCCCAACAATAAAGGATGTTTTGGAACAGCCTTTTCAGGAAACATTTCCACAGCAAAATGCAGCATCATTTATAATATTTAAAGCTACATTTTTGTTGAGATGGCTTGGCAGGCTTCGCTTGCAAATCTGGCAGGATATGGCCAGCTGAGAGTTAGCACTAACAGGCTGAGGATATGCTGACACAACAGAATGCTTTAATCACCACTGCAGCAGCAGGACAGGATCCTCTCCTGCACTGCCAGCTCTTCCCAGTGTGAGAACCAATGGTGCTGCGTGCTCCTCCTTCCCTCCCTGCCTCTGGAGACTCCAGCTCTCCCTTCTGTCTCCACTGAGCTCAAAAAGCCTCCTTGGGTAACAGCACAGGGCAGAATGAGCAATGGATGTTCCTCTTGGCCAACGCTGTGCTGAAAGTGCTCCCCATTTCCAGCACGACGAGGGAGCTTAATAATTAAAAAGAAAGCCCTTAACCAGTTTGTGTCCCAATAGAAGGGCTATTTTCACTGGCAGCTAAAGCTCTTTTTTGGCTTCACCCTTTTCTGAAGCAGGGCTGAGAGCCACGTTCAGTTTGCAAAATCCCAACTGGAAACTCGTCCTGTTTGAGAGCTGGGAGCTGATCTCAGCCACTCGCAAAGAGCTCTCAAAGCAAATTAATTTCACATTTCAAAGGAGCCCTGAAGCATTTAACCCCAAAAATCTGAGAGTTGCTGCCTTGACTAATGCTTGCCCAGAGCAAGACTTGCCCAGAGAATTCCTGCTACAGGATCCAGCCAAGCTACAGACTTGCAAAACTTCAATATTCACCACATTAAGCAATAAAGAGATGCAGTGAAAGAGATTGTGATTTGAAAAAACCTTTCCTATTTTGGGAGCATATAAATTTAGAGGTGCTGGCTTTTTTGGCTTTTAGAGGTTACTGGCTTTGGTGCACTGAAAGTTCTTGCAAACACCAAGTCCATGGGGCATTTGTCTCTTAGGAAAAAAATAAAGGTAAAATCCTGCACACACACACACACACACACATCTCACCCTGCTACACTGCATCCAAAGCTGTGGAATCATTTCCTCCTTTCTTCCTTTGCTGGGTCAGTCTTTGCCTCCTGAGTGTTTACCTCAGGCCAGTGAAGATGTGCTGCCTAATTTCCTCTGCATCCCCTGCATGTCCAAAGGAAAATCCAGAAGTTCAGGAATTGTTTTTCCTGCACCCACCATTTCCAGGGCTGAGCAGAGTGGAGGTACATTCCTTGTATCCCTGGGGTTGGATGCAGCCCTGTGCAGCTGATTTTTAGCCACTGGTTTTCAGATCAGCCACTTGGAATGGGATTTCTGATGAGACCCATAATTTTTTGCAGTGCTTGAATGAGAACCTGAGCTGTTTGAACCTGAGGTGGGGGACTGAGCTGCTGAGCCAGGAGGGGTTTGCTGGGCTTGTTCCCCCTCAGATTTGTTTTCCTTCATCTATAAATTTCTAGCTGCAGCTTTGCATTGCTTGCGTTTGCAAAGTTGGTGTGACATCCCTTTAAGGGATATTACCTCTTATTTCAAAGGAAAAAAGTCCCATTGAAATGCATCCAACCTCAAGACAGAGTTTACAGCTACAACTCAAATATTAAATGCTGATTCCTCAGGGCTTGTCTGTGCCCACAGTGGCTGGACCTGAGGTGTGTTTGCTGGGGAAGGGGCTCAGCAGCTTTTGGCAAGCCCATTTCTCATTTCTCATTTCCCATTTCCCGTTTTCCATTTCCCATTTCCCATTTTCCCATGTTTTGGAATGCTGGTGGAATGTTCTGTCAGGGAAGGCTGAAGGGAAGTGAAGCATCTGCACCAGGGGCACCAAAGGGTTTTCCATGCTTTTATGGAAACTGTGGCTAAAATGGTCTGGGCTGCAGCAATGGGGGTGCTGGAAATGCTTTTTGTCCTCTCAATTTCCATTCCAGGCCCTCACAGCAACATTTGCTGGAGAGATGGTCACCAATGTTGCCTGAAGAAGGAAACTTTCCCTGCTGAACAGGAAGGAATGCTCCTGCAAGGAATCTTCTGCTGCCTGGCAGGGCCCGGGGAAGGGGCTGGATGTGTGACAGGGACACCCAATGACTTTCCCTGGGCTCCATTTCCCTGCAGGTTTTGCACAGAAAACGCAGATCAGTGTGAAACACAAGGCAGAATGGCAGCCCAGGAGTCTCAGAGCCTGTGGGAATGCCCAGGATCCCACACCATCCCTGAGGATTTCATGGTGTGGAGCACAGAGGACTGAGGGGCAGCACAGCACCAGCAAAATGAAGCTCTTCAGAGGCAGCATGTACCAGCTGACTGCTTCTATTTTTGAGCTGTGAAATGGTTTTAGTAGCACTGAAGATCAAAACCCAAATTGTTCATTTATGGCGTAGCCCATTCTACCCAAAACTCCAGAGAGTCTGAAAGTATTACAACCTACTGCTGAACTCCCATTAGCAAGTTTGTGTTTTTAATAAATAAAGTCCCATAGAAACAGAAAGTATTTACAATTAGATCAAAATTCTGAATATAATTCACAAGAGAAAATGCTATTTTTTGAGAAGATGTTTTCATATCCTCATAACAGTCATTTGTTCTAAATTAGTACATAGCAATTGTCCATTAAATGAACATTTTTCCCTTAAGACCTATTCTTGTAGAAAAGTATTTCAGGCAAAACTTCTTAACCATGATGTAACCACTCAGAATCAGAACATGTCAGTGATTAGTAACTCACAGAAAATATTAACACTTTGCATGGCTTGAGGAAAACATGGTGAATAATATCAATATGTGAGAGCAGACAGGATGTGGGGAGAACAACAGATTTTATTAGAGCAGCTGATACAGTTGAAGGAAAAGTTGAGGCTTTTGGGCACTCAGTGCCTTCATCCTCATAAAGGATAACATCCATTCCTGCAAAACTCTTCTGATTTTGACTCCATCACCACTCTCAAAATGTAGGGATTTTGGACTGAGTGGCTTAGGCACTGTCACTGCTGAATGGACAGTTTCAGAAAAATCACCCCTTGCACGAGTGGGATGAAGCTCTTTGGTTAATGCTGCTGGGTTATACAGATTTTTTTCAGTGCTTTACCAAAGTACTGAACTCAATTTCTCTGTCAGAGCATCTCTGCCACTTATTTCCAAATAATTTGGAATATTACTTCTGTAAGGACGTGCCCTAAAATTCCTTTTTGTTTGAAGCCACTTCTGGACTTCCATTTCAAAGGGAAGCCAGTGGGAAGTGGGATTGTTTAAGACACGCAGGCTCAGAGTCCCGGCTCTTGCTGGGTGCTGCTGTGACAGGAACTCAGAGCTGGAGCTGGGCTCCATCCCAGAGCCAGCTCCTGTCTGACCCCTCCAGGAGAGAGGCAGCTCTGGGAATTCTCCCACCGAGGGAGGGAAGGCCACTCTTCAAATGAACAGCGGGAAACGGCTTCAGCCAGAGGGAGAACATTCCAGAGGGAGAGCATTCCAGAGGGAGAACATTCCCTTTGCACTGTGACAGCCATGGAAGCGGGGATGCAACTCCTGCCAGGGCCACGCTCAGCTGGAACCACCTGAGATGTGCAGCAAGGCTGCAGGGCTGAGCATGAGCTGCATGAGCGGCCATGAACTGCAATGAGCTGCATGAGCTGCATGAACAGCAATGAGCTGCATGAGCTGCATGAGCTGCATAACTGCATAACTGCATGAGCTGCATGAGCTGCAATGACCTGCATGAGCTGCATGAACTGCAGTGAACTGCATGAGCTGCATGAGCTGCATGAACTGCAGTGAACTGCATGAGCTGCATGAACTGCATGAGCTGCAATGTGCTGGAATGAGCTGCATGAGCTGCATGAGCTGCATGAACTGCATGAGCTGCAATGTGCTGCAATGAGCTGCATGAGCTGCATGAGCACCAATGAACTGCATGAACTGCAATGAGCTGCATGAATGGCATGAACTGCAATGAGCTGCATGAGCTGCAGGAACGGCATGAACTGCATAACTGCATGAGCTGCATGAACTGCACGAGCTGCATGAGCTGCAGTGCTCTGTGTGCTCCAGGGCCACCCTTCCTGAGCCACCTGAGATGACCTCACTGCGAGCCTGGCAGGATCAGAGCTGCTCTCTGCAGCCTGGCAGTGACTTCATCTCAGCGCAATTCCACCCCTGGGCTCCACACCTGGAGCTCAATGATCCAATTCCCCACATTTCCTGGTGGGAACAGCGCTCACTGCTGACCTCAGGCCCAGAGGTTACCTGAAATCTGCAGCAGGAAACCTTTCCAGGTGCAGCAGGCATGAGCTGAAGGATTACTTTTAATATTTACCTCTCTCAGCTCCTTTATTGCATAATTTGCATTGGCTTAAGAGTTTCAAGGCCTGCATTAGGAGCAGAGCCAATTTCTACTCCCTGAAGCTCCTGCTCACACCTACATCACCCCTTTGTCCACTTGGGAATCACCACTCCCCTTGTCTCAGTTTAAGGCACATTTTTTGCTACATAAATAAAATGCAGACAGGGGGAGGAAACCAAGAGTACTGGGGACCTCTCCATATTTTGATATACAAGTTACAAAAAGTGGCTTTTCCCCCAGTATTCCTTCTCCTGGTTCACCACTGTGGGTCCCCCCTGCTTGATGTAGTCAGAGGTCACATTCACAAACTATCAAAGGTGGGCAGGTGGAATGTGAATCTCTCACCTCAGCACCAAGAATACCCAAAAATGACATTGTTAGGAAATTTATCTTCTGTTAAATTTGTTCACTCTGCTGTGCTCTGCTCCCTGGGGAACTCTTAGGTGACATTCTAGGGCAACACATGCAAGAAAACCAACAACCTCAACAGCAGGAACATCTCCCAGCACCCCTGGATGAACACCTAGAGCTCGAGTTGAACTCAGGGTGCAGAGTCTCCATCACAGCTTTACCTTTACACAAGAATTAATCTAAACCTTGCTTTTGCTTAGGAGTTAATTTGCAATTTTCCATGATATTTTGACTGCTGTTCAATGGCAGTTTATCCAATAACTGGGGAAGGTCTTGGGCCAAGAGGTTTGCACCAACCCATTCCAGCTCAGCCCTGGCTGCTGTGGGGTGGGAATTGGAGCGGCCGCTGCCTCACCAGCCTCACACTTGCCCGAGCAGAGGAATCAAAAGGACTCTGTTTCCTAGGAGTGCTGAGCAGTGCATGTTCCTCCCTTAATGAGCTCTTGAAATGGCATCTGATTTCTCAGTTTGCCCCCAGAGGAGTGGCCTGAGCTCTCCTTACACCCCTTTACAGCGCTCTGCCAGTGCCAAACCCTGTTATGGAAGGCACGAACATTTTCAGACCTGACACTTCTCCCTTTGGCCTTGCAGGCTCTCCTGGGAAGTTGCACCAATCTGGGACTGAATTTTACTGTGCTGCTGCCTCAGGAGCACAAAATGGAACGTTAATGCTTCAAACATTTCCCTGGGAATGCTCAAGGAGAAAGGTTTTTATTGAGTTGAAAATTTAAGTGCATGCTTGAGTGAAGCATCGATCATACTCGGACAAGCGATTGTAAGAAATAACGTAGTTAAAAAAAATTAATTCTGAAAATACTGCCAACAATTTCATGATATAGATACTTTTAATATTAAAAGTAAATTGTAAATGTGTCTTTATAAACAATATGCATAAAATAGATCTACTATTCTAAGCTCTCTCTCTTTAAATGCTGTTTCACAGTAATCTCTTAGGTACGCCAAGTTTTTCCCTCATAGAAATAGTGCAATCTGAAGAACATACATCATGTCAGGGGATTAACAGCTGCTCTGCTCATTAATACAGGTCCTTGTAGATCTCCTGGAGCAGAGGATGGAGGCTCATGTCCGTCTCGGTTTTCTTGATGACCTGCAGGAGCTGCACGTGCTCCGTGACGATCTGCCTCAGGTCCGTCATTTTCTGCAGCAGCTTTGCAAACAGCTGAGAGGACTCGGGGTGGTTCAGCTTCAGCTGCAGCTCCAGGGCTTGCAAAAGGTTGTCCTGAATGTCTTCAATGGGCTTCACATTTAGCAACCCCGGGCGGTCTGGGGAACAAAAGGGTTGGGAGTTTATCAGCACCATAACATCGATTTTCTGTGTTAATTTCTTATGTGTTTATCAGCAAATTCAGATGGCATTGCTTGGGAGCTGTCTGGCCATCAAGTACTTTGTAAGGTTTCACTGGGATCTGCTCAAAGGAGTTTTAGGATTAGTGTTGGAAACATTTCCTCTAGGTGATCTGGGGAACAAAAGGGTTGGGAGTTTATCAGCACCATAACATTGAATTTCTGTGTTAATTTCTTATGTGTTTATCAGCAAATTCAGATGGCATTGCCTGGGAGCTCTCTGGCCATCAGGTACTTTGTAAGGCTTCCCTGAGATCTGCTCAAAGGAGTTTTAGGATTTAAATTTAGATTTAGATTCCAATTTTAGAATTGGAAATATTTCCCCTAGGTAGTCTGGAGAAAAAAAGTGTTGGGAGTTTATCAGCACCATAACATCAATTTTCTGAGTTAATTTCTTATGTGTTTATTAGCAAATTCAGATGGCATTGCTTGGGAGCTCTCTGGCATCAGGTACTTTGTAAGGTTTCACTGGGATCTGCTCAAGGGAGTTTTAGGACTAGATTGGGAAACATTTCCCCTAGGTGGTTTTGGGAAAAATAGGGTTGGGAGTTTATCAGCACCGTAACATCAATTTTCTGAGTTAATTTTTTTTGTGATTCTTAGCAAATTCAGATGGCATTGCTTGGGAGCTGTCTGACCATCAGGTACTTTTTAAGGTTTCACTGGAATTTGCTCAAAGGAGTTTTAGGATTTAGATTTAGATTCCAATTTTAGAATTGGAAATATTTCCCCTATGTGGTCTGGGGAAAATAGGGTTGGGAGTTTATCAGCACCGAAATATTGATTTTCTGAGTTAATTTCTTATGTGATTCTTAGCTTACAAAGGTACATTGTAAGGGATCTGCTTACAAAGGGTACTTTCCCTGGGATCTGCTCAAAGGAGTTTTAGGATTTAGATTTAGATTCCAATTTTAGAATTGGAAACATTTCCCCTAGGTGTTCTGGGGAAAAAATGGTTGGGAGTTTATCAGCATCACAGCATCAATGCCATGCATTAATTTCTTACACATTTCTTAGCAAACGAAGCCTTTACAGATGGCATTTCCTGAACCTGTTTGACCATCAGGTAGTTTGTAAGATTTCACTGGGATTTGCTCAGAGAGGTTTTAGAACTAGTTTTATACTCTAGAACTAGGTTTATCCACTGGCACTTCACTAGATTTAATCTACTGCAGTGGATTTTCCACAGTAAACTGGGAGTGTGTGTGGGAATAAAAGAGTGAAATAGTTGGGGGATAAACAATCTGTATCAGGTAATTCACTTCTGGAAAATCAGTGTGTACTGATAGATTTGCATGTAGCTGCTGCCACTAAAAATGTTTCCTGCTAAGGTGGATGTGAACCCATCAAAATTAAAAAAAAAAAAAAAAAAGAAAAAAAGGCATAAAATAAACTTCTACAGATTATTTGATTCTCCAGCACTGAGAATTAATGAAATGTTGAACATCTAAGCAATGAAAGATGCATAACCTTGTTAAATTCTCACATATGACAATGACCACCATGAATTTGTTACTGCTAAAATACTTAGTATGAGGTAACACATCCCAAATATCATAATACATCATGAAAAGAGTCAATAATTTAAATAAAATTTGCTGTATATTGCTTGATCAATAAAGAGCAGTGCCTCCTGCAAGCCTTAAATCACTTCCCTGAGGCAATAATTCCATTTCAGCAAGAAAGAGAGGCTGATCTCCATTAAAAACATAAAAAATAAGCTGTTATTTCCTGTGATCTTGGTAACCTTTCTGAGCAGAGGGTTCTCCTAACTCAGCTCAAGTTGTGCTGGCAGAAAGGCTGGGAGAAAACAAAGCTCTTTATAAATACATGGCTTTACCTCATGGGGGAAAAACTGCAGTGTAAACTAAAAGGCAAAGCTGGCAGGAAAACCAATGAGGGAGCCCTGAAAACGAAGGTCACTGATCAGGAAAGGATACTCAGCTCTCCAGGAGGGGAGGTTTAGGCAGAGTTTTTTCAAAGAATAGGAATAAAAGTAATTTTGAGTGTGAACCTGGGTATTTGTTTGTCAGTGTGCTCATCTTGCAGACATCATTTATTCACCCCATCCAACAGATAACCCTATAAAATCAGGTTCAGAAAGTCTGGAGTAAATATAAAAAAAGGTTCCTTTTAATGAATTTTTGAACAGTTTTTTAAGGATATCTAAAGAATTTTTGATAAATACTAGATATTTATTTTTCGATTATCTGAATGCATTGCATGGGTTGCAGAATTGAGTTGAAGTCTTTCTGAAAATTGCCCAATTTCAGCTTTTCAAAGCTGGTAATCATTTGGGGTTGTGATAGCT
Organism: Calcarius lapponicus; assembly: GCA_039654755.1. Lineage (NCBI taxonomy): Eukaryota > Metazoa > Chordata > Aves > Passeriformes > Fringillidae > Calcarius > Calcarius lapponicus. Next base: position 3,630,807 of record CM077475.1, on the reverse strand, counting down.
TTAAATCCTCCTTGTGTGCTGCAGCTGAACTCTGAGCTAGCTGGGCATGACTCAGTGTGCAGAGACAGAAAACATCAGAGAGCACAAAGACTCAGTGGCCTCGGTTTCCCCTGAGATCCAGCTCCCTCTGCCCCCTGCTCCGTTGGGGTGGGAAGCTTTTTGGGGTGTGAGTTTTTCAGGAGCCAATCCCAATTCAAATATTGGGCTTCAGAGTCCAGGAGGAAACTCCACTGGGTCTGGAATTTATCAGGAGCCCCCTGAATTTGGGTGCTTGGGACTGCAGTGGCTAAAATCCTGAAAAAACCCTTGAAAAACCCCCAGTCTGATGATTTTTAAATGACCCAGTGGGACCAGAGGCAGAAAAGATGACTCTGACAAAAGCCTAGGAGATCATCAGATGTTATTTTTATATAAGCCAATTCAAGAGGAAGGAAAATTCCCATTGAAGGCAAGAGAGATTTTTCATGAATGAGAACTTCAGGATATGGGCAGTGTTTTTTGGGTGTTGACAGTTTGCTTTACTTTCTCAGTAAAATCCTCTTACAGAGGGAAATGCTGCTTCTGTTCCAAGAAACTTATCTAAATCAGGAAAAAAAGGAAATAAGAGGCAAAAGCTTAAACATCCAGCTATTATGGTATATTTCAAGCTGTTAAAATGGCCTTAAATAAAGATCTGCTCCAGACCAGTTTGGTTTTGTACCAAAAGGTGAATTTTGTGCAGTGAGGAGCTACAGAGGGATGTGCCTTGCAGGAAAAAGAGCACCACAGTTCCCTGCTATTTATTATGGTTCTTTATTCACATTTTCTTTATGTTTTCATTCATTGTCATACAGCTGCTTCAATTGGTTTGCAAACTGTTTTAAAAAATGTTCACAGTGACTGGGAAAGGCCAATACCCCCAAAGTTCTGAGAGCAAGCAGTACCACTTTGTGTAAATTGATAGTCTACACTTTCTCAGGGAAAAATAGTTATTTGTTTGTTTACTTACTTATTTGGATGCCTCTTTCATGTTCCTAGCAATAATTACAATCCTTTTTACCCGTTCCTCACATATGAAATTGCCACCTGCAGGTCTTTACATTTTACTATCTTTGAATAAATGCATTTTGCTTTTAAATGCGCATTTTAAAATCTCAGTGAACAAACAGGCAAAGATCTGGCTGAGTGAACACATGTGCTCCATCTTTTTTCTTTTGCTGAGGCAGATGTGACTCAGCACTTTGAGGTTTGTCTTCTGAGGCTGTCACATGTGCTGGAGTCACCAGGAGTTTGTCAGAACAAAGAAATGCTTTGTAATCAGAGCAAGAACTGCAGATCATCACTGCAGGCATTGAACCAGAGCGCAGGGTTTGGGTGGCACTGAAATAGGAACTACTTCTTGGCAATAGTCTGTGATAAAACTTCAAATTTTGCTGAGCTGAGAATGCAGCAAAATTATTGAATACAGTGTTTGCACCAGGGACAGGGACTTGTGGCTTAAAGTTTAAGGTAAAAAACACACAGAAAACAGAGAAAGTGACTTTAGAAACATCTCTGGACTTAAAAACCAGTTTGACTGCACATGGACTGGCAGGGTGTGGATCTTTACAGGGATACTCTGCCCCAAACACTTCTGGATCTAAATATTCCTGCACCCCAACATTCCTGTATACAAACACTGCTGGATCCAAATATTCCTGTATCCAAACATGCCTATATCCCAAAATTGCTGTATCCTAAAATTCCTGTATCCAAACAGTCCTGTATCCTAACACTGCTGTATTCAAACATTCCTGTATCCAAATATTCCTGTATCCAAACATGCCTATATCCCAAAATTGCTGTATCCAAACATTCCTGTATCCTAAAATTCCTATATCCTAAAATTCCTGTATCCAAACACTTCTGTATTCCAAAATTCCCGTATCCAAACAGTCCTGTATCCAAATATTCCTGTATCCCAAAATTCCTGTATCAAAACATTCCTGCCCTATCCAAGCCCTGCAGAAGATAATACACAAAAATTCGAGTCCATCCACACTGCAAAATTCCCTTTTGAGCTTTTTCTTTGTTTGCCAACAGCTTGCTTGAGTGAGTTTGCTCAGTTCACAAATGTGAATTATTCCCATAAGGTTTGCAGCATTATCTTTTCTGCCCAAACTGAGCCATACAACTTGTTCCCCCTAAACCTTCTTGTGCCAGAGTTCATTTTCAGCTCAGGTGGATGTGAGTTTTTAAAGATGCTTCAGTTCTTTTCCATGTATAGCAGAGCACTCACTACTGACTGAGGGTGAGTCTCAGTGGCACAGAAGAAGAAAATCTCCTAAAAGAATCTTTCCAAATCTCATTTAACCAAAGTGTGTCTTTTAAAGTCACCCCAGCTGGAAGGATGTCGTAAGGAGGGTTTGCTGCTGCTGATGGCCAAAAGCATTTCTGTTGTACAGACCAGGTGAAATCCCATGCTCACACACAGTCTCTCTCTGACCAGCATTAAATTCAGAATACAGGACTTTGTTAAATTCAGAATACAGGACTTTGTTAAATTCAGAATACAAGACTTTGTTTGCCACTGACTTTGCTTTACAGCACCAACATTAAGAGCAGCTCTGCAAAAATGAGTTCAGAGAAACATTTGGAGTAGTTGAGGCACAGAGAGGCTGCACTGAGCAGCTCAGGAACAGTAAAATCCACTGTGGGAGTATTTCCCATCTGTTGCTATTCTAGTTAATTTGTCAGCTCCTTATTGCTGTGATTTGGGCTTTTTGCCTTTTGAGATAACATGCACAAGCAGCTGTTTGGTTATCAAAAGGCTAAAGAGTTTTATAGGATTTGTGGCAAACTCCAAACACTTCCCAAGGAAAAGCTTTCCATGTGTGATGCTCCAGCTGGAATTATCTTTCCCTTTCCCTTCTCCTCTTCTGTTAGAGCTGCACAAGAGCCAGCCCCCCTGGAGCCAGCAGAATTGGCATCATTTCACAGGTAATCACAGATTCACTGACATCCAGAGCCCCTGGCTGGGATCTTTTTGGGTTTCACAAAGTGGTTTTGTGTTAGAGATGTTTGTACACAGGATTTCATGAAGGGATTTAAGCATTGCAGGGTTCCTGCAGCAAGTCAAGTCCTCGAGGTGCTCTGCTTTTGAAATCCTGTTCTCAGTGAAATCACCCTGCTGTATTCAAATAGTTCTTACACAAATACAATTTTGCAAGGGTGTAGCTCTTACAGAAACATCTGAGACAGCTGAGAAATAGGACTCAGTTTTATATCACACAAGATATTTTAATCCCACAGAATGCACCCAGTTCAATAGATATCATATCTGGCTGTAAATTCCATGATAAAAGCTTTCTTTAATTGGCAACAAAGGTTAATTGTTTTCAAAACATAAACTTTTTTTTTTCAAGCAGTTGTCATGTTTTTTGGAAAAAAATAAGTTCTGCAAAAAAAAGATAGGGAGGTCTTTGTTGAAATTAAAGGACCTTCCTAGAAAGGACTGATTTGTATTTAAATGGATTTATATGTCTCTACAGATTTGTTTCAGAGTTTTGCTACAGTTACTTGATTCAAATCCATTAGTTCTTTACAAGTCTCTGTTTACAAATTATCCTGGAAAAAAAAAAAGGGACATGCTGATAAATCTGGTTCAACAGTTAATTATTGTATGTGAATCACTGTCCTCCTGCAATCTAAAACCTGACATTGGTTACATCATTCCTATTTCCTCTGGTGGAAACCAAGCCCTGCTGAGGACAGGGCTCTGCTGAACACAAGTTCCCTTTTTGCAGTGAGGAGTGAATTTTGAGAGGCCTTTGCTCATCTGTCACATTTCATTATAGCAAACCCACGAAATATTGGCATGTTCTCAGTAGTGCCCTGAGAGGCTTGTGCCATTTCTCCTCTCCTATAAAAACCAACCAAAACTACCCCAGCAAGGTGTTTTCCTTCTTGAATGAATGCAGAGCCCTGGGGGATCACAGAGCCCAAGGTTTGCACAAGGAAATTTCTGGGAGGAATTCTTGTTGGGAACGGAATCAGCGGGACAAATTCTACTGTGACCCCTTATTTTTCCTGAATGAAACCCAGTGCCAGGAGGAACTGGAGGTGAATTTAAATGCAGATATACCTCAGAGTGTGCTCCCAACAGCAGGGCTGCTTTTAGAACAATAGCACGAGGTTGTGTCTGATTGCTGAAATGTAATTTAATAACAAAATCCTCGGCTGCTCTGCGGAGGAGCCGAATCCAGAGCATTCAGCACATTCCTGCCATGGATGTGTGCAGCTCCACCTTGGGCCAAAATACACACAAATCAGTAGGGCAAGATTTTATTTGTGCAACATCACTGCCTTGGGAGTGTTGGCCAAAGGAACAGAGCTTCGATGTGTCTGGAATAAATCTGAAGGTGTTTAAGTGAAACAAATCCTGGTAGGCAGCACTAATTCCCAAAGCAGAGCAGTGACATCACCTCAGGAGCACAGGACACGCTGGCTGCAGAAAAGCTGAAATTCAGAGTTTTTTCAGTTGAATGTGGGCAGTGTGATACCTGGGGTTTCAGGTTCATGCTTTGCTCAAAGTCTGATGTGTGAAGATACAGCAGAGGAAAGCTGAACAAGCACACAATGCCTGGGTTGTTGGTTTTTTTTTAGGAGACCATAATTTTCCTGAAAAATGCATTTCCCCCTCCTTTTAAGGGCAAACAAAACCTTGCACAAATGGAAGAACACTGAAAAACACCATAACCCTGTAAGCCCAATACCACCTATGCTTTGGAATTGTTCTGGACTCAAAGCTGTTTGTGGTCAATTAACAAGCCACACAATCTAATTGAAGGTTTAAAAAGCAAAAAATGTCCTGCAGAATTTTAGCTCCTGGCAGCGAAATTCCACCCTTCCTGTTTTCCAAAAGATAGCCCTGATTTTGTTTTGTGCCTAAATGAACTGATGACTCAGCAGGCATTTCCAGCTCCATCACTAATATTGGGGCATTTCCATTTTCAGTTTCTGTCTGGAACTGAATGAAAGGTGAACAACAAAAAGAGCTTTGAAAATGACTAAAAAAGCTCTGTGTAAATGCACTCACTCCCAGCCTGCAGCGCTGAGCACTTTGCTGTTTGGGCAGGAGTTAAAGGTGTCAATCCCATAAAAATTCTCTGAAATCCCACATAAATAAAACAGCACTTACCTCCACTGAGGATAATGACAGCTATAAATATTGCCAGGTCACTGTCATCTAATTCCAGTGCATTGAACTTCACAGCAAACTCAAACTTGGGCTCCATAAAGTCACAAAAAGGTTTCCTCAGGCTCTTCAGGAACTCCCGCGTCATGAACCCTTGTCCATCGGATATGAGAACCCCATCTTTATTCATCAGGGAGGCCAGCAGGGTGTAGATGATCTCGTGGACCCCGTATTTCAGCAGAGTCACTTGGTCGTTGAGGTCGAGGTTGACGAAGCCCGGGATGTTCTTGGCGAACTCGGTGATCTCCTGCACGGCCTCCACGGAGCGGAACTGGCAGCGCTGGAAGATGCGGATGGCCACCTCCTTGTTCTCCTCCTGCAGGGGGGACACGTGCTTGCACTTGATCTGGTCTTCCCCCATCATCAAAGAGTTCATGTCATAAATAACGAAGGGCTAGAAACAAAGGGAAATTCCAGTTACTCCCAAACATCCTCCCCGAGAGCGCCGGACTCTGGAGGAACCATAGGAGAACTCAGCAGCAACCCCTCAGACATCTCTGAGGAACCCATCAAGGGTTCCCAAAGAGTTAAATTGTCCTGAGGAACCTGTCAAGGGTTCCCCAGAGAGTTAAATTGTCTTGAGGAACCCATCAAGGGTTTCCAAATAGTTAAATTGTCCTGAGAAACCCATCAAGGGTTTCCAAATAGTTAAAGTGTCCTGAGAAACATAACAAGGGCTTCCCAAATAGTTAAATTGTCCTGAGGAACCTGTCAAGGGTTCCCCAAAGGGTTAAATTGTCCTGAGGAACCTAAAGGGTTCCCCAAATAGGTAAATTGTCCTGAGGAACCTAAAGGGTTTTCAAATAGGTAAATTGTCCTGAGGAACACATCAGGGATTCTCCAAATAGTTAAATTGTCCTGAGGAACCTAAAGGGTTCCCCAAATAGGTAAATTGTCCTGAGAAACCTGTCAAGGGCTCCCCAAATAGTTAAATTGTCCTGAGGAACCTAAAGGGTTTTCAAATAGGTAAATTGTCCTGAGGAACGCATCAGGGATTCTCCAAATAGTTAAATTGTCCTGAGGAACATATCAAGGGTCCCCCAAAGAGTTAAATTGTCCTAAACCTATGAAAATGAATATCCTCACAATGTTAAAATGATTTACAGAAAGGCCAAGTAAAGGGGGGGAAGGAGCATTATTTTAAAGTATCCAGAGTTTTGCATTTTCCTTTGTTTGTTTGCTTTTTGCTTTATAGAATTTTCTGTAATTCCAGAATTGAAAGTTTGGAATGTTAAACAAAAGGTTTAAATGATACTACTTTTACCTGAATTATAACAGCTTCTATAAAAAAGAATCTAATGAGTGGAAAGGAACCTTCTTTTTTTTTTGTAGAAAGACAGAGAAAATTCTCATTTTGACTCCTTTATTTACTTTCATGCTCCTTTCATGTTCTATCCTTGGAAACACTGCAAGTAATATCAACTTTATGGTATTGATTAACTGATAAATGAGACCTTTTGCTGTTAACTCCTGTAAAAATAACAACATTAGGATATGTTTAAACCCACTCAACTTGTCTTTGGGAAAGCAAAAACAAATATCATGCTACAAACCACAATTCAGAACACAAAAACGAGGCTGACTGTGAAATAAACTCAACTGGAACAAATCAATTTTGAAAGCAGCTAAGCAAAAGTGGTGCCAGAATACTTGCATTAGGATCTGGAAACAATCTCTTCTAGAATATGCAAAAGAAGTTCCTGGGTTTAAAAGAAGTGGTTATGTGAGGATTTCTCAAATTCATTTGAAGACTCTTTCCCTCAAGAAGATTAATGACTAATAGTTCATTGCTGCACTGAACAAATATCACTGATAGGAATAGGTTTGTTAACATAGTTGATTAATTAATTAAAATACAAGGGATGATTCTCCAACAATCAGACTAAAGAAATTATTTTTTAAATGGAAGGTCATTTATGATTGCAGATTGTAATAGGGATGCTGATTCTCATGGTTTTATGTTTACAGCTCCAGACCACGACATTCCAGGAGGGATTAAATTATTTTCCCACTTGCACTGAGGATTTTCAGTGTGAAACTCAAACAACAAACACCCTGCCCTGAGAAAAGCCAGGAGAGCAGGAGTTGTTCAGGTAATGACATTTTGGCAGCAGCAAAGCCATTAAATACATATCTGCACATATGGATTTGCACACACGTGGAATAGTGGAGTAACAGGACTGCAGCAGATGCTTTCAAAATGCACATTTTGGTTCTAGTGGGCAATTTCTTCCTGTTCTTTCTAGTGGGACAACCAAGTACAACAAAAAGTCATTATTAGTCCATACCCATGTGCTTTAGAAAGCTGATATTACACCATTGGCCTATCCATGATGAAAATCAAGAAAGAGTTCAAAATAGCCAAAGATTTTTTAATATAAGGATTAAGATGAACTTGAGAGTAGAATCTTATGTCAAATGAGCTCTCTGTACCCCAGGAGATGATGAATAACTCATTCTACTTTTGATACACTCACTTGCTTATCCAAGCATTTTAAATTAATTCAGATCATGCAGCAACTAAAAAATAACGTGAATTTTAACTGTGCCCACAGTAAACAGTTTGATGTTCCAGAGCACCAAATCCATTGATAAAAACATGAAAGTTGTAACCATTAAATCCTGAGTGTCACTCTTGCAGTGGTATCTTCAAGAAAGCCTTGAAAGTTGGCAGCACTGAAAAGCTGGATTCTGTCTATTGCTTTATTGCCGTTTCTAATGTGCCAAAGTTTAAAAACTCCCAAGAAAAAAGGGGAATTAATTGATGTAATTATACATTTACTGGGTGAGACTTGCAGTGGTGGAACTTTCAGGCACAAGCAGGTTGCACATCAGTTTCTGCAGAATAAATAAACTTAGCTAATTCAAACTTTATGCTGAAAAGTTACTCACATTGTTAGTGCCCACCACATCTTTTATGTGAGGGGTCAACCAATTTCTGGACAACATTAAAATTATTACTTTAATTATTTAAGGGAATTAAGAAATACCTTTTGGAGCCTGAAGCACCTCTAAGTTCTGGCCTGTCTTTGAAATTATTAAGGAAAATAAAATACACTCTCTCTGTAATCCTGACAATGAAATTTCTGCCCATGATTCTAGAAAATACATCAAGCTAAGAGTTATAAGTTGTGGAAAACTATTTTGTTCTTTAGGTATTAAAATACTGTTACCAACATGATCAGTTATTATTTATGCTCCTCTCACTGATACAGAAGATTATTATGGATGGCAAATGAAGTTTCCAAGGCAACCCACAAATCCACTTATAACTATTCCTTACTTTTTCAAGATTTTCCTGTTCATTCTCCTAAAATTCCAACTGCACCAACACAGGGCACTGATGTGACCTGAGATAACCCAGAGAAAATCAGGAATTCATCAGAGCTTCATAAGAACGAGCATCACATAAGAATGTGCTGGGGCTGGAATCATTTGCCACTTAGGAAAAGGGATATTCCTCAGGGAACAGCAATTCCTGACAGCTGGAGAGCCACCTTAAACAGATAGTGTGGGAGATAACCTCTGGGCAAGGAGAGGGAAAACGGGAAGAAAGGATCAGGGAATACAAAAAGGTTAAGGTGACCTTCAAATTCTTGTCCGGGTTTCAAGTATTTTATTAGGTGAACTTGGAGTTTTTTCAAATAATGTTTACTTATCCTATCTAAAAACATTTCCTGTGTTTCAGAGACAGCTTGAAATGTGTAACTGCCAACAGCAAAGTGGGGTTTTTTGGTTTTTTTTTTGGTTCGGTGTTTTGTATTTTGGCTTTTTTTAAGAGCTGCGTTGTCAGCTCGGCGAATCATTTACTCAGAAAAAAGGAAGAAACAGAAAGAAGAGGGAACTGACTGATTTGTCTGTCGTCTTTCCTGTCAGGATGGCCCTCGCCTTGGCTTTGGTCAGAGGGAAGGACTTGATGTAGGAGTCGTAGAGGTGCTTGGCCAGCGCGCGCAGGTCGGCGGACTCGGGGTTCAGCTGCTCGATGTCGCTGGAGATCTCCGCCAGCAGCTTCTCCTTCTCCGCCTGCGGCATCCGCCCGAACCTGATGGCTGAGAGCACCACAAGAGTTACAAAAACCCACGCTTCAGGGGCTTTCCTGACGCCTTCCTGCACCTGCACTTGCGCCTCAAGAAGCACGTTTGAGTTTTTGCTGCCTTTCGGTGCTGAAGTTTGTGCTAGATGGGGTTAGGCAAGCAAAGAAAGAGAATTTTCTTCATTTAGTCAAAACAGCTGGAGAGCTTTAAAGAAATGTAAACAAACAAATCAGCTCTGTGCCCATTATCATACCTTGCTTAGAAATGCAAACCTCCTGGTTCGACCTCCAATCTACATAAAATGCAAGGAATATTTAAGATATGAAAGTTCTGTTGGCTCAGGGTAGGAACCACCATTGAGCCTTGTATTGTTCTGGGCAAATCACCCCATGGATCTGAGGTTCTTCATTTGTTTAGAAACAAAACCCTCACATGCCTTGCAGGAAGGAATTCCTAAACAGTTCAGCAGAATTTAACATAGCAAGTGCTATAAATTGTTAACATCAGAATGAAGGATTGGGGAAGGAGGTTGTACAGGGAATAAAAAGCTGGAAAAGGCTGAGATGTTCATGGCACCTCTATGCATGTGCAGTATTGAAAAACCAGGAAATGGTTCTACCTCATCAGATGAGCTCAAAATTGCTCAGATCTCCTCTGCGCCTCCTACTTTTCCATCTGTGTACTCTTTAACCAAGATTATTTATCCATGTGGGGATTGACTGGAGAATGTTTCAAATGAGCCATCAAAATCAAGACTGATTTATCACATGATATTTCAGTAAACAGAATTTACTTTGTTTTATGGAAACAACACAGAACAAAAGAGCATCCAAACAAGAAACGGAAGGAAGAAATCAAGGTTTGCATTTTGGCCCTAGGGGGAAATAGAAATATTATGAATATTTTCTCAGTGATTAGTGTGTTCCTTGGATAAAGGAAAAGTGCTGCTAAGATCATATAGAGATGATTGTACGGGGGATGTTTATTTTGGAAACAAGCAGCCACTTTTCTATGAGTTTGCTGCAATGTGTTGATGGGCAAACAGGACATTTTTTTTTTCCCAAGAATAAATAATTATGCCAGAACACATCCCCCCTCTCAATTTTTCCTATATTATATTTATTGATCAGCTGTCTAATTTCATGGCTGTAGAAGCAAAGTTGTTTATTTTTATGACTGAATTCCTCTTTCAGCAGCCTCAGTCTGGGAGTGACATGTGCTGGATATTTCAGAATTACCTGGGTGTCCTTGATATTAAAGTATACTGAACACCAGCAGGAAATTATTCTGCTGTGGGCCTGTTCCTGAGAGCTGAGGTTTGCAAAAGCAGGTTCATAATCTGGAATCCCACTGGCAGAAGACTCCATTCCATCAAAAGAAAATGTGATCAGGACTCAAATGCATTTTAAATACAACATTTCATTATAAAGTATATTTAAAATATAACAATTTGTTAACAACAAGGAGGGTTGTGAATCAAGAATTCCTATTTTACAATTTCATAGACATAGGATTTATTTTTTCATCGAATAAATTATTCTAAATCTATTTGGAATATATTTTATTGGTGAGATATCACATGCAGCAGATTCTGTTCAGAGTTTGTTAGCATTGGGGCAAAATGAATTTTGTGGGACTAGCCTAGCAGTTTCCTTTTGTAAAAATCTTTGTCACTGTCATTTTCAGGGGGCTGAGACAAAAACTAGGGAGAGCTCAGGCAGTGAGAGATTGATGGGAGGAATTGGGAAAGGAGGATTTTGGATGGGAGGAGAAGGAGGGGCTGATGATGATGCCACTGCCAAAGGTCAGGCTGGGAAAGGAGAGCCTGGGGAGGGATCAGGAGGGCTGGGAAAAGCCTGGGAGAGCTCTGGAACCCTGGCTGGCTGAGAGGGTTCTCTCCCAGGTTCTGTCCCAGCAATCCCAGACTCTGCAGGTCTGGGCAGGAGCCTGCAGCTGGAGCGTGGATTTCTCTCTTTCCTTGGGCAGTTCTTCCTTTTCCTTGAATTCCAGCATTCCCCAAATGTCAGGAGCACAAAGCCAACAGTGAACACAGTCAGCCCCACGTGCTGCATTCTGTCTTCTCTGTGGAAGAACTACAATATTCATTCTCACCCTAGATTTTAACTCTTGGAGAAGTTAAACGTGAAAAAGATGATTTTTTTATAGACTGTTCTGTAGGGCACTGCTCTTCTGAGTGTCTGGATTATTTCTGGGCATAAAGGAGACCCCAAAAAGCCCATGAATGCAGTTTGTTACATTAGAAAACACAAGGTAAAGCCAGGCTGGATACCTGTCTGATTTTGGTGGAGATGTGCCCAGATTGAGCAATCCCCTGCTCCCAGAATTTATGACAAAGACATTGCAATGTGCTCTTTTTTTCCCATTCCAGTAGCTGAGCTAATACCAGCAGCACTTTCAGCAGAATAGAACAAAATAAATGACATTTCCACACAAAAAGAGCCAAGCTGCTGCTCAGTGCACTTGAGAACCCAGTCTGCACCACTCAGGGTTAAGGCCAGAGCTGCACTGTGGCTAGAGAAGGAAAGGAAAACAATATTCCAAGCATGAGAACACCACTGTCTTTTTTAACCTTTAGCCAAGTGGTATGGAGCATTTCTACGTGAAAAAATGTGGCTGTAGCTGCTGAGTGTCTCCTTGCAGTCCCCTTTTGGTCCTGATCCTTTTGCAATAATGCATCTACACAAGACTGGAACCCTGAGGCACAAATAACCCACATTCTGCCTCAAAGCATTTAAAATTCTGATAATTTCCCTACCCAAGTGGCTGAAGTGGAATCTGGAGATGCAACATGAAAATGTGTCTCAGTGTGATTGGTGAAACCCCCTGGTTTCACCTCCAGTCTACATGAAATGTAAAGAATATTTAAGATATTAAAGTTCCGTTGGCTGCGGGTAGGAACCTGGGTAGGAACACATCTAGTGTTGAATTTATTGGTTCTTCTGGGTCCTCAAAAGTGAAATTCAGCTTTTTTTTGGATAAATTAATTTATAAATTATGAAGGAATGAGGGTGTTTTGTGCAAGGCAATGTAACCAAAGCAGGCAAAATAAAAAAGGCAAGTGTAGGAGGCAATGTTTGAATAAAAACACTGAGTCCTTGTTGGGAGAACTCCCAGTTGGAGCAAAGGAAAATGTTCCTTGGAGCCCTGGGAAAAATGGCATTGCCTTTTTCCTGCCTCCCCCAACCCCTAGAACCTTTTGGTGCCGCAGCTTCTGCCTAGGCAGTGGCTGAAGAGGGAAAAATGCAGGTGAAATGTGAATTTTAAAGTTGTTCTAGATGTTGTAAAGCAGAGAGAATGGTCTGGGCCATCCCTGCCTGATGGAGCTGCCCATGGATCCCACGGACACAACTGGGAGCTGTGCTGCCAGGCCAGAGGAGAATTTGGCATGCACCTTGAAAATCATAATAAAAAACCCTCCTGAATTACTATCAAAATACCCACAGTAGCATTTCAAAATTAGATTTATTTTTAAGTGTTACTGTTGCATCCCAGGAATTCGAAAACCATATTTTCTATTAGCAAAACATTTCCCAGACCAATTTACATTCAGTGCATGTATTAACTTTGCAAACCACAATCCAGCTTTCCTCTTGGGGACAGCACACTCATTTTTTATATTGAAAATAATGAAAGTTCTAAAAAAACCGCAGAGAAATTATTTTCCCAGTCATGTTTGCAATTCTTTACCCTTAGAATTACATAAGTCTCTATGTTATGACATTTAATTCCTGTTTTTACTCAGCTTTGCCAAAGCAAGGCAACAAAGAATCTTCATTATGTCCTCCTGCCCAAACGTTCATAAGTATTTCCACATGAATTGCTCTGGTAATTTTAAAGTTTAGAGGGATTTTCTCCAAGAGCAGGATTGTGATATTCTTCCTGCCATTACTTATGGTAAAGGAGGCAACCACAGATGGGAAGATGCCCTAGGAAGGAGGAGGATAAGGAGGAGGATGGGGATTTTTAAAACGGTACAGTTTATGAAAATGAATGTTTTAATTTCAATTTCTTGGGTTTCAGTATGAGAAGTGCTAACTCAGTGATGCCAACAACCCTTGGTGAGTGATCTGTGCAGAAAATTCAAGTTGCTGTTATTCACAAGGCTTCAGATTCTCTAATCCATATTTCCTAATGAAGTCTTTGGCTTCCAGGAAAGGTATCTTGAACTCCAGGAGGAAAAGGTCAGAAGATGAGACAGTGAAGTGAAAAGTAGCAATTACACAAGGGGTATATTCAGGAGGAGCTATCAATGAGCAGGAATGATGGAGAGTAAAACCAACTCATGTTACACTATGTATTAAAGCAAGAAAAGCAAATCTCCACCTATCTGATTTTGCCGTGAGAGCAATTTTGAATCATGGAGAGGCTGTTATTCACAAGGCTTCAGATTCTCTAATCCATATTTCCTAATCAAGTTTTTGGCTTCAGGAAAGGCATCTGGAGCTCTAGCAGGCAAAAGGATCTGGTCAGAAAATGAGACAGTGAAGTGAAAAGTAGCAGTTACACGGGGGCTATATTCAGGAGGAGCTACCAATGAGCAGGAATGATGGAGAGTAAAACCAAGTCATGTTACATTATGTATTAAAGCAAGAAAAGCAAATCTCCACCTATCTGATTTTGCTGTGAAAGCAATTTTAAATCATGGAGAGGCTCCTAAATCAGGGCAATCTCTCTCTAAACTGAAGGTGTTGGCATTCCAGCAGCACTTTCAGGAGCTGTGTTATGTCCCATGCTCTTTTCCAGAGTCCCCATCACTCACCATTGTGTGACATCCCAACAGCCAGGCACTTCTGGAACCTGCAGTACTGACATTTGTTCCTGCTCTTCTTGTGGATGCGGCAGTTCAGGTCACACCTGTCGTAAATCAGCTTCAACCGGATGGTCCTCCTGAAAAAACCCTGCAGGGACAGGAAACAGGGACAGGATGGGACAGGGAAACAGGGAAAAAACCTGCAGGGACAGGAAACAGGGACAGGATGGGACAGGGAAACAGGGGAAAAACCCTGCAGGGACAGGAAACAGGGGTAGGATGGGACAGGGAAACAGGGAAAAACCCTGCAGGGACAGGAAACAGGAAAAGGATGGAACAGGGAAACAGGGAAATAGATGGAACCAGGAAAACAGGGAAAAGGATGGGACCAGGAAACAGGGAAAAGGATGGAACCAGAAAACAGGGAAAAGAATGGGACCAGGAAACAGGGAAAGGGATGGAACAGGGAAACAGGGAAAAGGATGGGACCAGGAAAACAGGGAAAAGGATGGAACAGGGAAACAGGGAAAGAGATGGAACAGGGAAACAGGGAAAGAGATGGAACAAGGAAAACAGGGAAAAGGATGGGACCAGGAAACAGGGAAAGGGATGGGACCAGGAAACAGGGAGAAGGATGGGAGCAGGGAGCCTCCAGGGCATCCTGGCCCTGCTCCATCCATTCAGGACACATTTCCAAAGGAAGCACAGCTCCTGTCACCATCCTCTCTGCTCCTGTTCATCCTCTGACCTGGTGTTTCCAACCCCACTCAATAGAGGGATAAAATTCCCAAAAAGCTGGAGAAGCTTTAGAGAATCAGTGCAATTTAAACGGCATTAGGGATGTCATTTAAGAGCACAACTCCAAAGGAAGCAAAGCTCTGTCCCACTGCTTGTGGGACAATTATTATGAACCAAAAGGGACATTTTCAAAATTTAAAGTTCACTACCAATGTAGAAAATTTGTAAACTACAGCAAACCAAAAATTCTACCAACAGCTGTTCAATTTCTGGTAAATGAAAATGGTTCTTATTTCTCTTTCTACAGTTTAAAGATTTTTTTTGGATCAGTCATAATTAATTAATAAAGTTTATCCAGAGTTATCTCCCTTTTTTTTTCCTTGCAAAAATTATTTTCTCCTCACAGGGAATAATAACAGTTCAAGCATGATGCCAACTTTTATTTATATAATTAACAGTAATTTAAGTAATGTACTTTGTAGTTATTGCTTTATGTGTGTTCCTAATTCACTGCTAAGAATTTTATTTAAGCTCTGGATGGGTTCTTTTCTTTTTGTTATTTTTCTCAAGATACTGAAAATGGAGTTTTCACATTAAACTCTAATGTTTTTCTTTGAATTCAATGAAATATTAATAATTTAATTCTCTGACTTTTCTTCCCCCATTCCTGAGGACTGCAAATTTTACACCATTCATTTGTCCTTTACATGTTATAAACACTAAATATCACTAAAAACCAGTGAGGTTTTAAAGCAGCAAGCACATTCCTCAATACCATCAGACTTCCCTGTAGGCACCTCAAATGTGTAAAATGGGTAAAACCCCTTGAATTAATCAGAATAACAGAGCCTGAATTTTAATTGTTTAGAGCTTTCAAGTTGGGGATGAGTTTGGTGCATTCTAAGAATTCATGTTTTCTGCACATGACGCCCAAGGAAGGGAATGAAATATGCTTGCATAATTGAAAGAAGGGGAAAAAATGCACAAAAATTTTAAATAGATCTATATCATCAACAAGAATAAAAACCAAGATTTTAAAAAACAAGCAAGGTTTTAAAAAACAAGGTTTTTAAAAAAAGCAAGGTTTTAAGAAACTCCTGCTTTATTAACCCATAACTTATATGCAGGAAAATTGATGCGAAGACCTAATTTTTTTTTTTTTTTTTTTTTAAAGCACAAAGGTGTGATGTTCCCAAGTGATTATTGAGATGAACAAGCATCAGGTGTCAATGCAAGTGCTTTTTGGAGCTCACCTTGCAGCCCTCGCAGGCGTGCACACCGTAGTGGAAGCCGGAGGCTTTGTCGCCGCACACGCGGCACTCGATGGCCATCAGCGAGTTGGACGCCTCCTCGTGAGCTTTGTTGTACAGCTGGACCTTCTCTGAGAAATAAGGGGGGGAAGGAGGCTCCAGCTTGATGGCACCTGTGCACAGGGGAGAGGTGAGTGGTAAATTCCAGCTGAATTCATGGAGCAAGTGATGCCTCGAGAAGGCTGAGCTAGAGCAGAGGCTGGGCAGAGCTAAAGAATAAAGCAGGGAATTATTAAAAGGATCTCCTCCATGGATCCACCTTGGGCAGCACAAGAGCCCAGCCAGGGCTGCACCCAAGATGAACCAAATGGTCCCAAAATGGACATAGGGTCTCTCACTTTTATAAGTTCTGCTCCATTTGCATATTGGAGTTAATTGCCCAATTCCAGCTTTAGCCCAGGCAGTCCCACCCTGCTTGTTTTTCTCTCTCCAGCCCATGGGGTTTGTGCTCCTGGGCTGAGATTGGGATCATTTGTCCTTGGTGCCCAGCTGGAGCAGGAACTGTTTTGTCTCCCTGCTCTGTGCACAGAGCTCACCATCCCCTCATGTGAAGCCCAGACACACACACTAAAGCAGCACAGAATCTGAAAATACAAAAGTCAAAACCTGAGGCGCCAGAAGCAGTGAGGAATAAGCACAAAACATCCCAGGGATGCTGGGCTGGGATGGCCAGGTGTGCTCCACAGCAAAGCCAGCAGCAGACCAGGGCTGCAGAAGGAGCTGGAGTTGCATTTTAGTGGCTGCAAAAGCTGGAAGGGGCAGGTTCTGCTGGACAAAGGGGATTACAGATCCAGCTTTCAGCTCTGGAGTGTGCAAGGGGTTCAAGATGGATATTAAGAATTAATGTATGGAGAACTCAGGCTTTACTTGGTCTCCACCAGCAAGGTGTTGAAAACTCCTCCAGGGAGATGGGCTGGCATGTCTAATCTAGTTTAAAACATAGTCAAGTGTCTAATAGAGCTATATATTCAGCAATATATTATTAAATAATAATATACTATTGTATATAATAATACTATATATTATATAATATATAGTATATTATCATATATTGTGTACATATATACACACTATATATAGTATATAGTACATAGTACATAGTACATAGTATATATAGTATATTATTATATTATTCAATAAATATCCAATAATATAGCATTCATATATATATAATATCAGATATTTCCAGAAATTTAGCTGTGTCCTGGGAAAAACTGTTCAACTTCGGGTGCAGTTTAAAGATAAATTTTCTCTTCTGAAGGTTTCTAATTAAGAGAGCAATTTCTAATACTGCATGGTCTCAAACAAGTATGATGTCTTTTAATCAATCATCAAGAGGGCTGTGAGATTTGAAAGTTACATTACATCAGGGGTGATGTAACAGAGTATTAAAGAAGGTGAATATTTTTATTTTTTCAGATTGCCCATACTTAACAAACTAGAAAGATTTATTCCTGTACAAACTGGGAAGAAATTATCTAAGTAAAGATGGGGAGGATTTATGCCATCTAAACTCTGCTGCACTCCTTAAAAGTACTTGGCATTAAAGTGTTATGAATATTTCTAATTAAACAAAAGAAAAATAAAGGACTGGTGGAAAATGTCCATTCATTTATTACAGCAGTAGTGCAGAGACACAGAGCTCCTGCTTCACTGTACCACCCAAATTAAACACCACAATTTCCCCAGCAAGAATTCCCTGAAAGAATTCTTGTACAGATCGCTACAAATAAAAGTGAGGTCAGATCTAAGCAGAAGTGGATCCTCAAAAAAAACCTCACATTCCTACTCTGAGCAGGAATGCAGTGACAACTTATTTAGGAATAGGTCACTTCCTTTCTTAAAAGGAGGACTGAGTGTAATTTTTCTGTGTAAATTGTGGAAGAGCAGCATGTTTCACAGCAGGTAAACCATCCAGGAGCTGTGATGGAGCTGGAACAACGCTGTGCCTCTGATGTAGCCAATATTTCTACTCCATCCCTTTCTGAGGCTGCTTGGAATTGAAAAGCTGCACATATTAATAATTCAGATTATGCTCTGTACCCTGGGCATTGTTCAACATTCAGGGAGTTTATTCTGCACTGTGTGCACTGAGTTCAAAGGAAAATCTGCACACAAGGTGCAGGAGCAGGAGACAACAGAGGGGTGCATGTATCTACTAAAATGTCATTTTGGATACTTTATGGTACCTCCCCTAAGCTCCAGCTGCTGCTCCAGCAGGGTGAAATGCTTGAGCATTTTCCCTTTTCTATCTGCCCTCAAGAACATCTCTGCTGACACAGGAGATCTGAACTGTAATCCCTTTGCTGCTAGCACATGTTCCAGGGAATGAAGGAAACACGGACACGAGGGAAACACTTCAGAAAAAGGCAGAGCTTACTTTGGCAATCCTGGAGCTTGATATCATATTTATAATCCAGGCCTGACTGGTCAGCTCTGGCAAGGGGGAGATCTTCATAGTGAGGGGAGGAAATGCTGGAGAAGTCAACGGTGGTGAAGGGCTTGATGTCAAAGGAATGTGTGTGATCATCCATGGCTGACAGATCCACGGGGCTGATTCCAAAATTCAGGGGCCAAAACGGCATTTCTGTGTCAACCATTGTAATCCCTGCAAACACCAAGAAGAAAATGACATTTTAGGATGTTTATCTCCAATCTGTTCAGCCCCAAGCTGAGCTCCAAGTGTCCCACGTTCACAGGCGCGAAATTAAAACTTTAACTACATCTCTCCATAGCATTCATATCAATAAAATTAGAAGTCTTCCACAAATAATTCTCATTTTTGCAAATTCTCAGTACCATTCTTCCCAAGTGCCTGAAAATCTCAAGGGTTTTTATATTAAGAAAAAGCCCCAAAGTAGCTGGTATTAAATAGTGGTGGTTTTCCTCCAAATAACCAGAAATATTTGAAAACTGTGCTCACTCGAGTTTGCCAAAAGTTTAATCCCAGTCTTGAACCCAAGGATCAAGGAAATGTAAGTTATGACTTTTCAAATTCCATATATATTTATGCAAACCTTGAAAGCAGAAAACAAATAAGAAACTTCTATCTGCAAAAATCTTCTGCAAGTTGATTGAATTTAGATTGAGATACGAAATGTTTCTCCAAGTCCTCTTTTGACAAACAGCTGAACCAAAATCCTTGATTTAGACAGATTTCAACTCTGAAAAAGTCTGTAAGTTACAGCAAGTGCAAAGGCTATTTTATAACCAGTGTCTGTGTTTAATTTTCCACTATTTATAAAAAGAACATTCTACCCTAAAAATAGAAGAGATGTTTCAGAACTAAAATAGCTTGGTCACTTCGGCTGTTTAATTTGGACTTTAAACCCAATCAAGTGAGTGGCCTTTAACCTCTAGATAACAGAAACTTGGATTTGATCTGCTTTGAATCAAAACTACTCTGTCCCACAGCCAGAGTGGTGTTGCAAAATGAAGACATTGGAACAGAGGTGCTCCAGAGTTTGGAGCTCACCTGTTCTTGACAGGTAATGAAGCTGTGCCTGCCCTCCCCATCAGCTCTGCTGAATGCAGTGCCCAGAAATGGTGGCACTTTGCCTTCCCTCAGGAATGGCACCAGCATTCCTCCCACTTTCAGGACTCCCAGCACAACCCTGCAGTTCTTCTGCCTTGACCTTGACAAGGGATCTTCTAAATTCTTAAATGTGAGAGGAGAGATTCTCACTGCAGTGGGAACAAAGAGGGGCTGCTGCAGCCCAGCCACCCCCAGTCTCACTGGATGGGATATCAGGGATGTTATCCTTAATGAAAGGAGGGAAACAGGATGTAAAATTGCCACAAATCCCTGGGGAAAATCCATGGCAGCTTGTCACAGTACCTTGGTGTTGGGTGTTATCTCCCAAAGAATCAAGTTTCAAGTGCAGGGCTCAAACCATGAGCTCTGCCCAGGGAATGGTGACATTCCCAAGGCTGCCAGAGCTCCAGGAGCTCCCAGGGATGCCCAGGGTGGGATTGTTGAGGTGGCTGGGCAGGGACAGGAGATGCACTGGATGATCCTTGGGGGTCCCTTCAGCTCAGGAGATTTTCTGCTTTGATGATGTTTTCTGTGAGCACAACTGAAATCCCTGGCCATGAACACTGGGAAATGTCTTCCCAAAACATCTCCCAGTGAAACAATAAACCAGAACAGACTCCTTTTTAAGAGCCCATTTCTTGTAATGGCCAGACACATCTTTAAAAAATACAGAAACCAAGAGACATTTTAAATTGGTTGTATTCCTTTAGACAAGAGACACAAGGGTTATTGCTTTCTGCTGGAGGGTGAAAGGATGGCTACAGGCACAGCCCAGGTTCACCCCAGGAACTCCCAGGTTGTTGTGTGGCCAAGGAATAACTGCAGGAAACCAAATCCTCAAAAGGCAGCAGGACCCACAGGCACTGCTGCCCCTGCACAGACACCTCCCTGCTCTGAGGCAGCTCCTGGAGAGGTTCAGCACCTGCTCAAAGGCAAGGACAAGCTGGGGCCACTCTCTGTGGAGAGGTGAACTCCATCACTCCATCGCCTGCCCCGATCCCACTGAGAAATGAACAGTTTTACTGCACTCTCTATGAAACCTCTGAAAAACATCATCACTACCTGGACACCTCAGCACTTTGTCTTTTCAAGTTAAAAAGCTCCAGTTTCAAACCCCTGTGGGCTAAACAGCCATTTGGGGCTGAGCTGGGTTTCACTTCACTCAGCCCATGGCTGGGATGTTCTGGAGAAGTCCATGATGTGTAACATGAGTAATTCTGTGACACTCCTGCATCATTACAACCCAGGGAGTGCAGGAATTTCCCTGGGTACAGATATCTCACAGCTTAGACAAACTCAGATAAGCAGGTGAGTCCAGAGGTCTGGCTTGGCACTCACAAGCTCCAAAATCTAAGAGCTTGTAGTAATTCCTTATCAGAAATCTCATTTCCCAGTCAGCACAGCCAAAACATTTCAGCAAAGTCGACCAAAAAATGCCAGAGTGTTTTTGTGGTAAAAGTATCTCTAGCCTACAAGTGTGATGGTTTAGATTTTTATTGTGTTTTAGAAGGAACAAAATAAAATTAAATAATTAATGAGTAACCTGTTTAAGCATCACTGAATAGAAGGGATTTGGCTTCATGTTTTTATCTCTGTGTCTGTTCAAATCACACACATGCTCTGTATGCTGAGAACAGAGGAAACACAAGTGCCAAGATCACCCTGAAGAGAAAACCAGGGAATTGTGGCTGCACCTATCAGCTACTGCAGGTCACTGAGGAATTCTGCTCTATCCTGCTCCTCTTTCTGCTGTAGGATAATAAAATCTGGAGCCAGCAGCCATCTACAAATCTTTAGTCAAAAGCCTGTAAACTCCACCCCTTCCAGAGGTTAACATCCCATGACTCTCAGGATCCCACAGAAATGTTGTTCACAAGCATTTCTGAATCAGAACTTCCAGGTTTGCTCAGGTTTTGGGTATAAAACACAAAGCATCTTGTTACAGTTTTAAAGTTCCAATCTTCACATATGATTAAAGCAAATTATGGGTATCTTGTTCAATTTAACAAAATTTTCTATGACAATAGAAACTGTGAATTTCTATTTTCAGATGAATTTATAGTAGAGATACTCAAATGAAGGAAACATCTTCCATGGTTTTTTTATTCTTGCATTATTGAAAACCAAAATGTGAGGACTGTTCCTATGCTTAATGGTTATTTTACAAATGCTTCTATTTTGCATGGAGCTTTACTTGATTTTTGCTGTGTACTTTGTCTTTTTTCCTCTTCAGGAAAGAGGAATGACAACATTTCCCTCTGGAAAAGAGAAAATCAACTAATTGTAGTCTTCCATGGCTTTAAAAGACCTGAAAACCAGCAAGTAAGATTAAAAATCCAACGGACAAGTAGAATGAACAGACTAGAGAATGTTTTTATAACTCACAGCTGCTTGTGTGACATCCAGGTAATAGATCTGCAAGTATTTCTCTGATTTAGAGGATTTTCATGTGCTAAAACCCTCCTCAAGCCAGCAAGAGGCTGTGCAGAACAGCAGCAGAGACGTTATTTGGGAAGTCAGATGGAGGAGCTTGGACATTAAATCCTCCAAAAGAGCAGGAGTGAAAGAGATAATGCTGCTGAGATAACATTTAATTCTGAGATGTGGAGCTTGCTGAGTGCCTTCACCCTGTTTAATTCCTGTGGAGCTGCTCAGGGTCATGTGCAGGGAACCAGAGGCACCGAGCTCAGCCGGCACAGCCAGCCCTGCTCATTCTGCTGCTGATGGGCAGAAATCTCATCTCATCATCACCTCATCCCCTGATTGATCTGCTCGCCACTTCCTCAGACAGTTATTCCCTGCATTTCTCCTGCTAGGGGAACATAAAATCGAACAGAGGAGATTGCCATGGTATGAAAAACATCCTGGATCACGAGCTGCTCCTTACCATAAACACTACCTGTGCTCAGGTAACCTGAAGGGCCTGTTGTGCTGCATTCTAGACACGCTCTTTCCAGACAAAACTACCAAAATATGACCCTACAGGTATTTAATGAAGCAACCAGAACATCCCAACTGACGGGAGTTACAGAAAATAAGAAGACAAAAATAAAGAGGTAAAGCCTCTCAGCTTTATTAAAATCAAGGAAGGTACAACGGGATAACATCGGCAGGAATAAATTGGCATGTGAACTAAATAATGTTATTTCTATATAAGAAATACTGATTCATGGATCTAAAAAGCTCATGGGCTGGTAGGTCAGATTTAAAAAGAAAAGCACTTCAAAATCATGGGTTTTTCAAAATCTGTGGGCTTTTCTTAATGAAGGCAAATTTCATGGAATAGATTGGGTTTCCTCTCATGTATAAATGTGTCAGAGTTTGTCAAGTAAACTCATATACAAGTCCTGCAGAGCGTAATGGGACTTTTCCCAATTAATTTAATTAAGGCAGCTCAGACCCTCTGTGAAATAATATCTACAAAAGTTGATTAAGATCACACAATCATCCTCAGCTTTTAGGAAAGATTTAGAGATGGTGAAGGGGCAACTTGGTACCCCACAGGTCCAATTTATGGATGTATTTGGAAGAATAACAACACATTTTATGTGTGCCTTGCAAAACCACATCTCCCCTAAATGATGGCACTAAGTTAAAGACCTGCACTGCTCTCTCAGAGGAGAAGGGCTCTGGAAAGGGAGCAGAAAGTCTTGTGATACCCCTCTGCATTCCCCTCCCAATGACTGAGTCCTCTCGTTGCCTCTGACACAGAAATTCTGTGTGGCAATGCTCGAGCAGCTCAATTCTGCCTTTTATCAGCTCCCAGATGTGAGGGACTGGGAACTTCAGGTTATTGAGAGAAAATCTCATCTTACTGCATTTGCTTTTTCCTGGCCAAACCCCCTCGGATTCTTGCCTCAGTTCTCTGCTTTTCCAGCGAGAGAATTTCCCTCCCTACCCTCCATTCTCTGTGCTGTCCATAGAACATCTCTCCTCTCAGCAGGCGTGGGATTACTCCACAGATTTTGAATATTCCTGGCTATGCCAGAGTACAGTGGAGCCCTGAACTTTAAATTTTCAGGAGACACCTTCCCCAATAACAAAATTTCTATATTTTTCACTAATAGCAACTGCCACTATAATGGGCTTCATCTAATACACAACATTTGTATCAAAGAGATAATTTTGTTTCGGATTTACCAAACCCGGTGAATTTTTTTGTGTCCCAAGCGATGACTCAAAGCTGTTGCCCATTGCTGTTTCATGCACTCCTGGCCGGCACATTCCCGATTTTCCCCCATCTCCCAGCACAGGACCCGAACCTCTCCGTGTCCTGTTGCTGCAGAGTCAGCAGAGGGAGCACAACGTAACTAAAAAAAAAACCTCTTTCCAAGAACTCCGCTGGCACAGCCAGTGATGCTCCTAAACAAACAAACAAGCACAAAAAGGGTGGAGAAAGAGCCTCCGTGGCTGATGCCCCCAATTCCGAGTTTGACAAAATCAGTGCTCTGCCAGCTGCAGCAGGAAAAGCAAAGGAACAACAACAACAAAACCTATAAAGCCTTGCTTTAAAAAACCCACTCCAGAAATTTTTATTATTTAGAAGGAGAGATAGAATGATTTTTTAAAATTTTTTTTTGTTGTTTTTATCAAAACATTCTAAGAATGAAACAAAAAATGTGTCAAAGATGTGATGATGAACAAACACACTGAACAGCAATATTGATAGGATTAGAATAGTTATCCAAAGCAGTAATTCCCCAAAGAAATCACACATTAGAAACCACGTTGGATGTGGGGAAAGGGTCCAGGCTTATGAGAGGATAAGTGCTGTTAAATTTTTGATTGTAAATTCAAGGGGTTTTTGAAGCCACAGTGTTGCCCCCCTGCACCCAGCCCGGAGCCAGGCACACTCCTGGGGCACCACTGCCTCACCAGACCTGGGAATTTCCTTTTCAAGCATGAATTTATCAAAACCACTCACAGGAATGAAAACTGACCTCACTAGGGGACAGAAGAAGCAAATTTTTATGTTTCAATTTGTTTGTTTCAATTAAAGAACGGCAAATGAAAGTTCCCCACGCCTTAATTTAGCTGTGAAAACAAAGAAAATACCCAGTGTCTCTAGCAAATGTTGGGTGTGAAAACAGCTCCATAATAAAAAGTAACTTAGTGGAAAAATGAGTTCACAAATGATCAATAATGGCAGTTTTTGACATAGATGACTCCAAGCAGATGAGATTACATTTTCTTCTCCTCAGGTCCAGCTCTGAAGCCATCTAAAAATGGCCCCAAAAATTTGACATATCCACCAGAAAATCCCCAAAAGAAGTCACCCCGAGAATACACTTTGGAAAGAAGGGAATAAACACTCTGTGTTTATAATCAATAAAACCAGAGGAGGGTTCTGGAGCAAATGGCTTTGCCAGCGCAGGGCACACCTCAAGGGTTAATCACTGAGTAGGAGGGGCAGGAGCTGAGGAAAGAAAGGCTCCTCTCCCACCCACTGTCCAACCTGCAGAACCAGCACAGGGCCCAAACTCTGAGAGCAAAAGGAAAAGCAGCGACCAGGGGTGAGAGGAATGTTCAAGGTGTGCCAGCAAACCCAGAAACACCTGCAAACACTGCTGGGGATGCTCAGCTCTGCCTCATCTCCCTTCTGACCAGGGCTGGATGGTCCAGAAATCAAACAAACACTGCTCAGTTCTGCCCCATGTCCCAGTCTGACCAAGGCTGGACGGTCCAAAAAACAAAAACACTGCTGGGATGCTCACTGCTGCCCCATCTCCCAGTCTGATCAGTGATGGATGCTCCAGAAAATAAACAAACAAACACTGTTGGGGATGCTCAATTCTGCCCCATCTCTCCTCTGATCAGTGCTGGGTGGCTCAGAAATCAAACACTGCTGGGGATGCTCACTGCTGCCCCATCTCCCAGTCTGACCAGTGATGGATGGTCCAGAAAATAAACAAACAAACACTGCTGGAATGCTCAGTTCTGCCCCATCTCCCAGTCTGACCAGTGCTGGGAGGCTCAGAGAACAAACAAATCAAACATTGATGGGGATGCTCAATTCTGCCCCATCTCCCCTCTGACCAGTGCTGGGTGCCTCAGAAAACAAAAAAACACTGCTGGGGATGCTCACTGCTGCCCCATCTCCCATCTGGGCAGTGCTGGATGGTCCAGAAAATAAACAAACACTACTGGGGATGCTCACTGCTGCCTCACCTCCCATCTGGAAAGTGCTGGGTGCCTCAGAAAACCTGAAAACACTGCTGGGAATGCTCATTGCTGCCCCATGTCCCAGTCTGATCAGTGCTGGGAGGCTCAGAGAACAAACAAACACTGCTGGGGATGCTCAATTCTGCCCCATGTCCCAGTCTGACCAGTGCTGGATGGTCCAAAAAACAAAAACACTGCTGGGATGCTCACTGCTGCCCCATCTCCCAGTCTGACCAGTGCTGGATGGTCCAAAAAACAAAAACACTGCTGGGATGCTCACTGCTGCCCCATCTCCCAGTCTGGCCAGTGCTGGATGGCTCAGAAATCAAACACTGCTGGGGATGCTCATTGCTGCCCCATCTCTCAGTGAGCAGTGCTGGGTGCCTCAGAAAACAAACAAACACTGCTGGGATGCTCACTGCTGCCCCATCTCCCAGTCTGACCAGTGCTAGATGGTCCAGAAAACAAAAGCACTGCTGGGGATTCTCAATTCTGCCTCATCTCCCAGTCTGACCAGTCCTGGATGGTCCAAAAACCAAAAACACTGCTGGGATGCTCACTGCTGCCCCATCTCCCAGTCTGACCACTGCTGGATGGTCCAAAAACCAAAAACACTGCTGGGGATGCTCATTGCTGCCCCATCTCCCAGTCTGACCAGTACTGGGTGCCTCAGAAATCCCAGTGGTGCAAGGGCTGCAGAGTCCTTGTGTTTAAAACCACATCCTTCAAAAAGGCAAATAAAAGGTAAAAGGGGAGGTAATCCATTTATCCTCTCAGCAAGGCTGCACAGTAAAACACCAGGAGAAACTGTATAAATCCAAACACTTGGAAAGGCCAAAAGAAAGCAACTCATAAATCAGTGGGAAATGTATTTTATTCCTATAGCTGAATTATAACTACAAGCTGTGCTCACTAAAAGCACAGTCCATAAAATTTACCACAATGTTTAAGAGGCAGTTGTTAATAGAAACAAGGAAGAAAAGCCCATTCAGGGAATAATAGAGCTGTTTAGTGTTAAATAAATTTTCTATTCCATGGAATTCACACAAAAATGGCCTGGGTTACTTGGAATAGCAGCATTTTATACCCTTGCAGCAACATAAACCCTTGTAAACATAATTGCAAATGAGAAACAAGTTCAACAATGCCACAGGCTACTCAGATATGCTACAAATTCTCCCGTCCTGTTTTAATTTGTTAATGTAGGGTTTGTTGCATTCTGATACTGGATAGAGAGCCACGAAACTTCAGGTTATTCCAGGGTATGAAAGAAACTGGTTGCAAGGCTGTGCTCAAGGAGCGTCACTAGAAATTGAGAATATTGGACAGAGGGAAATTTCTGCATACAAAATACTGATTTATGGATCTGAAAACTCATGGGTTGGTCAGATTTAACAGGAAAAGCACTTCAAAATCATGGAGAACTTAACTACAAATTCCTGGAAGTGACAGAGTTGGGCTCCTGGTAAAATCTGGCTACAAAAGAAATAAAATGTTCTCCTGCAGTCAATAGCACTGGGAGAACAGGGAGATGAGGAGATGATTTCTGTTAAATCAGATTCAAAGTTTGTGGGAAAGGATCCTCCAACTGTTCTTAGAAATCCCTGAGCAGAGAAATTGCACTTTCCTAGTTCCAGTCATGCTTTGTGAGGCACCATGTGTGATTCTGAAGAAAGGCTCCTCTTCCAATGCCTTTTGTTTGAAAATGTCTTCAAAGTCTCTCCCACTCTTCAAAATAGGGATGATTATTTATTTTCTTTGAAAAAAAAAAATAAATTACACCTCCAGAAGCGTAAAAATCTGAAAAATAAGGTACCATCTGGTTGGTAATATAAAATCAGAATAAACCTCTGTAGGATTCCGAGGGGCAAAGACCATGAAGTGGCATTTACAATGTGCCTCAGCAGAAGTGAAATGTGGCTCCTGTTGGTTTTGAGGGATTGGAGGAAAGCAGGAACAGGCAGCACGTCCCTGCCTTGTGCCGGCAGTATTGTAAAAGTGCCTCATTATATAAAATGTGGGCGTTGCTCTCTATGAATCATTGTGATTTAAAATAGGATCCTGATAGACAGGCAATGAATCACTTTGGATTTTGTAATCAGCAAGGGCTGACTTCTTGGGAGAGCCCTTTGCCCCCTTTGGCAAGCAGCTGAGGGAAGGTCTGCTCCAGCCCTGGAGGTGCCTCCCCAGGCTGAAGGAAGTCATTGATTCTAAAATATCCCCAAAAACGCCGTGTGGGACACAAGATAGCAGGGCTTTGTCAGCTGGAACAGCAGCACACAATTCAATTGATAAGAGTGTTAACATTCTCAGGCCTGTGCTTGGCTCCAAGGCTCAACATACTTTAATAATTGGCATTTATTTCTACTGGGCAGGCTTCGTATTGCTGGCTCTAGCAAAAGTTTTCCCAAGTACAAGGAATTAATAGAATTCCAAAATATCATATTTGACATTAAAAGTATTTTAAGAGCAGAAGGTTCATCTGCATGAGTTGTGACTCTGCTTTCAGGAGTCAAACTTGCTTTGAACTCAACAGAAAGTTTTCCAGCTTTGACAGAAATTCAGCGTTTGGCTCAAAATCGAGCACAACGCTCATTTTGAATATTGCGTCGGTGCTAATGGCATCCAAACACCTGCCTAAAGTTAAACACTTTTAAAACCACAGTTTTTGGCTAAGGACGGACTTCTTTGGCCAAGATACACGATTAAATTACATCTCCTACACACAGATAAATCAATGTGTGTCGTAACACACATGCATCAGAAATTAGGGGCTCATAAAATGCTCCATTTCCTGTGTAAAACGACTGCTCCGGTGGCAAGGCTGTGCCCAGAGTTAATCAAACAAACTCCCAGCACCGCCGAGTCCCAGTGGCACCGTCAGCCTGCAGCCTGCTGATGTTCCAACAGGGAACAGCTCTGTCTGAAGCCTTCAAACGCAGCACAAAAACTTTAATGGAGTTTATCCTGTGCTCACACATGGTGTGTTGTATGAAAATGTGATTTTCCAGGATTTCAGGTGGTGTGGCAGAGCACAAAGCTCTGTGAGCACCACAGCTATTGACAGGACAATCTGCTGCTCCTGTGCTTATCTGCTTTCATTAGGGCATTATCAACATGTCTCTTAATGCAGTTTAATATATTAATAATAGACTCCATTCTCTGGAAATGGTGCTTGGCCAATAATTAACAGCTGAGGTATCAATTTAGCATGGAATTTTAAATGGTTGTAGTCCATTATGGAATTCAGAACACAAAGTTTGCATTTGTTTTTGAAATGTTAATAACTTTCATAGTAAATGTTACGTGCACCATATCCAGTTAATCATCTTCTTTTAAAACACTGTAGATGTGATGAATTTGATACTAACCCCGAGGAATTTTTGTAATTTTAATACTGAACTAACCACATCAAGTTTTCTCAATCCATGTTGTAGTAATAGGGAATTTAAGGATGCAGAATTCTGTTGGGAAGAAGCCTGGGATTATTTTCTCTCCTCAGACTCTGTCATGTCAGTGCTTTTTAATGTTCACAAGACAGTAAACTTCAGTATTGTTTCCAAGAGATGAGCTAATAAGGCACACAACTGGACTGGGGTGAAATACACTCATTAATATCCTAAATGCAGTTCTCTGCCATGGCAGAATACTGAATACTCCCACAGGAAGAGGAGGAGGAGGAGGAGGAGGAGGAGGAGGAGGAGGAGGAAAAAAATGCCACATGAATTAAAACTCATTCCTTGAATCAAACCCCACTTTTAGAGTTTTTCCTGGAAGTCAAACACACGGCAAATAATCCATAAAAATGCATCTCTCTGTTTGGGATGAGTCCTTTCCATCACATTCTCATCTTCCCAACACTAAAACTGCAAAATTATTTGAATACAGCAAGACTGGAGGGAGGGCCCACGTGATTTGACTGAGTGCTGGGCTTTGGCAAAATATTTAATCTGTTGGACAATCACCAAGTTGTAAAAGTGAAAAAGCACCATGTTGCAAAACTCATTCATGAACGTAAACATGCTGAGCATTTCTGCATTAAGTACAGGGAGCTCAGAGAAACAGCAAGTACACTTTCCTCTATAGAATTCTATAGAATTTCTGTACATCCAGGGTAAAATCATGCTCTGTGTGCCTCTGCAGCCACTGGGATGGCAAGATAATTCCAACCCACCAAATCCTGAGAAAGCAGATAAATGGCACCAAAGAGGGCTGAGCATTCACCACTGTCCTTTTTTAGCTGCCCCCAAATTCATCATCTCACTCACAAATCACAAATCATACACTACAATTTTGCCCACAGACTCAGGGATATTTGATAACTGGATTGGTTTATTTTTAATTTATTGGGGATCATCAGATTTTGGGTTTTACACACAGTTACTGATGGGTATTTCATTAGGGGCTGCAATTCTTCAAGCACATTTTCCTGAGCTTGGAGGGGAAGCAGAGGTAACATCCCAACATTATTCTGACAAGATAAACTAAAAAGAACCCCTAAAATTGACTATATCCAACAGCAGGCTTTCTACCCTACACTGAGTGGGGTTAAATAATGTATTAATTAATATATATGATAAATAATGTAATCATTAATTAATGTAATAATAAACACACATGAACTTTTGCACACCTATCTTCTGTTGCACAAATGGATCCCTTTCATCTTTTAAATTAGAAAAAAAAATAAAATTAACCTTCTCAACTGTACAAACTGCAAAGCATCCAACCTGCTCAGCCACTTTCCAGCAGCAGAGCAATCCCTTGTCACCTGACTCCTGTACTTTTGACCCTCCAAAAATTTCCCAGCTGAAACATGTTGACATGTTTTCACATGTGATTCAAGAGTGATTGCTCTCAATAGTGCTGGATGCTTATCACAGGTTGGGATCAATGTTCTTTGCCTCCCATGGGCTCCCTCTTTCTGAGCTGTAATTTTTCCAGGCAGCTTTCAGGCTCTCCTGAAGTCAAGGTGGCTTCAGGCTGGGAGTGAGGGCTCGGGGCACAGGGAGGGTGAGCTGCTGTAACTGCAGTTGCAACACTCTGAGGAGCATTTCATGAGCACCAGGAAATTAATCTGGAGTTCTGCTCCAGATTTAAGTTACCTTGAACAGTTTTGACTTGGGAGTCTTCTCCTGCACTGCAAGCTTCAAAAGAATCTTCCCCATGCTTCTTTTCTTTAGGGGGGTCAGTATAAAATACAATATTAAGTAATGTTGTACTCAGTGTTTTATTCCAGAAAAAAAATCGGTGGGGAATTTCTGAAGGAAATTAAGCACTGAGAATTGGTATCAGAAATATTAATTTTAAAGCCTGTGTTTGACTAAATAATAGCAAACTGAGAGAAAGAATACTAAAGCATCCACTATAAAAACTGGGAATTGAGTTAGCACCAAACAACTTCCTTTTGTAATTCTAACTTTCAGCAAAAAAGAGAGGAATTTCATGAGGATTTTTCTGGTTTACATACTTCAGAAAAGCTTTGTGCAAACTGGTACCTGAAACTACAGTAACTACTGAGCAGCAGAAAAAAACCCAAACAGCCTCAGATCCAGCACCAAGGATCTGAGTTACTCTGAAATAATGATACCAGAAAGCCCCAGAACAGAACTGCTTCATCTTGAGTTCTAAACTAAACAATTATCATTAATATTATCATGTTAATACTGTAATTTTATAATTTATAATATTGGTTAATATTGTAAGTTTATAGCCAGCAGCTTCCCTACCAAACTCCAAGCAGTCCTGGATGTCACTGTATACATTGGGCAAATCAAATTATTTTCAGTGATGTGATTTTCCTTCTGAAATTGATAAACTCAAACCCCTTTAACACTCAAAAAGAAAATACCACAATCCACGGCTCAGACAGGGGATTATCAGCTCACTTTAGGTGATAATTACAGAAGGGGACCTGAATCCTCTGCCACCCCCCTCACAGTTTTCTGAGAAAAAACCCCCTGCAACACAGCCCAGAATTGATGGAAATATTGAATTCTTTTCCAAATGTACTTTTCAAAGGAAAAAACCTCAGGACACCATTCTCTTCAGAACACAGAAGGAACTTACTGAAAACACAATGGGGAAGTGCTGTCTGAACCTGAGCTAAGAGATGAATATTCCCCCTGCAGCCCTTTTATAACAATAAAAAAGACAAAATATTTGTGGGGAAAGAACACGATTTCATCTTTTATTTAATTTCAAAATCGTTAATGCACTTCAAAAAGAACTTAAATATAACCTGCATAATGATCCATTAATGGGAAAATCTACAAAGTCCTGACTTGGTTACAGTTTCAAAAACCTGTTGTATTTTCTAATAAAGTATCTGGCATGGTTTAGATTTTCTAATGTGTCTGAAAACTAAAAGGAAGAAATTTCTTTGATCTTGTTTTCTGTTGGGTTATTCTTCCTCTGTGTTATTAATACCCTAAGAATACGTCTGATGTGATTTGTTCCTACTTTTTCTCAACCTCTCTATTTGGAAGTAAAATTTTTCCAATACCCCCATGGGAACTGGAAGGAAGGAAGGAAGGAAGGAAGGAAGGAAGGAAGGAAGGAAGGAAGGAAGGAAGGAAGGAAGGAAGGAAGGAAGGAAGGAAGGAAGGAAGGAAGGAAGGAAGGAAGGAAGAAACATTTTCACCTGCCAAGGTGTGGAAAATGATTCCACACTCATGAGCTGCCTGTCACTCCTGCAAGCATCCCTCATCCCCAAAGCAGGGGCTGTTTGTACTCATATTTGTTTAAATATGTGCTTAAATATGTGTTTAAATAAATAAAATTAATATATTTCTTTACAAATAAATGAACATAAAACAAATAAATTAAATATCAGTGTCTGCCAATAAACAGAATTCCATAGCTTTTGCTACTGTTCTTTGTCTCTGCACTAAACCAAACATTTTAAAAATGGTTTTGATGTGATTCTTCTTAATTCTGGTGATCTTTGACCCACAGAGTCAGCAGGTGGCAAGTGCCACCCACAGGGTCCCTGCCACTGTCCCCGTCACTGTTCAAGGAGATGGGAACTGGCCTTGCTATTTTTGAGATGTCCAAGAGCTCAAGTGACATCACTCGAGGACACCGACGGAAAGCGGAGGATCCGCGCTGAGAGCAGCTCAGGAGAAAGCTATTTCTGGCCAATTTCACAATTCTGCTATTTTTAACAGCTGCTCCTAACTAGTCATTTTTGGAGATGTGTTTGCAGCTGGAAAGAATCTACCAGTGCTTGAGTGGAGCAGTAAAGCCCCTGCAGTTTGTATTTTACACACAAGTCTTGTGGGGAGAGTGGCAATCTCAGGGTGCCCCAGCCACTTCTGCTCCCATGGATTTGGAATCCTCTGAAACTCTGAATTTCAGATGACAGCTCACAGAGATCCCAGCCCATGGAAACTCACCTGCTGTCATTAAAAACCTCAGCTGCCATCCTGCCTTTGACAGCACTTGCTGCTTTCACTTGAGGAGAAAAGTGTATAATCAAGTTTGAGCAGTGTTTCAAAAAAATTAATAATTATAGGGTTATGCAACATTAACAATAGTGGTACCAGCAAAGCAGCTGTGTTAAATTTTAACAGCATTAAAAAGAGGGGAAGAAAGAGATTGAGAAAATTTCAGTTCCCTTCTCTGTCATGTGCTCTTGTCATCGTCTTGGTTTTTGCTATATTTAAATTGCTGTAGGAATTTCTTCTGCAAGGAACCTAAGAAGGCAACCAACAGCAAATCCTTCAGTTTCATATTGTGTTAAATATAAGGATATACCACAATTCAAGCCAAAAATGTAGAGTTTCTAGAAACTAAAAAACTAAAAACTAGAATTACAATTTAATAAGATTGATAACATTGATAGCTAATTTCTTGCCTTTTTTCTTTTTCTACTGAAAAATATATTAATTAACTTTCTGAGAAGTGCTGTTTTGAATAATTATGTGTAAGTATATTTCTTTAATCTAAATACATGTGCCATTCACACACACAAACCACAAATCACACACTGCAATTTTGCCCACAGACTCTGGGATATTTGATAACTGGATTGGTTTGTTTTTAAATCAGAAATTTATCTTCAATTGGCCAGAATACCAACAATTAACTTTGCAAGAAATTATTACTGTCATAACCCCATTTTTCTTTTTAGAAGATTCCTTTCCTAGGCAAGCAAGTTTGGTGTGAGGAACTAAAAGTGATTTCTGTGACTTTCTGTAACCCCTGGAGCAGGCGTGTGAACAGCCAAACATGTGGCTCTGGTGTGGACTGAGGGTGAGCTCCTGGCACATTCACTGCTCTCAGTTTTCCTTCGTTGCCAAACCAAGCTCAGTAGTTACCAATTTCTCTATGCCAATGGTTGATCTCTTTAATGATCCAGCTGTGTTTAAAAAGAATGATGTTAAAATACTGTTGAGAATATCACCAAGAAGCAAACTGTGAAGGGACACCTGGGTCCCACCCAGTGAGGGGGAGTGTAACAGAGCGCTGAATGTCAGGGTAAGACTCTGCTGATGCAGAACTGCCCCTGGAACTTTGGGATCAGCTGCAGTCCCTGAGATCAGAAGGGGTCTCCAGTGCCCCCCACACCCTTCCTGCCCTTGCTAACAAAGTGAGAACACCTGCTTTAAACCTTACCCCTGCACTCTGGGCAAACTGAGCAGGGATTCTGCAGCAGCTCTGGTGACTCTTCACCAGCAGTGATGTGCCTGGTGTAGAGGGACATGAGCAGCATGGAAATGAGCACAACAATGATCTAATTCCATTCCACCCACCCAAATTGCCTTGTGATTGTAGAGCCTGCTTGATCTCTCACCTTCCCCTTCTGCTATCAATGCAGCATCACAAATTAGGCTGAACACCAGAGTATTTGTGAAGCAGACAGGTGTGCACTGGGCTCCAAGCAGTGCTGGGCTCATGGCACACCTTCCCAGCACAAGGGAAGGGCTGCTGAAACCTCTGTGGCACCTCTGTGGCGTGGTGTGCAGAACTAACACAACCAGAAATTGGTCTAATTCTGATTTCTGAACTGCTTCTGATGCAATCTGCTACTGGGCTTGGTTCATTTCAGAACTATGGATTATTTTTTACAGCTTTCTCTATGTATGGCCACTGAGTCAGACGAGATAGTTTGCAGACAAACACTGGCTCCTTTGAACCTGGCTGTAAAATTTCCACCAGCGCACTCAATTCACCTTTTGCAGGACAGCAATGGCAGCATCTGTTTTGAACAGGAGTGCTGGGCCTCCTGCTCAATACCTGACCAGAACAACCCACAAACTCCATCCAGAGCATGCAGGTACCACAGAGCTCCTCCTTCCTCAGCCAACCTAAGGGAATCACTGCTCCAAAATCTGAGACTGGGGGAAAAGTGCAAACTATTGATCTGCCATCACAAGAACACATGGAGTGAGCAATAAAAAGCTTCCTCCCCAGATCTCCATCTCAACGGAAGCAGAGAAAGTTGCCAATCCCACTGTGTTTGTCAGCTCCCCTGGATTATCAATGGGCCACGTGCTGTGAATCACATCTTGGATCCTGCCAGTTGTGTCTTGCTTTTACTATTTGTTCTGGGATGTTAAAACCACTATTGTAAGCGGTTCAAAAATACACGCTGGAAAATTGTTAATGCCCTAGTCATACAATGTCATTTTGAAGCTCCCTGGGAATTTAGATTTGCACAGCTTATTAGGATATGACCTTTCCCTTGATTCTTTTATTTTAAGATCAAGTTAAGATGAAATTTCCCCAGTGGGAGTTGCTGTGTTTCCTTCACAGATAAGGAAAAGAGCGATGGCAGCTCTGCACAGAGACAAATTCATACATTTCTGCAGCATGGACAGCCCTGTGGGCTTGACAGACATCCAGTGCATTCCTAGAGGCTGAGAGGGAGTTAACCAAAAAAAAACCCAGTATTTTAACAAAGGTATTTCCCTGAATCTTTAACTTTTTTTAAAAATTTTTTTCAGTGTCATCTGTGAGGAGTTTTAAGGCCTGTGAGCTTGCATGCAGAGCACCAGGGCAGCACTGGTTTTATGGAACACATTCCTATTCCTGTGTGGAATATCTACCTCTACAGCACTGCTTTTTCCTCTTCACAATACAAATTCTGGCTCAGAAATCCACACACTTCCCTGGGATTTAATGAATGAACCAGATCTAAAAGCAGGAGGTTGTAAAATTAATTCTCAATATTAGTGCTATGGGCTGATTATCAGCTACTAATCACAGTGGGTACATACTTATTGTATATTATGTATAATAAACATTTTTAACAGTTTAAGACAGGCGTACTCCAACACTTCTTAGTCTTTCTGCCTCTATGTCAATGAAACCAACAAAGACAATTAGTTAAATAACTAGATATTGAATGATGTGGCTTATATTTTAAAATTTTTCAAATGCTCAAGATGGTAAAAACCAACAACTGTTAATGAGCTCTTATTTAGGAGAGAAATAATTTTCTCTCTAAAATTAAAACCCATTGGCCAATAAAGAGACAACCAAAAAGAAGTGTCTACACAAAAAGAAGTACATGTTTTGCTTTTTGGATATTCAGGGTGAAGCTTTGTGCATTGAACCTTTGCTAGGCAAACAACATTTTTTTGTCAGCTATATGGATGCCAAAAGAAGAAAAGGAAGCGATGATGAAATGAAGTGAATTACTTTTTGTTACTTTTACATTTTTGTTACTATTACTTCTTGTATAACTGGCTGGCTTAATAGGTTGGGGTGGGTATAAAACATTCCTGCAAGGATGGCCCAGTAGGAAGGGAGGGTTTGGAGGTCATGGCAATGACAAAACCAACAAAACCCCACAAAGACTCAAAGGAGCCACAAGCCAGCCCCGCCACCTTTACGAGTTTCCGTGTCTGCAGCTCTGGAAGGCTCAGGAGGAGCTCTCTGCACTTCCCTGCCCCAGCTGGGGGCAGGGGGATCTCCCCAGCCGGGAAATTTGCATTTCCAGCAGCAGCCCTTCCTCCTTCCAGGGCTGACAAGAGATACGGGTTCACAGCTCCCAGAGAGGGAGCAGACAGCCTTCCCATGGTGTCAGGCTCTAGGCAGGGCTTA
The DNA here is from genome assembly GCA_039654755.1 of Calcarius lapponicus. Taxonomy (NCBI): domain Eukaryota; kingdom Metazoa; phylum Chordata; class Aves; order Passeriformes; family Fringillidae; genus Calcarius; species Calcarius lapponicus. The sequence continues at coordinate 3,593,990 of CM077475.1, read as the reverse complement.
ATCTACAATTGATCCCAGCCTAATCTGCCTCTCCTGGGCAAGTCCAAAGTCATTATCTGCATCAGCAGCCCAAGAGCTCTGTGACACTCGTGTGTCCAACAAGAGAGCAAATCCCCACCGATAGCATTCACTGCCTATCGCTGGGAGCCCTGCGGTCACACGGCCCGAGCTCTCCTGCCAACAAATCCACTCCAGAAAAATAATAATAATAATAATAATAATAATAATAATAATAATAATAATAATAATAATAATGACAATAATAATACAGCAGGAAAAAGGGCCAGCTGAGCAGCCCATGTTACAGGAAGGAATCTCATGGATAACATCATTCCTGCTCCAGCAGTGTTTGAGGAGTGACTCAACAGACCGGGGTATCTTTTTTACGGTGGTGACACAGGGCTGGTGCAGATGCACAGCGCAGGCACTAAAAGTTTATTTACAGAGGGCAGGACTGAACATTTCATGTGAGCACATTCAGGCCATGATAAAGAGCTTTGTCTCCCATTAGTAATTTAAAGGATTGTGATTTGCTACTCCCAACACACCTATAATTGAATTCCTCAGTCATAAAATCACTGGTGCCAAACAAGTCCTGATATCTTTTATCAAGCCTCTTTTTTCTTGTCATTTGTTAACATATTTCTTATGGAGCTTTTCTTCTTTTTATAGATACATTTGCTTTAGTTATAAATTAACCCTGGAATTTACTCTCCCAGAGGCCACAAACTGTTTTTTTATTCTCTTGGAAAAGTTTCAGGCTCTATGAATTGATGATTTTACACAATTTTTGAATAACAGCTCGTGGTTCAGACACAGAGGAAGGAAATTCAAAAGATGGACAGAGTATTTGATACCAAAGTGGAAATGTTTAGATGCCTTTCTGGGCCTTCTGCTCTGGAAGCCATGATTGATTTACCAAAAGAGAAATGTTTCCCTGTGGGATTTCTGGTGCTTCCAGTTCCCTGTAGTGAAATACTCAGATCCAGCCTCATTCTGAAATGAGGAACTTGTAGGAAGTCCCAGATTTCAGTGGCTCCAGAAGCTGGCCAGCACATCCCAAAGGTATGCAGAATACTTCAGATTTTGGAATGCATCCTAAAACACCAATATTTGTTTAACAGATTGATTCATATAATGCCATTAAAAAATAATGTTTCAGTTGACAATGTCATTGTAAAGAAAATAAGCTTACAATATTCACTTCTATCATGTCTTTGTTGGGCCCTTTCTGTTCATCCCGAGAGCTTTGGAAACTCTTGGCTTTTTTCAGCCAGAATTGACTAAAAATGTCGAGGAGTTTGAACAAAAAGGGCTGAAATCATTGTTGGTGTCACCACTGGAAGAGCAACAATTTGAGTTCAACTTGTAAAAAAATAGAAATAAAAAAAAAATCCAAATGAAGAATTCCAAAAAGACATATCCATAGGAAACTAATGGAATTGGTTCTACTGCTGAAAGAACTCTTTGGATAAGGGCAGAGCCACACTTTTTAACAGCCACAATAATTCCCACATTATTCCCTTTATTTCTCCTTCTGTTTTACTCTTACTCCTATTACAAACCATTGAAGTTGAAAATTTTGATTTGCTATTAACACCCCAGATATCCATTCTTATGGTTTATTTCCCATTTTAGCTCAGGTAAATACAAGAATTTTGATTTGCTATTAACACACCAGATATCCATTTTTCTGGTTTAATTCCCATTTTAGCTCAGATAAACACAAAAATTTTGATTTGATATTAACACACCAGATATCCATTTTTATGGTTTAATTCCCATTCCAGCTCAGGTTTTCCAAGGTGGATGGATACAATTTGAAAAAAAATACGCCTTAAAGGTTCAGAAAAGAGGAAAAGGTCTCCCAGAACTCTGCATTTCTGGATTGCTCTTCCAGTTTGGAGCGGCTGTGGTTGCGCTGCTGCCTCAGCACACGGAAGGAGGGGATGGCTTCACAGCATCCCAGGGTGGTTTGGGCTGGAAGGGACCTCAAAAATCCCCCAGTCCCACCCCAGCCATGGGTAGAGACCTTCTCCTATCCCAGGTGGATCCAATTCCTTCAGGGACCTTCTCCTATCCCAGGTGGATCCAATTCCTTCAGGGACCTTCTCCTATCCCAGGTGGATCCAATTCCTTCAGGGACCTTCTCCTATCCCAGGTGGATCCAATTCCTGTAGGGACCTTCTCCTGTCCCAGGTGGATCCAATTCCTGCAGGGACCTTCTCCTGTCCCAGGTGGATCCAATTCCTTCAGGGACCTTCTCCTGTCCCAGGTGGATCCAATTCCTGCAGGGACCTTCTCCTGTCCCAGGTGGATCCAATTCCTTCAGGGACCTTCTCCTGTCCCAGGTGGATCCAATTCCTGTCCAGCCTGGCCCTGGGCAGTGCCAGGGATGGAGCAGCCACAGTTTCCCTGTGCCAGGGCCTCCTCACTCTCCTAATTATGAATTTCCCTCTAACATCCAACCCGAATCCCCCCTCTATCAGTTTAGTGGGTTAAAAAATGACAAGTTTTGTTTTTAAAAAAATCATTTAAAATTTCCTCTTTAGTTAAGAATAACAAAAGGGCTTGGGGAATGCTGGGGTGTTTTTCCTGTATAAATAAATGCTTTTCATATATAAATAAATGCTTTCCCCATTCAAGACAATGTCCTTACAAAGGGAAACAGCTTCCTCCTCTCTATGCTGTTTCTGAGGTTGCCAGTCAATTATTTGAAGTTAAAATATTAAAATTTTCTCCCGAAATTGTGCTTTGAGTCTCTGAATTGCCCAATTTTTATTATGAAGTCAATGTCTCATTCTTTTCAAAAATCTTATAGCTTATTCTGTATTTCTTCTTGAATGCTTCACCTGTTTAATTACCCACACAAGGTTCTTGACATTTCTTTTTAAGTCTCAACAAAACACGATAATTTCAGCTCCTTTAATTGAATCAATGATCACGGAGCTGAAAGAATTTAACACTTCAAATATTTATCAAATAGGCAAAAATGAAATTTAAAATAGTACCAACACTGTCAAATATTTAGCTCTCAAATTTTCAGATGTTAAACCACACATTCATCTTTTAGATTTTACACTTCTGCGCTAAATGCTTTCTATTTAATTACCACACAATTAAAATTCCATGGTTCATTTGTTGACGCAGTTTGGGGCAAATCAGCCAATGTGGCCCTGCTGTCCTTTGCAATCCCACTGAAGGCAGGAGATGGTGAGCAGAGCTTAGGCTGCCCTGAAGGACCAGAGCAGGAATTAAAGCCAGGCCTAACCCCCTTCTCTCACACCCTGTGCACACATTTCAGAACTTTGTTTGCCCTCTGCGCTTTCACTGGAGCCAGGAGGAATTTTCAGAGCAAACAGTTTGTAATATATTCTTTACAGGTGAGTTACAATGTTGTCTCTGGCTCTTGGAACAGACAGTAGGACAATAAAAAACTCAAATTATTTTTTCAGAGCAGTGACTGTATCATATACAAGTATTGCACTAAGATCTGCTCAGGACAGATGACTAAATAGAACAAATTTTTGTATTCACTTAAGCTAAAATGGGAAATAAAACATAAAAATGGACATCTGGGGTGTTAATAGCAAATCAAAAATTTCCAACTTCAATGGTTTGTAATAGGACTAACAGTAACAGGACTAACAGAAGGAGAAATAAAAGGAATAATGTGGGAAATATTGTGGCTGTTAAAAAGTGTGGCTCTGCCCATATCCAAAGAGTTCCTTCAGCAGTAGAACCAATTCCCTTAGTTGCCTATGGGGTTTTTTTAATTTAATCTTTGGATTTTTTGATTTATATATTTTACAAGTTGAGCTCAAATTATTGCTCTTTATTCACGCCACAAACTCCTGTAACTTGTTTCACCAGGGGTGAGAAAAAAAATTGGAGTAATTTAAAAGATTCTGGGCTTTATTTCTTTTATTTATTTACATGGCAGCCAAATAAACAGGCAACACAGGCTAAAACGACCTGCAGAGATTTTTCTTTTCATGAAACTTCAACCTCTACTTTACCAAACATACAAATTGTGTCTTGGGTGCCACAAGCCCTCTTAGAAGGATCTCCACATTAAAAATCACTCCACTTTCAGAGTTAAAAATCTAGGAGTAGAACTTTAAGCACAGCTCATCTTGCTCTGAGGGCAGGAAGAAAGTTAAAGAAATGCTGACAGCTCTGGGAGGTGTTTCAGCTGATTCCATGTCAATAAACTGCAGGGCACCAGGGCTCCCACTCTGGCCATGCTTGTCCCTTTAGCAAACTGGGGGGCAATTGGTAAATGGCCTCTTGGAAATGCTCCATGGCCCTTGCTGCCTCCTAAATTATTTCAGGGCAGTGATTGAGTGGCTCTTAATTAGCTGGGCTAGAACTGGAGCAGAGACAGGTCTAGAATGCATCCATTGGACCTTCCACTCCTGCAGCTGTGCCCGAATTCAGCGCTCTCTGATTTACAGGTGGGTCCAGTGAGACTGGGGAGCATCACTGCTTTGGGTTTTTGTTTGGTTCTCCTCAAATGCACTCAGTTCTTTAATTGTGAACCAGCTTTTCTCCTAGCTGTGCTCCCAGTTCCTGCTGGGAGCCCCTGTGGGGGTTCTCACCACTCTGGAGCTTCAGCCCCAGTGTGAACATGAACAGGACTCTCCTAAATCCCACCAGAGATGCTTTTCTCTTGTACTGAGCACTAAGAAAGGCACTGACCTCTTTTTCCCAAATTTGCAGCTCACTTCAGTGAAATATCTGTGCAGAAACCCCTGTAGAGATGGAAAATTCTAAAATACAAGTTCCATTCTTGATAATGATCAAATTCCTGTAGTTGCCATCCAACAGAGGCATTTACCCATCCATCTCTGTGTCTCATAAAAACACAGGAGATATTTTGCTGCTTCAAGACTCCACAATATAAGAAGGCAATACTGCAGTGAACTGCAAATCAGTTTAAAGTATTCATATTTATAATTATTCATATAATTCCTATTATTCCTATTCATATTATTATTGTTGTTGTTGTTGTTGTTGATACTGTATCTCCTACTCTGGGAATAGTGAATTTCATACTGGCACCACAAAATCACCCCCAGATTTTAGGATAATCCACATTCTCCATGGATGTAGAGGAAAACTCCCTTTTCACCAGATTTGCTGCTCAGCACCAAAGGAAATGAGGGAACCTGTTCTGAAGAATGGCTGTTAGAAGAAAAAAGGAGGAAAATCCTGTGGGTTCTGTCAGTATCTCTTCCCACTGCCACCCTCCCTTCTTCAGCATATTTCCCATTTTTTTTCTCTGATTTATGTTCAGGAATTCTTACTCAGAGGATGTTTTCCTCTCTTTAAATGACACCCTGGAAGTAGACAGCAGTGCTATTTAGCACTTAGCCTACATTGTCTTTATTTCATTTATTTCATTTCCATATTCATAGCTAAATGAGTGCTCTATCACTCTGGCTGTTTTGAACTCCAGAGAATCCCTTTATTTCACAGAGTAACTGCCAGGTATAATTACTACATTCATCAGCCTTTCCTGGAGTAATTGTCAGGAAAGTGGCAACCATGCCTGCATCAATTCCTTCTTCCTCCTTGCTTTTTCCTGCTTGCCTTCCAGGACAATTAAAGGCTCTCTCTACTTTCTCTTCCTTTGTTCACCTCAGCCCTTTTCCTCCCTTTATTCCTCCCTTCAAAACTTTGGGGAGGAAAGGGAGAGACAATCCTGCTGTTTTCACACTTAGCAATTTGTTGTGGGTTTGTTTTCTTTTAATTCAAATTAATTTTTTTTAAATGAAAAAAAATTTAAATTTTTTTTAAAAATTTTTAAAAATTCAAATGAAAACTCTGCCATTCTGTGGAGATGCCCAGTCCAGCTCTTTCACCAGTGCCAACGCAAGAGTCACCCTCATGTCTAAGGGTCAAGCTGGAGCAGAAACTCCAAATTGCCACATGGATTGTATGCTGTGCCTTCCTGTTCCTGGGGAGGGGAGGAGACAGGAATCTGCTGCCCAGCCTGCGTCAGAGGCACGCTCAGCACAGAAAATTGGGGCTATGGACGAGTTATTGTTATTCTGAACTCACCTCGAGTGCAGCAACCCTCCCTGCTGCCCTGCTGTCCCCAGTGACAGGAAAGCTGTCACTTGTTGTTAGCAGATCAGACAGTTCCTGTTCTCAGAGGAGTCGTAAGTAAGGCTAGATTTAAAAAACAGAGCAAACTTGGGCAGAAAAAGAACAATGAGCAAGGATGCCAAAATACAGTGAAAGACCACGTTATGGCATTGTCAGCATATCTCAAACCAAGAAAAGCTGAAATTCTCATAAGAGACCAGAGAGAAGAATTCAAAATCAAGAAGGTTCCAACAATAAACTTTAGGCTTTGAGAAAGAAATTCAAACATCTGTATTTTTTAAAAAAACTCCTCCGTTTTTTAATACTTTTCGTTGGCAAAAATAAAAAGGGCTAAATAAATACAGAAACCCAGCAGGCATAGCTAATCTGCCCACTGCCTTCCTCTGAAATTTCCTTTAATTAATTAATTAATTAATTTCCTTTCCTGATATTCAACTGTGGACAGCTTCTTCCCATTTTCCCAACTCCCTGCTCTGCTGGGCCTCCAAAGTCCCACGCTGGCCTTCGATCCCTGCCCTAATCCACCACTGCAATTAATCTAATCACACTGCACACCAGTAGCCTCCATTAAGATTAAAGATAATCTTGCTATTTCACAAGATTAAAAAAGCCAGAGCCAATCTTAACATCACACATTACTCCACCTATTCTGCATAAATTCTGTTTTGTGAATATTAGAAAAGAGGAGGGCACTGGTGATGTTGTTATCTTTTAAAAGCAGAATTGAGAAAACACAGAGCAGTTTTCTGGGCTTTCGTCTGATCTCTCACCTACTCGAAATTGGCACCAAAATGAAGAATGGCAAGAAGTGCACATGACTTCCACATCCTCAGTGTTACATCATGAAGGATGAAACAGCAGATTGTGTACAGCTCACAGTGTACAGCACAGCTGCTGTGCTGGGTGCAACTCTTCCCTTGCATCAAAAATGCCCTTCTCAACAAAACTGTGACTCATGAAAAAATTGACAGATACCAATGAAAACAGTGATAGGCTCATTTCATAATGGGACCTGCTGCTGTGGACTCTGACATTCCCCTGCTAAGTGGGTTTTTTATAGAAATAAAGCATGTGGATCATTAATACTATATTTTTAGATTACAGTTTTCATTGCCAATTTTTTTTCAAGAAGATGTCTGCAAGAAAATATCTCTGCTGTAGAAAAGTGGGCTCTTGATGCTGAAGGGTTTCCCAGCACTTCAAGCGCTGTCAAGAATTCCTGCCCACGCCAGCTGTGCTGTAATCACTGTTTCTTAATAAATCAGTAATCCTGATCTAAGAAAATAATTCCTCAAATGTCATTACCTGTGTCAGAATGCAGCTTGCATAACCTGATGCGTTACCCTGTCTGAAAACCTGGAGCAGTGCAAGGATTTCAAGTGTGGGTTTTATCCAAGGGCTTGGATCCCTGCAAAAAGCCTGACACCACTAGAGCAGATTTTGGGCACATAAATATCCTGCTGAAGTTGGCCACACGAGGGTCAGGCAACAAAATCTGGGCAGTGCCCAAAGGAAGCTGTGCAAGGAACCCTCTTGAGTTTCCTGTTCATCATGGCCTAATGTTCTGTGTCACAAAAACAATTCACCAGTTTGAGACAACTGGCAAGCTCACATCACAAATTGTGCTCCAAAAGCTGGCAAAGCAGGGCTGGAATTTGCTTCCAGTAGCATTTATTAAATATAGTAATAATACTAAGAACAGCAACAACAATAATAACCCAAAGAAGCAAGGTAGGAACTACTAATTGAGCTTCCATCAAATTTTAAGAAATTATTTTGCCTTGCCTTGCTAATGAAAAATACATTGAAACAGCTGGTAAAAAACCTGAGTTTTTCAATTCTTCAATATTTGCTTTTTTCCTATTTTAAATTCAAGACCTGAAACTTTTGTAGCACCAATTTGGAGAATTGTTTTCTGCAGTGAAATGAACAACTCCTATTTAGATGAGATCTTTACTAAAGAATCCACTCCAGGCCAATTCAGTAATTCTGGCAATAGCTGTAATGTAAATGCAAAAACATCTAACCCAAATGCAGGAAAATAAACCTTTAAAACGGTGCTTATTTCATTCAGAGAGCTGATTTAATGTGAAACCCTTCTGTTTTAAATAAGGCTTAAAGTTCCATCTTGTTTATCATCTCAAACCAGCTTCAGCAACAGCTGGAAATTCTGAAAGTGAAAGCACATTTGCAGAACTTTTGTTTCCACATTCTCTAATCCTGTTCTAGGAAAAAATCAAAAAGTCTGCACCTCCATATGGGTACCCCCCAAATATCCATTCATTTGTAAAACTCAATTTAGATTGCCAATACTATGGGGTATTTAAAAGAAATAAAACACTTGCCTGTTTTTCTTAGTATTCCCAATAATTTCAAACCTCAAACACGTTATCATGTCCTGATGTACAAACAAGGCATCTCAGAAATGCAGTTTAAGTGCAAATGTTGGCATCTGGGAGTGACAACAGGGAAGAAAAACAGTGAAAGCCTTGCAGAACTTTAGTGACTCCATGAAATAAATCTATCCCCTATCACTGGTTAGCTTCAGGGGGACTGGAGCATTCACCATTAAGTCAGTGCAAGAACTTTGCTTTAGACATAATAACTGCTAGAAAGCAAATTAATATTATATTTTTTCCTAATCCAGAAGGGAATGAGACCCTCTGCTGCAGCCTCTTCCAAATTTCTCCCTGAATAAGTTTAGAGAATACAGATAAACTCTGAGTAAATAAAGCAACCTTTTGCCCTCATGTACTTCTGTACTTGCTTATCTATAGATTTCTCTGGGTGTAACTGAAAATAAAATTTGGGTTTCTTGTTTTTTTTTTTACATTCATAGGTAGGATTCAAAATCAACCTAGCAATGTACCACATAATAACATGCTTCCATGAAGCTTAAAAACTGAGATTCAGCATAAAATACTGTAGCTGAAATACTGAAATACCACTGTAGGGAACAGCAACTCCAAGGAAAACACATTCGAGATGGAAGGATAAACTCTCAGTTTTATTTACTGTAGACATAAAAAGTCAGGACCTAAACCTATCATGAGGAAATATGTACATTATGAAAGGCAGTAAATAGAAGTGGCTGCATTTTTCCACAAGCCCCCATATTAGATAGCACCACAAAGCACCAGGTCCAGGTAGTAAAACCTGTTTTTCTGACCACCCCTTCTAGAAGATCTTGGTGTGAGTGTTAAAGCCTGTAATTAACATTTTTCTTTCCATAGTTCCTTTTTTTGGTGGAACAATCTGAGTCTTTTGGTAGCCTGACATCTCTCTCGCAGCACCATGGGTGAGCACTTGGCTCACAGCAATATTCAAACCCTCCCCCAGCACAGGGAGTGAAAATGTTCCTCAGTCTGCTTGTACACAGATGGCACCTGAGTTCAAAGCCTCTCAAACTTCAGAATTGCTGCTACACGGCCACAAATACTAACAGCAGTTACACAACCTCTGTGTTCAATAAATCTAAACAAACACACGGGTACTATGGACTTCTCATGCAATATTATAACATAAAAAAATCCCATTTTATGCAACGCGCTGTAATCACGTATTGTGTAAAAAGTTTAAGACGAGATCATAATTCTGGGCAGGACTGCTCTGTGCAAATATGAAATTCTCTGCAAAGTAAATGCTGAAACTCAGAGGGAAGCACGAGATGCAAGAAGAAAACTTCCACAGCTCTGCCTTATCCTATCAATATTCCATACAGCTGAAAGTATGACTGATGCAAATCACGTATTTCGGATTTTATACACACAGGTGAGTTAGAGGAATTGGAGCTGGAGGTCTGTAAAATATTCTAGGATTCTGGCAAAAGGGAATCTAAAATATGTCCCAATCTGATCTGTGATAAAGAGGAAAGACATCAATCCCCATGGAGCTCATGAAATTCCAGCAGCCCGTAAAGCAGCACGAAGCTGACTATTTTACAATGGCATAATAATAATAGCTGTGAGAAGACCAAAAGTAGAATCCATGCCTAATTTGAAGTCTAGAATAAACTAATACCAACTGCAACGCCTGCACCAAAATGTTGGCGTCTCATTTGGAGCTGAAATATGTTAAGAAATTGATCACATAAAAGGCAGATGAACATACTCCTCCTGTTACACTGGCATTTCTCACAAGTTTTAGAGAAAAATATGTAGGACTTAAGCTATAATACATACTCATGGTTATTTAATTTCAGGCATTTAGTCTCACAGGGCAAGCAGTAATTCCTTCAGAGCCTGAGCCTCAATTTTGAGCATGCTAAACCCACAGCCACGCAGGAATCCAGCAGTAATTGCAAGGGAGCAAACTGTACAGAGGACTAAACTTTTATCACTGCAAACCTGATCCTTCTGAGACAGCACATCCACCACTGACCTCAAGGAAGCCGGGATTTTGATCCATTTTTTAGATTCTGTGCATCTCCCACGAAACCAAGAGGGTCCTTTGCTGGCGTGGAGCGTTCTGTGTATTTTCTGTTGGGATATTACCTAATATTTATTATCCTCCATTATCAGAAATTACACAGAGCCTTTCAGCACTGCTGAGATTAGCAGGAAGCCATTCCTAACTCAGGGTTAATCCCTTCCCTACACACACACATCCCCTAGAAGCATGTCCAGATCCCCACAGGGATGTTCACCCCACGCAGCGCCGGACGTACATCCCCAGAGCTGAGGCAGTTTGTGTTTTGTAAATTGCTAATTATCAACCAGCAGAGTAGACTTTGGGATTCAGAGACTTGAATTCATAGACTTTGTCCTGAATGTGCAGCCTGCATGGCATGGAGGATATCTGCTTAGTCATGAGGAAAGGGGGTGGCTTATGCAAGTCCACAGAGCATCTCCTGCTAGTCCATTCCAGAAATTCACAGCCCGCCTCTGGAGCTGCTTCCTTCTCCTCCCCTGTCTAAGGGGGATATTCCCCTGTTTCCAGGGAAAGCTTAAAAGCTGCCAACTAAAGAAAATAGAGGATACTGCTTAGAAGTTGAGGTGTTCTTTGCTGCAAATTTGGAGATTTATTACACAAAGCCCTAACTTTTTCTGTCATAATGCTGATTAGAATCTATTAGCATTGTCAGCATCATTTACTCTTGCAAGCATAAATGGACACACTGAAAATTTAAATTTCACTTTTTGCCTCAGTCTCACTCCTGCATTCTTTCTCCATTGCAAATGGGGAATTCTTTGCATTCTCACATCCCAGATCACACAGTATTGAGGACAGGGGCAATTATTCAATTATTTCATTTGAGTAAGAAGATGGCCCCAGTCTTGACTAGGCTGCTCGGTACTACTGCAACACAGGTAATTAAAAATATCTATATAGTTCATGTATCACGAATTTTAATTGGGGAATGATGTCATTGTTTAGTTCAGTTCTATAGAGTGGTTTATGAGAGGGCAAACAGGCCAAATAATATAATGGAAGGTGTGGGTGGAGTGGGAGAAAAATGTGAACATCATCAAATTGACTTCAGTTCTGCGAAAGTTTCCGGATAGGAAGACTGCAGAATAGGCCTTGCTTCAATTTTTTTTTCTTCCCCCTCTAAATTTAAAGAGCAAAACTCCGTGACAGATTTATTATCATTTGCCCTGCAGTGTGAGAAGAGCTGACAACTTTGTAGCAGGAGGAAGAGGGAAGTGCATGCTGCAGCAGAAGAGCTGATGCTGAAGTAGAAACTGAATGTTTCCTATGGTTGCCACATTTATTTTCTCCTTCCTATTTCCTTATACCTGCAAGACCTGGGAGTATCCCAAGCCCACTCACCACAGGGCTGAGTACCAGGGGGATAATTTGCTGAGCACCAGCATTTTCTACATTGTCCCTGGTACCTGAGAGCAGCACCACTGGATAAAGGTGGACTACCCTGCATTTAAAACAAAGCACAACTGGAAAAGCTCCCTGGGCTCTTCCCTTGGTGGAAAATAAAAAAGTGGATGGGGAAAGAGAAAAAAGAAACAGAAAAGGTTTATCATTTAATGAAGGAATCAATTGATGTTTCATATTCCTGAGAATCTCAAGGCAAATCTTACGGCTTTTCCATTTTTCATTCTGCCTTGGAAAAGCCTCCACAGGGAAAAAGATGGGGACAAAGAGGAGATTTTTTTCCCCAAGTAAATGGATCCTTTAGATTGTAAATGAACTCCTTTAACTTGTCCTGTTATTGGGAACCCCCAAGTTCTGTCTGAGGCGTGAGGAGTAGGACTGAGTGCATCAATGTTCTCCTGCTTTGGATTGTTTCTAACTCTTCCTCTTGTTAGCTCACAAAAAGTGAACTGACACACAAAGAACATCTGGCAGAAAGTACCTGAAAACCAGATCCTGCTGTTAAATGCTGTTAAAAACTAGACACCATTATAGAAATAGAGTGAAATAATTAGCACCTATCACCTAATATCATGCTGGATTTAACAAACCTATTAGTGATTAAAAAATGAAACCAGTAGCAATAACTAATGGAAAGTGTTGTATCCATGACTTCAAAAGCCTCATGGAGAATTTGTAATTGTAGGATGATTCCTCTTGAGTAACTGCACTGGGAACTTTTACTGCGTGACAGAGAAGGACATGGGAACGATCCTCGTGAAAAAGCTTGTAAAAGAAACTCAGATTCTGAATATCAAACACACACAATTAGTGATTCACAATTAGGCTACTAAAAAGGGCTAGGAGAGATCTTCAACTCCACTCTGAGCAGATTACTTTTAAAAAAAAACCTGAAGAGGGCCTCACCAATCAAGGTGAAAAAAGTATTAATTTCACTTTGCATTATTTGGTCCGGCTTTGTACAAGACAGAGCTTTCATTCCACCTTTAAATTTTTCCTGGTTTTACAATAAAATAGTTTTCAAAATTCATTTTATTAGCCATTGTTCTAGGGAGGAAATTACACTAAAAGTGATTGAAACAGTGCCTAAATGTATTTTATTGACTTAGAAATGGACTTTTGGTTATTTTAAAAAGTCCACCAAAGAGTCAGATTCAGAAGCACTGTTGATAAGGGGTGCATTTATCAGTCCCACAAGGAAGGTTAAAAGGCATAGCTTCGATATCCTTCAATTAAATTCTAATATTTCACCGCCTTCGTTTCAGATTCGTTACATGGAACACAAATTTACATCAGGAAAAATATTAGTTGTATATTCCGTATTGTAATGGATGTTTCATGGAATGATGATGTTAAATACATTGCATTATCCAGGAATTTGCCATTTCTAAGGAACACAGACCATCTTAAGGCTGTTTAGAAGTGCAGAATCTCTGAACCACTACAAGTTAGTGCAATATTTGACAAAATTGATGCCTAAAAACATTCAAATTCAAAAGTTGTCTGTATAAAAACGCCTTTATATTATATTTCTGATTGGTTATCATTCAAAGTCAGTGCCAACTATTTTTTTTTCAGCTCTCTCTCCCCTTGACAAGCCCATGCTTATATTGTGCCACATGCCTTAACAGACTGCTAGGAGTGATTTCTTGTAATCTCATAATTAAATCTCTGAGCAATTTTTGCAGCAATTTTTTTTTTTGCGACAGCCAGAGTGAATAATGATGTCAAACACATCACTTGATGCACCATATTCTGCTATTAACGAGAGCACACCATATGAAACTTCTTTTCAAAGGAGAGCACTCAGTACCATATGTCACAATTGCTTGGTGTACGCTGGGAATTTTTGGTTAACTAGTAACAAATCGTAGTAACCTTTTAAAAGGTAAATTACTTATTAAATGATAGATTCATTGCTACTAGAAAATAGATATTTTAAAATGGAACATTGCAACAGTGTTCTACAGCAAAAGCTTGTTCACAGATGGAGCAGCAAGTCACAAATCCAACTGAAACCCCTGGTTATTTCAAGGAGAATTAAAACTGATCCATCTGATTTAAAGGAACCTAAACTCCACAGGACCTCCAGAAATTGATAATTCTCTGAGTTTTTGATCACAATAAATACCAGCCTTACATCACTGATATTAACAACGCATCCCTGTTAAGTCAGCATAGTATTGTCGTGTGTACACAGGGCCACAAAGTTACAACACCACAGGAACTTGCACTCTCTAGCTGCAGAATCCCCTGGGGAGAAATGACACCAGGAAGATTACAAAACGCTCCTGCGAACCTGAGGCATGCCATCAAGACACAATATATTTCAACACAGCATCTCAGTTGTTGCAGGCTGTGAGAGACTCCCCGACTTTCTGCGATTGGGAAATTGAAGGAAAGAAAAAAAAAAAAAAAAAAACAAAAAAAAAAAAAAGAGGAACGAGCTGTTCATTCATTACGAGAGCAGCCAGGTGAGCCCAGCAGTGCCCTGGCGGTGCTTCCCCCACGGGCGGCGGGGATGGACGGCGCGCAGCGGATCCATCCATCCCTCCATCCCTCCCTCCCTCCATGCATGCATCCATCCTGCCCATCACCGCCTCCCCTCAGCGGGGCGGCCCCGAGCATCCCCCGCTGCCGGCCGTGCCGGACCCGCTGCAGCACCATGGACACAGCGCCCGGGCTGCCCCGGCCGCAGCGCCGGCAGCGCACCTGGAGCGCGGCCGGGGCGCTCCGGGCACCGCATCCCGCCCGGGCTCCGCCAGCGCTCCGCTCTGCCCGCTCCGCGGGCCCGGCCCGCCCGGCCGGCACACCGAGCATCCCCGGCGGCGCCGGGCTCCGCGTCCTGCCCGCTCCGCAGCCCCGCAGCCCCGGAGCCCCGGCGGCGCTGCCCGCGCTGCCCGCGCTGCCCTCACGGCCCGCGGCTCCCTCAGCCCCGCGGCTCCCTCAGCCCCGCGCTGCCCGCGCCGCCCCTCACCTCGGGGCCGGTCCCCGCAGCCGCTCGGAGCTGGCGCTGTCAGTTCTCAGCGGGAGCAGCCGTTCCCTTCCAGCGGGATAAACTCCCCCGCTCGGCCCGGCCTCCCGGGCAGGGCCCGCCTCCCCCCGGCGCCGCCTCCGCCGGCCCACGGCGAGCGGGGCTGGCAGCGAGCGGGGCCGGGCCGGGGCCGGGGGTAGGGCCGGGGATGAGGATGGGGACCGGGGGCAGCCGCGGGGATGGCGAAGGAGAGCGGGACGGGAGAGGCAGCGGGCGGTGAGGAGGAGGATGAGAAGGAGGAGGAGGAGGAGGAGGAGGAGGAGGAGGAGGGCTCTCCTTCCTCGCTGTCCCCTCGGGCCGTCCTGCAGCCCGGCCGGCCCGGCCCGCACAGCGCAATCGGCCGCGTGGAGCCGAGGGCAGAGCGCGGCCCCGCAGCGCAGCTGGAGTTTGATCTCTGCTCCCTGTAATCTCCCGTAACTGAAAATTCACTTTTTCCGCCTGCCGGCTGCTTTCTCTTTGCCTTGCCATGCTGCAGCCGGCTCCGCTCTGCGCTGCGCGGTTTGCTTTGGCTGGCTCGCCTCACGTCAGGCTGTGTCCTGCTGTGACAGGAGTAAAGGCTTTTCTGACAAGGTTCTTAGCAGTAACGGAGGTAAAGCAAATTCTTTTTCACTTTTTGTTTTTTATTTTTTTTTTTTCCCCTTGAGATAATCTCTGGGCGCTCTTCCCCCCCTGCCAGGAATGCGGAGCCGAGCGGTATAGGCTGTGCTCGGTGCCTCTCCAGAGGCAGCAAGCCCCAACAAGCCTGTCACCTCCTCTATCTCAGCCTCTGAGGCTTTGAAAAAGAAGTTAGATGTGGAAAAAAAAAAAAAAAAAAAAAAAAAAAAAAAAAAGGCACAAGATCAACAGGCTTTAGAGAGTCATCCTGGAACTCGAGGTGCCCCGGGATACAACAGTTTATCTTGAAAAACTCCTGATCCCTTGGACATCACTGCAAGGTTGAGAGGATCCCAAATTTGCCTCATTATGTCTCTTAGTCATCAAGAGTTTTGAAAGAGAGCCCACATTTGCTTTATTATTTGTATACTGAAGGCAATTTATAGATTAGGGTTGAACACGTCAAAATACCTGGACTACCTACAGATACTAACTTTGCCTCCAGCCTTTTGTTTATGAGAACAATCTCTCTGTCTGCAGAGGCTTGAAGCCTTGTGTTAATTTTTATGAGAATTATCTGTCTATTTGTATAGGCTTGAGGTGTTACCTCTGCCTTGACAGATCAAGGATTTTTTTTTTTCAATTCCTGCTTTTTCCCTTTCATCTGAATTTTTTTAGCCTTGGAAATGTGGAAATATTTTTTTTAAGTGGGTTCTTTTTTATTGTTTGGGTTGGGTATTTTAAAAATTATTTTAACATACTGCAGTAATAACCTATTCCAGTAATACCCTGGCTCAGAATTAGAAGCCAGGTCCTGAAAACAAGTAAAACAAACCCTCAGAATTACCATGGATGAACAAAGAGGCAAATGTGGGTAAAACAATCTTAACAAAGAGATTTTAAATGCCTCGGTTATTAATATTTCTACCACTTTACAGCAATAGCTGAGGTAGAGTTTCAATAGAAAGTTAAAAGGAGAAGGATCTGAGCTGGACCCTCACAGAGTTCTGATTTATCCCTGGTGAGAGCAGAACTGCTGCTCTGCTGCTGGAGAATTCCCGTTTAGTTGAAGTGTCTGAAAAAAGGGGATCCCTCCCCAAAATCAAGGTTTGAACCTGCAAACTCTTTCAAACTCCCTGCAACTGGAAGCATTCCAAAAATTGGCAGGTACTGATAACATCCAGTGGGGACTGGGCAGTCCTGCTTTGAGCCCAGGCTTTTAATAAAGGCAGAAATACAAAGCACAGTTTGGATTTTAATTAAATTGCACGGGTGAGACAGATATCTCTGTCAGTCCAGAGAAATCAGCCAAACACAGCTTTCACAGAAATATTACAAATACACTCTCAGTCTGTTTCTGTTCTAAGCATTATTTTCTTTAGCAAGTTCATCTTTTGAACAGAACTCATTAAAAATAAAGCAAAAACAGAGTGATAACTTATGTAAAAATTACTTAGCTTTTGTAAATATGCATTTTAGCAGATTGAGATAGGAAAGGAAAAGATTACTTAGCCTGATTTCCTGCTTAACATGGATTTTTAGATAGGATTTGATATCCTATTAAATGTTTCTTTCAGACAGCTAATCTTAATTTGAAGAATGAAGAGATGAGGAACCCATACATTTTCTCTGGTATTAAATGTATGCCTTATTTATAATTTTAATTAATCTGGGTTATTTTTTTTTTTCTTAACAAAGAGTGTTTTTTTTTTTTTTTCAGAAAAAGCCAATCATTTCTGTATTGGTAAAGAAATAAAACAGGCTACAAATGTATTATCTATTCTGTAATCAACTTGCTTTGTGCAGTAATGAAATGGTCATAATAAAGACATTTATCAGTTTCTGGTAAGTTTTTGTTTGCATTGTTTGGCTGTGCAGTTTTTGATGATCCAGACTTTCTCCCCTGCTTATCTGAGAGGATTCCTGAGTTTGGCTGGGAGCTCTGAGAGTTATGAAACAAGAATGAAATGTCAGGCTCAGGCCTTGCTGAACCATGGGCAGCTCTCCCCTAAGTTCAAAGGCAAGCAGAAAAGACTCTCTCAGCATCAGTTCTGGTTTTATAATTAGAAGATAATTTGCCTTCACACAAGATCAATTATACTCTGTTTTTTTTTTTATTTGGTATAAAAGCATTAGTTAATTCTTTTCATGGGAAAGAATTGCATTCAAACTAACTTTAATCAGCCCGTTTTTCAGGGTGAGTCTTTTTGAAGCATTTATTGCATCTGGAAAAAAAAATATTATTTCTGCTTGCAGTTATTACTGACTGACTGTACATTATGTGTTTCAATTATTCAGAAAATTTGAAGTAGATTAAATTGAATCATATGGCAAAAATAGTTCTCACTGAGATGAGAAACTGAAATGAGGACTTTGTGGAATCTCCAGATGGATCAGGGTGTTAGCAATGACAAAATAACCTCCCCTGAGTGGTTTCATTTCTCTTTTCCATCTTGGTGAAGGAATTTCTGTGCAACAATTCCTAAGGAATTCCAGGTAGGCATTTATGGTTAGAAAAACTAATTTATTGGAAGTGATGCTGTGATTTTGACAATTTTTTTTTGAACACGCTGGCAGCCTTGCAAGGATTTCTACCCCTTCCCATCTCTGCAAAGACACAAATTCCATCTTTTACTGACTTTTTATGCTTGCCCTGGGTTTGTGCTCAGTCTCTGGGTGCATTACTCAAGTTTAAAATCACCCCTCACGCAGTGTGTCCCATGCTGGTGCTCTGGGATAGAATGGAGAAGTAGCCAAACTTTTAACATCTAGAGGGCAATCTCCTGCTCTGAGAGTGCAGCCAGAAATCTGACAGCCTGAGCAGCAAGCCCTGATTGTGCAAATTTCATTGCTTTAAAGGAATGGAGTTTAAATAAGTTAAAAATGTCCTGTATTGCTGCCTTTTTTAAAAGTTACCCCGTGTTCTTTCTCTTGGGTAATGCAATATTTTAATTCATATCTCTGGTGTCCTTTTATTGATAAAAAGCATATCTTATTTGCCTCAGCATATCTCATTCTGTCTTAACTGGCAGGTTTTGGTCTGGGAAGGCATGTTTTTAAAAAGCAAGTCATAATATCACAGCGCACTCCTATCTGCAGCTTGCACACTCGTTTCTTGAAGGGAATTGCAAGTTTCAGCTGCTATCAGTGGCATTTTACACAGATACATGGCAAAAGCTGGGCTATAAAGTGCATTCCTTGGGCAGAGGAGAGTGCTGGGTGAGTTTCTGCTGGGCTCCAGCAGGAGGGAGAGAAGCAGGCACGGTGCAGATTTTCCACAGATAACTGCAGAGCGGGTCAAAACAAGAACCCCTTAAAAATGAGCCTCCTTTGCCTGAACTTCCAGGCTTGGATAAAAAGAGAGCAAAATCCAAGCCATGCCTGCTTTAAATTCATGAAAGCCAAGATCACACCAGCCCGCCTACCTCTAGCTGTAATGGTTTTTTAACTCACCTTCAGTCTCCCCCCAGCTCTTCTCTGATTTCATCTTGGAGGGAATAACTTCCTCTGTAGGACTCCTCTAGTGGGACATGGTATTGCTGTTCCAGTCCCATTCTGATTAAATGGGCCCAAATTGCACATCACAGACAGTTGCCAGGCAAAAGAAAATATAGGAATAAGGAGCTTAAGCACAAACTGATGTGTCAGATGTGTTAATCCATCCGAAATTCATTTCTGAAGGAATCCCTTTAAAGCAACCAAAAGGTTGTTTTGAGCCTCGTTTAAAACCAGTTTATCCGAATTTCTTGGCTGATTGAGCTGAGACAGATTTATGAATGTAACTTAACTTCAGAAATCCAGATTTCTACAATTATACATGCTTAGACATCTGAAATGAGGAGCTGATGCAACCAAGGCTCAGGGTTGTGCTAATCTGAGATGGGAAGGAGGTGGCTGGGTTGTGGTTAAAGCATGGGACCGAGCTGCTGAGAGGTCTTGCTTCTATTCCTGGTTGTGTCACTGACTTCCTGTGGGTCACTGGAGTCACTGAGCTCTGTCTCATTTTACTCATTTATAAAAAAGAAATAATATTGCATTGCTAAAGCACTGCGAGACAAGTCACTGCTGTCTGTACCATTGTTTTATGCTCATAAAAGAAATTTGTGTCAGCAGATCACAACCATATTCCTAAAGGAACTTCTTTTGGATAATTTGCTGTCTTACACAGCAATTCAATGATTCCACTAAAGGCTAAAACCTCAAAAATACAATTTTTAACCTAAAATGTCTTGAGAACTTTGCTTCCAGGTTCCAATGAAACATTTGTTCATGAAAAGGATTGTGTTTTCCTTGTAGGAGTATGAGAAAGGTGCTGACTCCCTCATAACTGTGAAAAAATAATTAATCCCCCTCCCACCATTGTTTCTTTTAGAGAACTGCTCATTTTACTCATATACAAAATAGAAATAATAATACATTGCTAAAGCACTGTGATCCGAGTCATTGCTGTCTATACAATTGTTTTATTCTCATAATTTGTGTATAATTGTATCAGCAGATCACAACTATATTCCTAAAGTTATAGGAATATATACAGTTATAACACCAAATTCCTAAATTTATAGGAATATATACAGTTATAAAGTTATATTCCTAAATTTATAGGAATGTATATAGTTATAAAGCTATATTCACAAATTTTTAGGAATATATATTTAGTTATCAAGCTATACTTCTAAAGTAACTCCTTTGGATAATTTGCTGTCTTACACAGCAAGTCAATGATTCCAGTAAAGACTAGAAACTCTAAAGTGCAAACTTTTACTCAAACTATCTGGAGAACTTTGCCTCAAGATTGCAATCAGTCATTTGCTCACGAGGAGGATTGTGTTTTCCTTGTAAGAGTGAGAAAGGTACTGACTCCCTCATAATTGTGAAAAAATAATTAATCACCCCCTACCATTGTTTCCTTTGGAGGACTGCTCATTTTACTCATATACAAAATAGAAATAATAATACATTGCTAAAGCACTGTGATCCAAGTCATTGCTGTCTATACAATTGTTTTATGCTCATAATTTGTGTATAATTGTATCAGCAGATCACAACTATATTCCTAGAGTTATAGGAATGTATACAGTTATAACACCAAATTCCTAGAGTGAGAAAGGTACTGACTCCCTCATAATTGTGAAAAAATAATTAATCACCCCCTACCATTGTTTCCTATGGAGGACTGCTCATTTTACTCATATACAAAATAGTATATTCACATATACAAAATACTATATTCATTCAATACAATACTCATATACAAAATACTATATTCACAAATTTTTAGGAATATATATATAGTTATAAAGCTATATTTCTAAAGTAACTCCTTTGGATAATTTGCTGTCTTACACAGCAAGTCAATGATTCCAGTAAAGACTAGAAACTCTAAAGTACAAACTTTTACTCAAAATATCTGCAGAATTTTGCCTCCAGATTGCAATCAGACATTTGCTCATGAGGAGGATTGTGTTTTCCTTGTAAGAGTATGAGAAAGGTGCTCACTCCCTCATAATTGTGAAAAAATAATTAATCCCCCCCCCTCCCATTGTTTCTTTTGGAGGACTGCTTGAAGATCTCTTGGTACTTCCATTTCCTATAACCTTTGTCCTGCTTTATAGTTTTTATACATTGTTGTGATGGAGTTAATTTGAAGCACTATTTTTAAACCCCCTGCTTTTTACATATTTTCCCCAAATCTCCAGGGTGCTGGGATGGACGTAGGAAATGCTGCCTGCCCATGAAATGCTGATGATGCTGTAGAACAGCAGTTCTCACTGCAGCTCCTAAATCCCAGGGAAATCCTGGAATGGGGAGCATCTCTTCCTCCTCCTGAGGAGCAGTTCTCAGCATTCCTGTCATGGATCTCTCATTCCCATCACCACAATTTTCATTTCTACTGCAAAGAGGTTCTAAACCAAGGAAATCAGGGTCTCTTTCAAACGTCCTGTGAATCAGACTTATTGGCTTAAATGCTTAAAGACATTTTGGAATTATTTAGGGTGGATGTAGGTGACAGAGATTGAAAGAGAATTAGATGACATTCAGCTTATCCTGTAGATTTAATGGTGTTTGCTGAAATGCCTTCATTAGTCTTTACAGTGAATGGGTTGCTTGGCTTTTGATAAAGGACCAAAGATTGAATAGAGCAGTTTCTTGATTGTTTTTGTAATTAATATACATTATTATGACCCTAAACATCCTAAATCAATGTCATTTCAGTCCTGTCAGTTCTGAAAGGATCACAATAAAATGTGAGCATCCTTTTCTTACAGCTCACAAATTGTGCTGCAGAGGCTTCTTTACCACAAGTGTTGTCACCTAACAAAATAAACATCAAACTCTGCCTTCTGGTTTTATCCAGGCAGGAGTGGGAGATCCAGACAGAACTCAGTGAAAAATCACCCCAATATTTATCCTATTTATCCTTTCCCAGGGTTATTTTGTGTAAATACACACAGATGCTGAACCCAAAGGCCTCAGATGAGATTTTTAAAAGTGTAATAAATATCTCCTTACTCCGTGATTAAACCTTCATCATAAAAATGTGCAGGGAATTCTGCTGGGCAGAGAAACAGTGAGTTTAATCCTTACTTGAATTATGCTTTGCAGAAGTACAAGAAAACAAAATATGGCCAGGCAAAGCAGCTTGAAATAGGTGTTACATTAAAGGCATCATGTTCCAGCCATGCAAATTGTTCTCCCGCTTTGTCTGCTCCCCTTCTCAACTGACTCTTGGTAGTCTTTCAAATAAGTCATTATTTTCATTTAAGATCTGAAGACTCCTAAAAAATAAAGTTAATAACTGGTTGTTAGGCTGTGCTGAGCATTAGAGGATGCCAGGTAACTTGAGCAGTGAATCAAGGGCTATTTTGGGGAGAAAAATATTACAATAATTTTCAGGAAATAACCTTTTTGTTCCAAAACAGCTGTCATTGAACACTATTATATCTACAACAATTAAAATTATCTTTGGTAACTTTTAGTATTTGGCACTGCTCCATCATTGTTCAGTTAAATATTTTTCAAGTGTTTTAGGACTTCTGCCCACTGTGTGCCTGAAACCCTTCATCATCACTGGAGAAGCTCCTGCGTTTGTCATGTTTTGCTCTCTCAGGATATTTGACAATTTCTGTGGAGGTTTTTTTTTTGCCATTCTATAGCAGCAGCCCTTCTGCTGACTCAACCTGAGCTCTATAGAATTTGCCTTTTCATGTCAAGGGTTGAATGCCAAAAAAGTTTTTAAAATGAAAAAAAAAAAAAAAAAGTGGTAGCTAACATATAAAGTGAATTAGGAAGCATGTGCAAACATCCTGGTGAATTTAAATAGCTGGTTGGATCAGAAATGGAGGAAAAATAACACTGGGTCAGGAACAACACACAAAGCAGCCAGAAACCTGGTATTTCTAATTTAGGATATAAATACTCCCTGCTGAAAATTTCTTTGTTACAAGATGCAATTGATTAAATAAAGGCAGGTCTAGAGTAGAGGGTAGTGTTGGTTGATGGCTTTATTATGTTTCAAACCCCAATTAAAAATATTTCCACATTGCTGGGATTTTTTATTCCCTCGGATTGTAACTAGCTGATAATGCAAATAACATTTTCTTAAATGTTTTTCAGAATGAAATTGGAGCTATTTTTATTGTAATAGCATTGTAATTGCTCTCTGTGGCTCTGAGCCCTCACTATTAGCAGAGGAGAGCTGAAAAAGCTCTTCAAAAAGTCTTTTATACACATGTGAGGTATGGTAATTTTTATTAATAGCTCATTTGCATACTATGGCATGTTTAATTTTATTTGCATAAGTTAATATAGAAGCATCCCTTCTATGGGATGTGGAGCAGATGTCATCAAACTCATTTTTTTCCTACAGAAACTTTTTCTCTGTGAACTTCATGAAGAGTGTTTTCTTCCCCTGTGGTTGTGTGAGCAAAACAATGAAATTCTGGGAATTTACAGAGGACATTGTGCTGATTTCTGGCTTTTGAGTTTTATATAAAGCAATAAATAATAAAATGGAGCAGTACAGTACACCATAGAGTAGAACCTGGCAACTGGTTTCAGTGAAACAGTAAATTTACTACAGTAAATTTAATATCAATTCCCCTGCTTTTATTTGAGAATTTTGGAGATTTGGGCCTGGTCATTGTTCTGTGCACAGTTCTGTGCTCCAGCAGCTGAACCTGGAGCCAAACCTGTGGAAGCAAAGCGCAAAAACAGGAGTAGAATGGTAAGACAGAAAATTGGATTCTAGTGGGAAATTCTTATGATATATTATAATTTATTTTGATTTATTCCTGCTCAAATATGCTTAGCAGCAAACTATCCACTTGTAAAAATTTTTTGTGTTTGGTGGAGTTTGGCCCTTTGCTGGATTTCTTCCTCTAGATAGACTTTGTAGGTAACTTAACTCCTATCAGAAATCACTGAAAAGCTGGTTTTTTAAAGGCTAAAATACAGATGATAAAGTGTATCAGAAATCAAGATTATCTTATCATAACTCCTCTCCTCAGAGTGTGACAGTTCCAATCAGGTCACAATTGAAGTCACTTTTTTGGTACCAGCTGCTTTTCCATAATTTTGGGTTTTTTTTTTCCAGAATAATTTACATCTGCTTCCACAGAACAAAACATCATTTTAAATATGAGTAAAAAACAATGTACAGCTTTTCCTTCCAGCCAGAGCACAGAAGTTTCAGCTCACTGGGGGTAGTTCTCACTTTCACTCCTAGAAATAGATGGGTCACTACTGAGAGCAGGGGGAAGTTGCAACAGGAGAGATTTTTGGGGGGAAAATGGCTTTTTGTACTGGGGCTTGGGCAGTACAAAAGATGTCCTTGTACTTTTGCTCTTCAAGGACATTTTGGCAGGCAGGATAAAATAACAAGGATTCATACTGGAATATAAAAAGCAGAACAATAAATGCCCAAGAAGTGAGAAGCAGAATTTTGGATTTAATATCCCATGCAGTAACACAGAGCAGGAGTACTGCAGGATTTTAAATCCCATTAAGATCAGGAGAACAAAAAAAGATTAAAAAATTGCCTTTGTCTGTAGAGATACACCCAGAAAATTACTAGAAATTGGGAAAAAAAGTTATTGGTTTTAAGGATTCATCCTTTAATAACTGAGTTATTAAACCTGCTGATCTTAGCTGAGGAGAAAGAAAAAACTTGGGGTCACTGCTCTCACCTATGGCAGCAGCCTCCTTCCATTCTGTGTTCTCTGGTTCCAGTTTCCTGTTTACTCATCATGCAGCTCCAGGCTGGTTCTGTCTGGAGTTTTATTCATAAAACTATATTCACATTCATTCATAGTCATGTATTCGTTTTTAATTTAATTGATTTTTTTATGTTGTTGGGAATTTCATCTCCACTGATATTTTGCCTCAGCTGTTTTTATTTTGTAATACTCCTTTTTTTAAACTTGTGTGATGTGATGGTCTGATCCATTGACCAGCTCAGGTTTTTAAATGGTCTCAAACTTTACTTTAAATTAATGTTTGTATTTTTGAGAAGGAGTTTCTATAAAAATATCTGGGTTTTTTTTCCCAATATCTTTTTTCAATATCTGGGTTTTTTTTTTAATAAGCATTAAAACTTATTTCCCAGAGACATTTATTTGGCTCTCTAATACTCTGAAACCACTTAAATTGAGAAAATAAATAATGATTTCTGGTAGCCAGGTGAGAGTAGGAATGTACACAAGCTGCTCTGGGATCTGTGGGTATGGCAGCAAATCCACTTGTTAAATTCACCTCTTTACATCTTTTAAAAATGATTATCTAAATGCTTTATGTTTGTGTCTCTCCAATACCTGCTCAAGTTATTTATAAGCCTAGATTTGATAATTATTCCCTCAGATGTCTAAACCCTGTTTTATAGATGTTTTTTCTGGAGTGTTGTTGGCTTCCAGCTACACTTTTCCTTCCCACTTTCCCACAGCTCTGCTTTTCCAGAAGCCAATTATCTGTTTCCCTTGAGCTTCAATAACAACCATTGAGCTGGTGCTGGAGCTCTTCTGAATGGCCATTTAAATAAATTATAAACCTTCCCCAGCACTCATTTCAAATTCAAATGTGTGACTCAAAGGTAGAGAGCTGCCCTGGACTTAAGCCAGGCTTAAAATCCCTTTTAAGTGAGACAGGACTACAAAATTGTTTGGGGATCTTTGATTTGCTCAAGCATCACCTTTTACCTGTTGGGTTTCAGGGCAGGAACATCAGCAGCCCCCAGGATTTTTAAAAATCCTCTTTTCACTCTTTGTTTCTACACAAACCAGGTAGAAAGAAATACTTCCTTACTCTAGAAATTCATGCTCATTATGTGGAGCACAGCAATAACAACAAAAACCCCAAAACACCATACCAAAACTGAAGTAAGAGTCAGAATAATGATCAAAAAGTCCTTGCAAAGGCTTTAGATTGATTTGCATAATGAGAACATTAGGAAAAGCCAAAGTTAATTGAAGAAGGGTTGACTTCAGATCTCTTAATTTTGAAATCACCCTTAGTAAAACCTGGGCTTTCTGAGCCCTGGAGACACCATGGATGTGCTGCAGTTTGCCTCAGCTGAGGGAAAGGAATCTCCTCAAATTCTGGAATTTATTCCCTGCCTGAATGGTGCATCCTGTGCCATGTGCCCCAAAATTCCATTTCTCCTGCTAAGCAACTGGCCAGTCTAACAGTGGGAAATGAAATTCCCCTGATAGAGGAAAAATTCCCCTGAGAAATGAGGGTAGCAGAAGATTTGGTTGTCACCTTCTGACCTGCCTTGTCTCAGAAAAGCCAGGCTGCAGGTGGGCAAAGCTGCATTTTGGAGAGGATCTTTCCAAAACACATTTCCAGATTTGTTTCCCAATAAACCCACTGCCCCTGAGACCATCCACATCAGGCCTTTTGCAGAAAGAGTTTTCTCAGTTATTGGATATCCAGTTTGGGTTTTAATATTTATTTTTTAATATTTGTTGTTGTTGCTGTTTATCCTCCAGTGCTAAAATTTCTAAATCTTCTTTGAGCTTTCTAAAAAGAACTGCACTTCTGTCATGGGTGCTGTCAGCTCTCCTGGGAGTAGAAAAGCTGGAATTAGTGGGAAATGCTGCTGAGGAACAGAGCCCTGAATTACCCATTACATGCAACCTCAGGTGAGTGGCTCTCATTGGTGGTTTATGGGCAGAAATGTTAAACATTAAAAATCTGCTCAATTGTGAACAAGATGCTTGGAGTAGATAAATGGCCCTGCAATAACTTCAGCTCCTGAAGCAGATGTTAATTAGGCTGGGGGTAATTTTTAAAGCATTGCCATAGCCCAAGTTTCCAGAATGCTTTCTGCTCAAAGCAGAAAAAAAAAAATCCTTTATCCAAGTGGCTGGAATATAAGAGAATAAAGATGTTTCCATAAATTATTGGGTTTTATTGGGTTCTTTTTTTAAACCAGCAAGGTGATATGACCTTTTCAGGCATTTCCTTAAAGGAGAGAGCTGAAGGATAAAGCTGGATTTTGAATGCTACAAAAGTTTTCTGTCCGCAAAGCTCTTCTGTATTTTCTGTCAATTTTTAAAATCTCTTTGGGGCATCAGCACTTGTCCCCCAATGCCACACATGCAGACAGATGTCTGCTGTCACTACCAGGGAGAAATTCATATTCATGGGGTGATCTGCGTGTCAGGGACTGCAGGAATCAAGGCTTCAGCTCATTTCTGGCAGAAAGATGAGCAGAATTCAGACTCTTGCTCCTTTTCTCAGGAGTGTGGGCAGGCTCTGAGGGGGTTCCTTGCCCCAGATCTCTGGTTTGGTCAGTAATCTGCAGCCCACCATGGAAAACAGACATTCCTGAACTGAAAATAACAAATGGAAATGTTGTTTTCTGCAGGTTTGCTTTCCCAAGTCTGAAAAGCCTTTTCAGATTCCTGTGCAGCTAAAACTGCCTGGTTGAAATCTGGTGTGCAGACAGAAAAATCCATTCCTGCTCAAACCCAAACAACTTCTTTCATACAGAAGAAAAATTCCTTCAGCAATGGCAACTGTGAAGCAGCTTTTTCTTGGATCCCAGCACATGATTCCTTCCTGAGAGCGAGGAAGGTGCTGGAAGGTGGCAAACTGGTGAGGTGAGAGAAGAAGCTTCCATGGAGGTGTGAAGTTCTCAGAGATGCTCTGTGCACACTTGTTTTGCTCGAGGGTTAATTTGTGTCTGAAAATGACCCTCACCTTGTCCTCCTTGTGGGCATCTCCTCCCTGACTCCTCTTTTCTTTCTCTCCCTCCCAATATTCCTGTGGTGGTGGCTCCTGGTGAGGAGTTAATCTGGGAAAAGGCCCTGGCATTTCTGCACAGAACCTCTGACATGATCAGAAGGATTTTGGTTGGTGCAGGGCTCTGTTTTGGGCCAGAATCCCTTGCAGACATGGCAAGCAGCTTCTCTAGGTTTGGTTTCCACACCACCCAAAAATCCAATTGACAGTGACACGAGAAGTGATGAAATGTCAGTAAAAACAGATGATTTTTTTTCTGAATTAATTAGCAATTTAAATGGGCTTCTACATCGCAAAGGCCACTGGAGGGCTGTTGGTACAACCTGAGGGTATTTGAGAGTGTGTGGGAAGAAAGGAAAAGCAATTTCCAGCTTTGGCATGTCCTGGAGACAGCAGGGATGTGGAGTGACCCCAGAAGGTAAAGGTCATTGATTGGGATCAAATCAGATCAAACCTTTGCTGTTTCAACACCCCCAGTATCTTCATTTATTTGTGTGTCTGAGTGCTGAAGATTGGCAGTACCAAGGAATTGATTTCCTTCATCCGGAGTTGCTTCATCCATTCTTTCCTCTATGCTGAATAATTTCATTATCAGTAAAATCCATGTAATCTTTCCCTATACATTAAATTTATCATCACATTTCCTTCATTCCTTCCTGAAGCTACAAGAACACCTCTATGGCCATAGCACACTTAACACAGAACACTTGGCTTCAGAGCTGTTCATGGTATTTTATTTATGTGACTAATTTTATAATATTTATTATTTTCAATGTATTTATTTTAAAATAGTCAATAATTCAATAAATATAAAATGAAATAATTCATTTTATTCTTTTCCATTTTATTTATTATAAAGGAATAAATACTTCAATAAATATAAATAAATATAATATAAGATTATTCAATTTATTTTGTTATTTTTCAATATATTTATTAGAAAAGAACAAATACTTCAATAAATATAAACAAGTAAAAAATGAAATAATTCCATTAATTTTGTTATTTTTCAATTTATTTAAAATAATAAATACTTCAATAAATATAAGTGTAAAGTGAAACAATTTCATTTGTTTTATTACTTTTCAATTTATTTATTATAAAATAATAAATGCTTCAATAAATAGAAATAAATATAAAATGAAATAATTCCATTATTTTATTACTTTTCAATTTATTTATTACAAAATAATAAATACTTCAATAAATAAAAATAATTATAAAATAATTCAATTAATTTTGTTATTTTTCAATTTATTTACTATAAAATAATAAATACTTCACTAAATATAAATAAACACAAAATGAAATAATTCCATTAATTTTATTATTTTCAATGTATTGATTATAAAATAATTAATACTTCAATAAATATAAAATGAAATAATTGCATTTATTTCATTACTTTTCAATTGATTTATGATAAAATAAAAATACTTCAATAAATATAAAATGAAATAATTCCATTTATTTTATTACTTTTCAATTGATTGATGATAAAACATTTTATTTCGGTCAGTACACAATACCACTCCTGCATTACAGCTTAATTCTATAGAACTTTATTTAATCCCAGCTCCCTAACCATTCACATTCAGCACTTTCTGCTCCTTTTCTGGTTCTCTATAACAGTGAACATTTGGCACACCCCACCCTGTGCCCAGCAGCAGAGCAGCTCATTGGAGTTCTCCATCCCTGGGCCAAATCCCCGCTGCCATGGGCTCCACATCACTGCGAAATGCTGACACAAAGGGAGCTGCAGCCCCTCTCTGCAATCCACATCCATTCTTCCTCCCTCCCCGATGGGAAGGAAATTTTTCCACATCCTGGTGCTGTTGTGCGCGGGCTGGCTGCCGGCGCTGCCACCTTTGTCCCGCTGGAGAGGGAATGTGCTCAGGCAGCAGCTGCGATGGAGGCCGGGCCATCCCCGCAATGGGGCAGCGGTCACATCCCCTCCTGGCTCCTGCTCCCAGCCTTGGATCCTGTTCTTGCATCCTGGTGCTGAAAGTTCTGTTTACTACCGTCCTCACAATAGCCCCGGAGAACGAGGACTCCCAGAACACAATAGTGAACCTCCCCAGGAGCTGCCAAGAGGGGAAAAAAATCCATTTCCTTCTCTGGCACTGCTGGGATGTAGGTAAGGCTGCACACAGCCCTGGCCAGAGGGGCACAACAACACTTCTTGGCTGCCATCGAGGCTCAGTCGAGAAAATGTCTTTTTTTTCTTGGGCAATGGGGGTCTAGAATGAATTTTCTTGTTCGAGGAGGTTAAATAAAGAGAAGAAAGAAAGATGGAACACAAACATTTAAGAGAAAGGAAACAGTAGGCATCTCAATTCTCCATCTGCCCTGCAGGTAGCAAGAAATGCCATTTAAAATAGTGTGCCTGTGGAAAACATGGGCAATGAGGGGTCTAGAATGACTTTTCTTGTTCGAGGAGGTTCTATAAAGAGAAATAAAGAAAGATGGAATGTGAACATTTAAGGGGAAAGGAAACTGCAGGCATCTCAATTCTCAACCTGCCCAGCATGTAGCAAGAAATGCCATTTAAATTAGAGGGTGCCCTATGGAAAACATGGATGATAAGGGGGTCTAGAATGACTTTTCTTGTTCGAGGAGGTTCTGTAAAGAGAAGAAAGAAAGATGGAATGCAAACATTTAAGGAGAAAGGAAACCATGGGCATCTAAATTCTCAACCTGCCCCACAGGTATCAAGAAATGTCATTTAAATTAGAGGGTGCCCTATGGAAAACATGGAAAATAAAGGGCTCTAGAATGACTTTTCTTGTTTGAGGAGGTTATATAAAGAGAAAAAAAGAAGGATAGAAAGCAAACATTTAAGGAGGAAGGACACCGTGGCCATCTAAATTCTCAACCTGCCCTGCAGGTAGCAAGAAATGCCATTTAAAACAGAGGGTGCCCTGAATGCTTATGGAAAACATGGACAATGAGGGGGTCTAGAATGACTTTTCTTGTTTGAGGAGGTTATATAAAGAGGAAAAAAGAAGGATAGAAAGCAAACATTTAAGGAGGAAGGAAACTGCAGGCATCTCAATTCTCAACCTGCCCTGCAGGTAGCAAGAAATGCCATTTAAATTAGAGGGTGCCCTATGGAAAACATGGATGATAAGGGGGTCTAGAATGACTTTTCTTGTTCGAGGAGGTTCTGTAAAGAGAAATAAAGAAGGATGGAAAGCAAAAAAGAAACTGTGGGCATCTAAATTCTCAACCTGCCCTGCAGGTAACAAGAAATGTCATTTAAAATAGAGGGTGGCCTGCAGAAAACGAGGGCATCTTGCTTGTAGGCAGAGTATGTCTGGAAAACAGACATTCATGAACTGAAAATAACAAATAAAAATGTTGTTTTCTGCAGCTTTGGTTCCCAAGTTATAATACTGCTTATGAAATATCAGTAACAGAAATTCTAACATAACTGGGAATACCCATGGGATGTTTCTGGAAGTGTGGAACAGACGAGAGAATTAACCAGAATGTACAGGACTGCTACCCCAGGGTTCTGCTCGTTCTCCTGCTTCCCAAAAATGCTTTCCTTGGGTGGGAGAAGGACACAGGGGTTGAGGTGAGAAGCAAGGATGATATCCATGGGATTTTCCCCTCCTTTTCCCTGGAGAGTGGGGGAAGAATGGCACAGCTACCCCAGAGGCTGGGCCTGGAGAAAACTCCTCTGAGAAGCAGCACCACAGAGATCAAAGTGCTGAAGGACTTGGTTTGTGCTCAAAGGGAGAGTGAATCAGGAAGGGGCTGGAGGGATAAAATGGAAACATTTAATCTTAACATTTTACCTCAACATTTTACATTTACATTTTACATTACATATCTTAAATTTTATTTTAACATTTTTATCAACTGCGACCCTCACACCCTTTCTCACTTCACTAGGAAAGGGTGTGGGGGTTCCAGTCGTTGGTTTTTCTGGGTCTGCATTGAAGGCACTTGAGACAGTGTTCAGACTCAAGTGTTTATTATTTCTTATCAGTAAAACAGTCTCATTACTGTGAGTTGGGCAGCTTTTCATTAGAAGGCACAAAATGGCCAACAATTTCTCATTAAAAGGTCTTTTAAGACTGAACTATCCAATTAAGAACTAACACCTGGATTATTTTCCCTTTTAACCCAATAACTGATCCCAAAGAGCCTGCAATGGGGACTTTTCTGCCCAATTACAAAATGCCACCCAAACCCATGAAGAAGGAGGAAGAAGCAGCATGAAGAAGAATCCCAGGATGACACCCTGTGCCCTCCATCTTGCTTCCATCCACAACATACTAAAAATCCCAAAACTAAATTTCTCACCAAGTGATATAACTACACTACTCTCTATAATCAATTTCACACTTTTGTGGATTCTAGTTTATCTTGAAGTCTAGGAAACTTTCTCCATGAATGAGGGTCAAAGTCAGAGCTTCCCTGGGGGTCAGGGCACCCCAGAGCAGACAGAGAAATACTCCCGGTGCCCTGGGTTTCCACAAAAGGGAAACAGAGGGGCCACACAAACGAGAAAGAAACAGAAAGAGAAAACAGATGAGTAGAGGAACTCCATCTTCTGGATTCTGTCATTAGAGTTCCCTATGTCTGGTACAGATTTTAGCAGGATGGGTGTTGATTTTGAGTCAGTTAACAAAAGGAGAGCTGCGCTCTCACAGCTTGGGCAGCAGCCTGAGTGTGGCTGTTCTGCAGGCATGAGGCCTTTTCTGGGTTTTTTTTTTTTCAATTATACTATTAGTTTTGTTCATCTTCAGCAGCATTTACAACAGAATTAGTCAGAGACATGTTTTTTAAATTAAGCTTCAGTCGAAGAGCAAATGGATTTAAATAACAGGAAAATGCGTTTCGTGAAACTTTGAGAAGCTCAGTAAAGCCCCGAACTTAAAAATCCTACAGGTCCAGTGACACCCACTGTAGAACCCCATTTCTTTCATCTCAATTTCAAGCAGGACCGCTTGAAATTCCCAGAGCCTTTGGAACAGCAAAGGGCTTGTGCCTTCCACACCTCGGGATCCTTCCATAACTTCACCTTCTCCATCCAGAACTCCCAATTTCGCTCGGGGGAGCTGGGCACGGTGGCAGCAGCAGCAGAGCCCAGGTGAGGGGCACAGGGCCAGCCTGGGGCAGGTGTGCCCTGCTGGGGCTCGGGGGGACCTTTCCAGGCTGCAGTGGCCAGCTGCAGGATTGCTCTGGGGAAGGGGAGGATGAGAGAGCGAGCGTGGGCGGAACACGGCAACTCTCTCTGGTTGGCTGGGGCTGCGCTCCGAGTGGAAATGTGCTGACTTTCGTATGTGTGTGATAAATGTGTTTTAAGAATAGCACTGATTTCTTAATCCAGTTTTGCAAGTACAAACAATTACGATGCCTTGTAAAAGAGCTGCTTGGATTCCCCGGTCCCAATGTAACAAAGATCAAACTGCCTTGCAGCTCCTGCTGGTCGCTCTGGCTCCTGCTGGAGGGAGGAGGAGGGCAAGGAATGCCAGAGCTCAAAATCAAATATTGGTATCTCGATTTTTTTTTATATGAAAACACTCGAAATGGATCCTACTTTTTTATTCTTGTAAGCACTGGTGGCTTTAAGCACAGTTGCTGGTTTGTTCTGCAAATTCCATGTGAGCTTTCTGCCGCCCCAGTGGGTATGGAAGTACAAGAGGCAGGGGTTTGAGCTCTTCAGGACAGAGCAAACCAATTCTCCATTGACACATCCTTCATTACTGGTGGGATTGGCTGGATTATGCTCTCTTCAAGACACGTGGAAGACAAAAATATTTTATCGTGATATGTACGCAGATGTAGTTTAGCTTTAGAAAGAAAAGGAAAACACACGATGATGTTTCAGCTCTATATACCCAAAAGAACCTAAATGTAGATATTCTCTTTTATTTATTTATTTACTTTTTTACTGGATAATATTTTGTTAAAACACAAAATGTGCATTGCTGAAGCACTCGCCGCTCAAGCCCAGTTCCTGGTGAGCAGAGCTGCAGTGGCATCTGAGAGCACACAGAGAATAAATCAGCACAGCGTGTCGCTGCTGGCAGGAATGTTCCTGTGAGTGAATGGATAATCCCAGGCCTGCTCTGAGCTGTCTTGCACTCCAGGGCTGAGTTACTCCCTGAACACAAGGCTTGGTGCTGAAGGTGTTCATCCTTTTAAAGCAGGGATTGCAGAATCTATGGACAAAACTGCAGGGGAAACACTTCTACAAATGGGGTTTTGTTTCTTTTAGCTGGGATGCTCCAGAGCTCTGAGTTTAACTGCAGTTGTAACTTTCCTTAGGTAGAGTGGCCAAGATCAGTTTCAGAGCCCATGGGTGGAAAAAACCCCAATCCCTGTTTCTCCTTTCTGCTCCCTCGTTTCCCTCCCATCTCCCTGTTGTGAACAGGGGGAATTGGCACTGAGGTGCACTTGGGTCAGGGCCGGAGGAACAGCCCCAAAAACCTCCTTCCTGCAGCTGCAATAAAGAAAGTGAAATGTGGTGAGTGCCTGTCCTCAGCCAAATAACTGAACGTGGAATTTTTAATTGGATGGGTGTGGTTTTGTTTTTTTTTTTTTTTTTTTTTAATTTAGAGTTCTACCTAAGGTTTTCCCTTTACAACAGGCTTTTAAAATAATGCAATCATTTTCAAAAGGAATTTGTTATCAAAGGTAAGACACGGTGCATGATTTGGCAATATTTTTGTAGGTCACTCAGTTATTTGTAGCCTTCTCTCTCTCTGTTACTTATTATTTCCTCTTTTCATATGATTTTTTTACATGGAAGTTTCCAAGCTAAACCTGCCCAACCTGAGTCTTAACAAAAGAGGAAAAACGAGGAAATGATTAATTGTGCTTGAATTTGATCATTCTTTCAGTTTTAACAGCACTGGGGCTCTTAGCATCGAGTGAGTTTGGAGCAAGCACTGACAGGAGTTTGTTGCTGTGGGACACTGGGATAACCTGGGATGTTCCCGTGGCTCTGGGCAGAGGGATTGGAGGAACGGGGGGGTGGGATGGGGGTGGGATGGGGGTGGGATAGGGGATGTGGTGGGGGTGGGATGGGGGGTGGGATGGGAGTGGGATGGGGGTGGGATGTAGTGGGATGAAGAGCTGGGTGCAGGGGCAGGATGAGGAGCTGGATGTGGGGTGGGATGGGGATGGGGTGGGATGAGGAGCTGGATGTGGGGTGGGATGCTGAGCAGTTTTGGGGGCTGGGTGCAGGGCTGGATGAGGGGTGGGATGAGCCGCTGGATGCAGGTGCGGGATGGGGGGTGGGACACGAGGCTGCTTGCGGAGCGGGATCCGGAGCTGGGTGCGGGAAGGTGCGGGATACGGGGAGGTGCGGGATACGGTGACACTCCGGTCACTGCCAGGAGCGGCCCTGGCAGCGCCTCTGCGGGGCTGGATGCAGTCGGGATGTGGGATGCGGGATGCGGTGCGGGACGCTGGATGCGGGATGCGGGATGGAATGCGGTTCGGGATGCGGGGTGCGGTTCAGGATGAAGTTCAGGATGCAGAGTGCAGTTCAGGATGCGGTTCGGGATGCGGGGTGCAGTTTGGGATGCAGTGCGGGCTGCGATTCTGCCTGCGGTTAGGGATGCAGTGCGGATGCGATTCGGGCTGCGAAATGCGGTTCGGATGCAGTTCGGATGCAGTTCGGGGGCGGTTCGGGCGCGGTTCGGGGGCGGTTCGGGTGCAGTTCGGGGGCGGTTCGGATGCGGTTCGGGGGCGGTTCGGGTGCAGTTCGGAGGCGGTTCGGATGCGGTTCGGGGGCGGTTCGGGGGCGGTTCGGGGGCGGTTCGGATGCGGTTCGGGGGCGGTTCGGGTGCGGTTCGGGTGCGGTTCGGATGCGGTTCGGGGGCGGT
The DNA here is from genome assembly GCA_039654755.1 of Calcarius lapponicus. Taxonomy (NCBI): domain Eukaryota; kingdom Metazoa; phylum Chordata; class Aves; order Passeriformes; family Fringillidae; genus Calcarius; species Calcarius lapponicus. The sequence goes on along the minus strand of CM077475.1, from coordinate 3,558,323 downwards.
TCGGGGGCGGTTCGGATGCGGTTCGGGTGCAGTTCGGGTGAGGTTCGGGGGCGGTTCGGGGGCGGTTCGGGGGCGGTTCGGGCTCTCCCCGGTGGCTCCAAGGAGCGGCCCCGGCAGCGCCGCGTGGGGAGCGCCAGCGCCGCCTGCTGGGCACGGCCGGGAGCGCAACCGAGCGGCGAGCGGCCCGAACGAGGCCCCGGGAGCGGGGGAGAAATCCCAAACACAGGAATGAACTGGGGGCAAATCCCAAACACAGGAATTGGGGACAAATCCCAAACACAGGAACTGGGGGCAAATCCCAAACACAGGAATGAATTGGGGACAAATCCCAAACACTGGGAATTGGGGAAAAATCCCAAACACAGGAATGAATTGGGGACAAATCCCAAACACAGGAATGAATTGGGGACAAATCCCAAACACAGGAATGAACTGGGGGCAAATCCCAAACACAGGAATTGGGGACAAATCCCAAACACAGGAACTGGGGGCAAATCCCAAACACAGGAATGAATTGGGGACAAATCCCAAACACTGGGAATTGGGGAAAAATCCCAAACACAGGAATGAATTGGGGACAAATCCCAAACACAGGAATGTATTGGGGACAAATCCCAAACACAGGAATGAATTGGGGGAAAATCCCAAACACAGGAATGAATTGGGGGCAAATCCCAAACACAGGAATGAATTGGGGGCAAATCCCAAACACAGGAATGAATTGGGGGCAAATCCCAAACACAGGAATTGGGGGAAAATCCCAAACACAGGAATGAATTGGGGGCAAATCCCAAACACAGGAATTGGGGGAAAATCCCAAACACAGGAATGAATTGGGGACAAATCCCAAACACAGGAATGAATTGGGGACAAATCCCATCCACAGGGAAATGGGGACAAATCCCAAACACAGAATTTGGGGACAAATCCCAAACACAGGGAAATGGGGGCAAATCCCACACACAGGAACAGGGGACAAATCCCATCCACAGGGAAATGGGGACAAATCCCAAACACAGGAATTGGGGATCAATCCCATCCACAGGAATTGGGGACAAATCCCAAGCACAGGAATGCATTGGGGACAAATCCTACTCACAGGAATTGGGGATAAAAACCATCCACAGGGAACTGGGGACAACTCCCAAACACTGGAATGGGGGACAAATCCCATCCACAGGGAGTTGGGGACAAATCCCAAACATAGGAATTGGGGACAAATCCCATCCACGGGAACTGGGGACAAATCCCACACACAGGGAATTGGGGACAAGTCCCAACCACAGGGAAATGGGGACAAATCCCAAACACAGGAATTGGGGACAAATCCCACACACAGGGAATTGGGAACAAATTCCTCCTCCCAAACTGAAGAGCTGTCTCACTTTTCAGCACTGAAAGTGAACATGGGAAATAAATGTAACATCAGCGACTGCCGTGGTATTAACTCTGAGGAAACTTTGTTTTAAACTAAAGTTTTAAAACTTTAGTTTTAAAATGAAACTGAAAGCTGCCTTGTCGAGATTTGCTCCGTCTATTGCCACTTTTGATCTTCTAAAAATCACCTATTTCACTTTTTTTTTTCTGTGATATTTTGCACTTGGCCTAAACAACAAGCAGTCGCTCTGACAGATAACACGAGTTCAAATCCAAAGCCTGGGTGGAAAGCTTGTACAAATAATGACAAATGAGTTAGTGAGCAGCCATGTGGAAATCAATAGGATCGATCTGCTGCCGCTTGCATCACCTGGGCTGTCAGAGGTGTTTGCCTGCCCTGGTGGGGCTGGGCGTGGTGGCACTGCCTGGGCTGCTCTGGGCCTGGGAGTTTGTGATTCATGAAGGGCCAGGAACTGGAAAATGTGAGGGGTGCATTCCCCAGAGCAGCTGGAATGGGCAGTGACAAATCATTCGTTCTATACAAGCAGCAGTGCTTCCAGGAGCTCTGGGCATTGCAGGAGGCATAAGGCAGCAGACAAATTAATTAATATATCCCAGTAATTTCCCTTCTCATTGTTTTTATTAAAAAAAAAAAATATATATATATAGTGACACAGTGTTTTTACAGAAATTTTCACTGTGAGTTTTCCTTTCCAAATCCATGCTAATTATATATATATGAATTATATATACATATGAATTATATATATATATAAATATTATATATAATCTTTATAATTATACATTATATAAGAATATATAATATATAATAATATATTATATATAATAGATAGTAATATATAATATATAATATATAATATATAATATATAATATATAATATATAATATATAATATATAATATATAATATATAATATATTACATATTACATATTATATATTATATACTAATATCTATTATATAATAATAATATATATAATAATATATAATGCATAATGATATCGATAAAATAATTATATATATATAATAATGATATAGAATAATAATATATATATTATAATAATTATATATATATATATGTTTATATATATATATATATATATATATATATATATATATATATATATGATATTCTATGAATATCAGGAAGCCAGCAGCCAAAGGAGAATTCCAGAGTATCTCCAGTGTGAAATGGCAATAGGCAAATCCATCCTGACCAAATCTGCTCTGGGGAAGGGACAGGCTGGGCCTTTTCTGCTGAGGGGTGTGTTTGGCACATGTTTTCTGTGCACTGTTACAAAAGCTGGGGAGCTGGAGTAAGAAATAACAGTGAGCGCAGAGGCAGGTGGATTAGAAATGTTGTGTGCACTGGGGGCAGGAGGCTGAGGTGGGCTGTCCATTCTCTTGGGGATCAGAAAGCAGTTTTGGATGAAGATGCACAGAATTGATGAACATACACAGATAAACATAACATATACAGATAAACATAACAGAAGATAAACATATAAACAGATAAGGCTGAAAATATTTAATTCCTCAGCACCTCACACTGATTATTATTTATTTTTGAATGTATTTCGGGAAAATCTGCTCATAGCTGGGGCTCTGTGCTGTTCCCTGGGATGAGGGTGCCACCCAGGGACCCAGTTTAGGGTTAGGGGTGTCCCCACCTCCCCTCAGGGCTGGTCTGGGGAGGGTTCCAGAGCCTCTGGATCTCTGCTGCCAATATTTGGTCAGAGCCTGAGGTTTGTGTCTCTCACAACAGAGCAGATCCAGCAGGGTCCTGGTGTGCTGCTCGTGGCAGCGCCACTTTTCCTGCTCAGAGTTTCCTGCTTTTCAGGGGGTTTTGGCAAAAGAGTTAAAGAGAGCTGATCACAAAGGTGGTTCTGTCTTTTGGGTCCTCTTCAGTCCTGAAATTCTCACTGGTTCTAGAAGATTACAGAACACAGGATTTGCACTTGGGAAATGGGCATTCCCTGCATTGTGAGCATACCTTGTGAAATGTCAATACACAGAGTAACCCACGCTCCCAGCTGTTTAAAATGTAAATTATCCCTGTGCTGGACAGCAATCCACTCAGCAACAGCATGGCCTTTTCTGGCTCAAATTCTCCTTACAGCACACACAGGATTTCAGCCTTCATTGATACTAAAGTGCAATTGGCTTGTGAATGCAGTGGGCTCCTTTTGCTTTGCGTTTTATGAATAGGAAATGTTTGCCTTAGCAGCAGATGGGTGCCAATATTTCAGAGTAAACCACTCTCCTCAAAGCCCACTCTGCTCCAAAAAAGCGACCAACTCCTCCAAAACTGACATAAATTAGTTGAATAATTGCAAAACCACTTTCAGCACTGTTGCAGTGAGATCAGCTGCATGAGCAGAAAATCACTTGGCCTTTGGTGAGCGTGTCAGGAGCTCAGTGCAAACTGAGCTTTGGATCAATTGTGCTTTTAAATCACTTTGGATGCTGATTCAGAAGGGCATGGTGCTGAAAAGCAGAGCTGGCACAAAGATATTTTCTGGATTAGGTGATGGATTGGATTTTGGAGCTGCATTGTGCAAACTGGGCACAAAAGTTGCTCTTGACTTCATCCTCATTTCATCACCTCTTCCAGACTTACTGATCTCAACGCAGAGGAAATGGGCAGACTTCAAAATTGGCTTTAAAGCCCCTCCTAAACTTCACTAATGGAACCAAGAAAATGCAATTCCTGTTTCAGGAGAACAAGCAGACTTTCTGGAACACTGTACAAAAAGTGACAAAGATTGATTGGTTTAAATTAATGGGGTTTTTTTTCCCCTTGTCCATGTCAATTTTATTCCCATATGTTTGTAATCACTCAGGGCTTTCCAGAGCCCTGTTCTAAGAATGAGCCTAACTGGAAACGCAGCTTGGAGATTTTTCCTCTTCTTGGAGGCCGCTGTTTGCAGATCACCCAGCCCGGAGGAAACGTCTGCTCAGTCACAGTGTGGTGATGAAACCCCAGCCTGGTGACACCTGGCTGGGCATGCCCCGCCTGCCATTGCTTCCTGCCAGAGCCCAAGGAAGGGACTGAAATACCAGAAAGCAGGCACAGCGTGGCAAGTAAGGCTCAGTGTCAGTCAGAGGGGGCTGTAGATTTGAGAGCAGAGCTGCCAGCCTGAGCTGCACTCAGAGGTGAGGCAGAAACGTGGGCAAACTCCCAGGTACCAACTGCCTGGAGTCTGCTCTTTACACCTGTGTGTAGCCATGGTATCTTCTGGAAAATCCTTTCCTTAGGATTTTTCCTCCTGAGAAGCTGAGAGGCCTCAGGAACAAAATGTAAACACTGATTATCTGCTGCTGTGGAATGCAACTGGTGGATCTTTGATTGGCCCACGTTGGTTGTTTCTAATTAATGGCCAATCACAGTCAGCTGGCTTGGACAGAGAGTCTGAGACAGCTGCCTTTGTTCTCATTCTTTCTTATTCTATTCTTAGCCAGCCTTCTGATGAAATCCTTTCTTCTATTCTTTTAGTATAGTTTTAATGTAATATATATCATAAAATAATAAATCAAGCCTTCTGAAACATGGAGTCAGATCCTCATCTCTTCCCTCATCCTCAGGCCCCTGTGAACACTGTCACACCTGTGCTCAATGGCAGGCCAGGAACAGGCAGAAATTTTCCTGCATCTACCACTTCCAACACAAACTGACCAATTCTGTGAAGACCAAACCCAAACACCCACAATACCCCCTTTTCATAAGTCTTTCCTGTGAGGAAAGGAACAGAAGCATTCCTGTTACGCTTCCCCCCACAGCTACAATCCTGTTTCAGAAGAAATTTTGGCAACCCAGCCACAGTAACTTTCACTTGGGCTGGCTTAAAGTGATGGCTGCAAACTCATTGCTTAGAGGGAAGAAGAGAAAACCCCCAGAATTCTCCTGCTGAGTCCATCCAGTGGTAAATATAATTCCATTGAATATAATTCCATGGAATATAATTCCATAATATTCCACCCCTGATGGCAGTAGGAGGGGATAATTTTTTTAAAAAGGTATTTTACTATTTTAATTAAATATTTGATATAGATAATTTTTTTAATCATGGTGCTTTGGTAGAGAACCCAAAACACAGACCCCTGATCACTGAGAATTTTATGAGGTGTTCTGCTTTTCAGACTTCTGCAGAATGGACAAAATCCTGGTTTTTTGAGAATGCCAAAATCACAGGGGGAGGAAAAAATAAATTTAAGTAAAGGACTGATGAATCACCAGAATTACCAGGAATGTTTGCTCTCCCAATTCCATTTTGGTTCCAAATCCGAGTTTCCTGTGCTGTGCTGCACTGACTTGCAGCAGGAGCAGCTGCTGAGCCCTGCACACCAATTCCTGCTGCAGAGCAAACACCTGGGCTGGGGTGAGAGACAACTGCTCACTTTGAAAATTTAAAAATCTTTATGAAACCTTAACAAAAATACATCAGAAGACTACATAAGGGAAAAGCTGCAGTGCTGGGAACTGCCTCTCATGGATATCACATCACTGGTTCATCTTCAAGATGGATGCTCAGTGTTTTATACCCCTGGGGTTGCATCAGCAGCCCTGGCCCCTCAGAGAGTCTGTCAGGCAGCTCTTCTGTGCCATTTATCAGTGCAGATGCTTTGTAACTGGATTGGAGCTCAGGTGTTGCCATGCCCACCCCCTGAGCACCCCCAAGCTTTCCATTCCCACCTGCCCCATGCCAGGGACACCTGTGCAGCTCCTTTGAACCTGTCCCAGACAGCCCAGGCTGTGTGATGGCAACAATACAGGAGGGAGAGGGAACCATGGGGAGAGCAGAGGGCATCTAAACCACAACAACATAACTGTACATCACTAAAGCGTCTCTTAATATTCACACAATAGTTACCTTTGAATTGTGAGGGCCAATCATCTATAACTCTGGTGTCACTGACATATTTTCTGAAAAATCCCTTTACCAGGATCTTTTCTCCTGAAAAGCTGGGAAGCTTCAGCTTCTCCATGTCTTGCTGCTTTGGAATGTGATTTGGAGAATTGTTTACCCAGCATGTGAATTGTTTTTAATTGGTGACCAATCCCAGGTCCAGCTGTGTCAGTATTCTGGTCAGTCACTGTTTTTTTTTGTTATCATTCCATTCCTTTCTTTGCTGGCCTTCTGATGTCTCCTTTTCTCTTTCTTTAGTATAGTCTTAATATATCACTATAATATAATGTAATGTAATATAATACAATGTAATATAATGTAATGTAATATAATATAATAAATATAATATAATATAATATATCATATCATTTCCATATATTATAATATAATGTAATGTAATATAAAGTAATATAATGTAATGTAATGTAATGTAATATAATGTATTATATCATGCAATATTAATATTAACATTAATATTAATACTAACATGAATATGTTATATTAATATAATATTATATATTATTATATAAAATATACATAATATAATATAATATATATTTTATATATAAATATAATATTATATATTATTATATTATATTGATATCATATTGATATGTTATTTAATATTAATATTAAATATTAAATATAATATTATATATTATATATAATAAATAAATATATATTATAAATAATATATACATTATTATAATAAATATTATATAAATTATTATAATAAATAGTATATGGATTATTATAATAAATATACAAAAATTATAAATATTATATATATATTATAATAAATAAAAATATATATATTATATATTATAATATAATAATGAATCAGCCTTCTGAAACATGGAGTCAAGATTTTCATCCCTTCCCTGGTGCTGGGGACCCTCAAACACCCCCAGACCCTGGGATGGCTCCGTCCCTGGCAGGGGATGGAGGCCGGGGAGCTGCTGCTCAGAGCTGAACCCGCTCGGGGCTCCAGGGCTCCCTTCTGGGCAGTTCTAGAAAGCATCACTGGAGGTTCCGCACCTGGCCGGGGCCGGGTTCCTGGAGTGCTGAGTCACCGGCAGGAGCAGCCAGGAGCTGATGCAAGGCGCCCTTATCAGCGGAAGATCAGCTCTAATCACAGCCCCACCTCTGGTTCCAGGGCTCCCACGAGGGCTCTCTGCTCCCCCCGCCTCGCCCAGCGCCTCCCCAGCCCGTCCGTGTCACCCTGACTTTGTAAAGTTTTTCTAAACCTTCTCATGTTTGCATTCTTGTAGCGAACTTTCTCGCAGGCTTTATGTAAATAACTTATTGCTTTGCATTCTTTTATGGAGGAGGAGAAGTTTGATGGGCTGTTGGTTTGTCCAGCGTCACTGGAGAGGTGGCACCGTCACCCTCCAATCCACTGCCACTTTTGGAAATCTATAAATGCTGGAGTCAGGAATTAAAAAGCTCTCTTTTACCTAGAAACGAGCAGCGTGTCCACATCGTGTTATTTCATGTCCTATAGTGACACCTCATCCCAATCACCTGCAGGAAAGGTTCAGAATCTTGAAATGCTGGAGGAAATCTCAGGGCTCTGCTGGGTCTATCACAGAAATCCACAGCAGAAGCCCTTCCAAGCAGGGAGAGCCATTCTGATATTTGCACCTGGGATTCTGGCTGCAAACAGCAGAGAATGATCTGGGTTTAGTTGTAGCAGAAATTATTGAAGGTATTTACTGAGGGTGAAACAACAAATTCTCCATTTTCCATCACTTCTCTGATTCAGTCCCTTCTCTAAGTTTGCCCACAACATCAGATCCTATCGTTTTAATTAAGTCATTTCTGTGAGTGACTAAGTAAATAATGTTTTGTTACCAGTGGAATGAGGACCTGCAATGAGGCTTCATTCACCTTGTGATCAGCTTGATTAATGAGAGAAGAAGCTGTCCTAAGAATGTTAAGCTTGACCTGGAGAAAATTGTGATAAAAATGGTGAGAATTGTGATAAAAATTGTTCTAATTTCTGCAAAAAAAAAAAAAACAAACTCAAAAACCAAAACCAACCAACTAAATAAAACAAAACTAAAGAGACAACAACAACAAAGAACCAAAAAAAAAAAAAGAACAAAAAACCAAAAAAAACCTCTCAGTGCTAGCAAAATGTTAAGCTGGATTTTAAATTGGCTATAGCATGAATGTAAGTGAAAAATTACATTTCCAAGAGAGCTGAGGCAAATGGGAAATCAATGTATTGCTTGTTTTACTTTAGAAGTTCTCCAGTTTAAAAAATAATTGATATTCCTTCTTCCACACCCTCCTGCCATAATTATGTAAAGAATCTGGATTATGGTTCCGACTCGATTTAACTGTTTTATAATAAGTCACAAGCATACCTTGCCTACTTGATGAGATTCCTTTAAGGTTGTGCCAGTCTTTCCATTATTAAATCATGTTTAGTGTTATGTACTGGTGGCTTAAAAAAAAAATTCATTTCAAGCTTGAACTTGCTGCTCATTCTCAGTTAGCCATTTGTGTGAGGGAGCACAAAGCCCATCACTGTTAGCAGCTCAACACTCTATTTCTCAGCTGAATGGAAATTTTGGCCTTTTTAAAATGTTCGTTAATGAGGTCTTTAGTGTGTTAATTGGGAGAAGAAGCTTAAAAATAAGGAAGAGCTGTATTTTGTGAGTATAAACTGTGTGCTGCCCCCACCATAAATCGGAGCCACTCATAGAAAATCTGATTTTTGGGTTGATTGGGAAGTTTTAAACAGGAAAATTCAGATACAAATACAGGTACAGGTGCTCCAGTTACCCTATCTCCTACTGTGCAATTGTTGGTTTGCCTGAACCTCAGAATTAGATGAGAATTGAAGACATTTCTGTGTCTTTCTGTAACATTTTTAGGTTTAGATTTCCCATGCACATCACCCACGTCCCACCCTCATCCCACAGGAGCACACAGAGACTTTGCACCTCAGCATCACTGACCAGTCTATGGCAATATCTTGGGGTTAAAAAAAAAAAAGATTTGTGTTTTGGGAACAAGGCAGAACTTTTAAACAGTGGAATCCATGTTCCAGGAGAGTTAAAAATGAAACATTGAAATCCTTTATGTGCCCCTGGGTTGAGCTGGGCGCCCTTGCTGCCGAGTTTTTAGCGAGATGTGCTGAAGGTCTGGAAAAAAAAAAATAAGGATTTGAAATATCTCCATGTCAAGGGGATGCAGCAAAACAGCTCTGAGAGAGGAGAGCAGAAATCCTCTGCCTGGTTTTGGTGAGGAACCAGTGTCCAGTGACTTCAGCCATTCCTTCCCCAGGGCGCTGCTGCTGGCTCTGCCAACACCCACTTTGTGTCTCCAGTCTGAATCTGACCTGCTCTGTGCCCCTGGACATGATTGATCTCAGTCCCCGTTTGTCAGAACTGAATTCAAACTGAATCCAGCTTTTATTCAGTCAGCCTTTATTATCTGCTATTTGTAAAGAGAACCGAGGCCAATTAATGCTCCAGTTTGTTGGGTTTTCTTTTCATTTTAGGGTTTTTTGTTTGTTTGTTTGTTTATTTGCCTGTTTTGGTTAAGGCTTTTTTTTTTTTTGGCTGGGGGGAAGCCTTTTTTGGGGACTTGATTATTTTTGTTTTGATTTGGGCTTTTTTTTTTGTTTGTTTGTTTGGTTGTTTTTTTAACCCAATTTTAGGCTTTTGCTGCAGTCAGCGAGAGGTAGGCTGAGAAATGCACCCAAAAACCTCCTTGCTGGGGACATTTGCTGTGTGCTGTCAACATCCATCCCTTCCCAGAGCGCAGCTGCATCCTGTGCTCACATTTAATCCTGTTTCAGTGTGGGATTGCCAAGCGGTCTCTTCTCCAAAGACTTCCTAGGCTGGGCTCTGCTATCTCCCACATCGGGGAGACGGATTCTGATGTGGCTGGAGACTCTAGACAGTTAAATTCACACAAATCCACTGAAGGCAGCTTGCTTTTCAGAAGCTGCCCAGGGCAAAATTTGGCTTTTTGCAGTTTGAGGGTGGGCTGTTTAACGTGGACAAGTTTCAGCTTGTTCAATTGTAATTTAACAATGTATTTTCCCCCACCGCTCGCTGTGTTCCTCCCAAGAGATGCTTGCACCTCCTTGCTGCATGAAAGGGTGCCTGTATTTAATGTACATATTAAACAAGTCTGTAAATTCTCACATAATTTTACATTTAAAAGTCCCACTTGAGGTGTGTGTCTGTGTATATAATTTTGTTAGGTGCAGGCACAGAAATAAACCAGTCTTTGCTCTTCCCTTTTGTACCTCCTCAAGCCATGTAATCTACAAAGCAGGAGAATTGCATGATCAAATGTGCCAGAGTGGAATGCATAATTATTCCAGAGGAGGGTAAGTCAGTTCAGAACTTGTACTGACATTCTTAAGGGCAGCAGGAGTCTTCTTGCCATGGAATTACATCAGCTCCCGTGGCCCAGAGTCAACGCAAATGCTTTCCCTTTCTAGTAAAAAAGGCGTGAAAAAATGCTAATGTCTTCAGAAATGTACCCTGGAACAAAGGTGAGGAAAGGAATATTTATTGGAGTGTGCTGCTCACCTGGAGGTGAACCTGGCTTTCAGGGGAGAAGGGATTGAGACATCGTGCTCCTGAAAGAGCCACTTCAGCCGCTTTCACAGATTCAGTCATGACTTGCAAACAGACAAAAACCATCTAAATAAGAAAAAAGAACGCTTCCTTGATCCTAGTTCAGAGACATTCCCACAGCAGGTGGGGCAGAGGCCTTTATTTAAATGGCAGCTCTCCTGCATACACCCAAATTTGTTACAGGTGATGAGCAAACCCTGCTCCCGCTGCGCGCAGACAGCGACTCCCATTTCCAGGGGCTGGAAAATGAGTGTTTGCCTGGCATTGTGTGGTTACAGCAGCAGAGGTGGAATCCTTCCCGTGTGGAAACACCCCCCCGTTCCCCAGGAGCTGGGAGGTGAAGCCTGCAGCCCTCAGTGCCAGCGAATTCATTGATATTGTCACCAGGACAAACAGCAGAGCAGCTCCCAATGACCATCACTGCAATCAGCCCCACTTCAGCTGCTGGGGAGGGAGTGACTAATTTCCATTTCCCCACCAGGAGAGGGGAGGAAAGGAACATTTCCTTTTTCTTGAGCTCGAAATCTGGCCCTGGGAGCTGTTTGGTGGGTCTGTTGTGCGAGGCAAACCTGCCTGGCTCTGGGAGCTGCTGTGTCACCCTGGCAGCAGGGTTTGTTTGCACTCTGCATTCCAGGGGCACTGCTTCGGTGGCACATCCTGCTCCTCACTGCAAGAGGCCACTGGAGTTTGGGACTGAAGGTAAAAAATAACTGGATATGGGGAAAACCTGCCCAAAGATTCCCTGTGCTGTTGGCAGTGGGGCTGCAAAGCAAGGAAAGGGGGGAAAAAAGCAGGAGTTGGGCTTGAAGCAGCCCAAAGTCTGAAGAACTCAGTGATGATAGCCAGGATAGAAAATTCCTGTTGGAAGGAATTTTCAAATCCTCCAATTTTGAAATCCTCCAATCTGGAGGCTTTGCACCATCCCCATCTGCATCTCCCTGGCACAGGAGCTGGCTCACAGCTCCTGCTCTCACAGTGAGGATGCTTTGCCCCCTCTGCTTTCTCTCTGTGTGGCAAAACCACTCCTGATTTCAGGGCAGGAGGCATTTTAGGAGAGAGGCTGTGAGATTTTATTACAGCAGGTGTGAATTAAAGAAATGTCTCCCCGCACACTTCGATTACCTGAGGAAGTTTTGCCCGATATCTCCCCACAGAAGGAGCCTTCAGTGGCAGAATTTGATGTGAAAGTTGATGTGAGAAGAAGCACCAGCATCTTGCTTTTCCTTAAAACAGAGCTGCTGATCCACACAAGTTCCCTGGGGGATCTCCTTGGCTGCTCTGAGTGACAGGAAAATGAAATCCCCTCTTTGGGAGGGCACAGCAGAGAAGCCCAGCTCTGGTTAATTTTATGTTCAGTCCTATCCAGAGTTTCTTCAGCACTGCAGACATTCTGTGAGTGATGGAGCAGATCCAGATGGGTAATTTTAAGTTCTTTCACTGCATCAGCTCTGGAAAGTGCCTGTCACTCCAACACTGCTAACACACTTCTGAGAGGGAGCTCCCCAAAGAAAAAATAACTAAACACCAGCCCACATGCTCTACTTGCTTCTTTTCTTTCTCATCTGGAGAGACAACAGTTCTTTTGTATTGCCAGTGCAGGTGCTTTATAAATCTGCATGATTTTTTTTACCAAAAATTCACTCCTAGCAAGAAAAGCAACAGAAGAACACAAGCAGCTTCAATTTTTTTACTTACTGTAACTATCTTCATGGTGCTGGGAAATACAAGCAGTGCAAGGCAATAATAACCACTGAAAATCTTGTGTTTAGGTAAAAAAAAAATGGTTATTCCCCAGAGGTTATAAAGCCTTGAAGGGGAATTTGTCCTGGGAAACTCAGGTGTTGGATAATGTGATGTGGATCAATCTTTAAACCCCACACCCACCCTTGGAAGTGCTGAGCAATGTCACTGCTGAAGGAAGTTAAAACTTCAGGTCCAGTAAAAACTGCAAATTCTGTTCATTTTATTTGGTTTTATTTAAATCGATCCTCTTTCTAATTTTTTCCCTGTTGTAATTTGGGATTAAAAAACTTCCAAACATGTCTCTCCTGGGCTATCTTAATGTGAAACAGGGAGTGTTGTTTCTATTGTTCTTCTTGGCTTATTTGAAATCTAGAGAAATGACTTGATAATTAAAATATTATTTGAATTCTTTCTCTTTATTAAAAAAAAGTTTAATTTTATTATCTTGCTTAATCTTGAGTTAGTTTTTGAGCTGCAATAATTTAGCTATGGAGGAGTAAATCACTGTTTCATGAAATTGGATGTAAAGTGTCATCTCAAGGTGGAATGCTCTTCCTCAAAAAAGAGGAGGAATTAGAGGAACTGACGAGATTTTGCAAATTTGCCTGCTAATTTGAATAACTGAATATGCATTTGGAAAACTATTCACTAATTTTAGGTACCTATTTTGAATCTTTTGATAGGGGATTTTAAAAAACACCTAAAATTTTTGCTTGTTTAGAGGTGATGTCTAAGGAAAAGCATTTCCTTGTAGGAGACAGGTACTGTCATTCAGAACTGAAATCCACTTGTGGGGACACCTGTGACAATTCAGATGATTTCTCTTCAATTGCTCTGAGTCCAAAATCACTTCTAGCTACTTTGGTAGGGAAAACTAAACTCTGCTGAGGATCAGAATTTGCAGGTGGCTCTTTTTTTGCAGCGCTGCCTTCTGAACAGCTTTGCTGTGCCAGGGGGGCAGAGATGCAGAGCACTGTTAAATTGATTCCAGGCTGGAACAGTGACCAGGGACAGGACCCAGGAGAGGTTGGGGCTGGATATTAGGAAAGGTGGGATGCCCAGGGGATGGGCACAGCCCCCAGAGCTCCCACACTGCCAGGGCTGCCAGGGTGGGACTGCTGGGGTCTGTGCTAGGGGTAAGGCTGGGGTTGGGGTTGTGATAAATAAGATGGGGAGGATGTTGGTGGTGGAATAGGTTCTTTGGGAAACAGTTTTACTCCATCTGCTAGAGGTTGTAGGAGCCCGAATGGGCCAACAATGTTTGTATATAGCTTAGGATTCTGGGCTAACAATGTTTGTATATAGCTCAGGATTTTGGGCTCTACAAGCCTGAGGAAGGCTACTGCAATTAAGATTGGGAGGGCAATGTTGAGGTTGATTAAGAGAGGGTAATTAGCCATGGGAGATTGTGATGGTGTTCACAGGGGTCTGAGGATGAGGGAAGAGATGAGGATCTGACTCCATGTTTCTGAAAGCTTGATTTATTATTTTATGATGCATATTATATTAAAACTATACTAAAAGAATAGAAGAAAGGATTTCATCAGAAGGCTTGAAAGGAATGGAAAGGAATGATAACAAAAGCTCACAACTCTCAGAGAGTCCGAGCCAGCTGACTGTGATTGGCCATTAATTAGAAACAACCACATGAGACCAATCCCAGATGCACCTGTTGCATTCCACAGCAGCAGATAATCATTGTTTACATTTTGTTCCTGAGGCCTCTCAGCTTCTCAGGAGGAAAAATCCTAAGGAAAGGATTTTTCATAAAAGATGTCTGTGACAGGAGATGATTTGAGCTTGCTAGGGAGAGGATTTGAGCCTCTGAGTTAAAGGACTTTTGCATTTTCCGAGCTCTGCCCTGCTAGCTGGCCCTTCTTTTGGACATGGTGTGGTGTGACAGCCTTTTGTAATTGAGTTGTTTTCATTAGTGAAGGTGAATAGTGACCAGGGACAGGACCCAGGAGAGGTTTGGGCTGGATATTAGGAAAGGTTCTACCCCAGAGGGTGCTGGGCAGAGCCCAGGGAATGAGTAGAGCCCCCAGAGCTCCCACACTGCCAGGGGCACCAGGGTGGGACTGCTGGGGTGTTTGTGCAGGGCCAGGAGCTGGATCACTGATCCTGTGGGTCCCTTCCAGCTCAGGATGTGCTGGGATTCTGTGCACAAGGGCTGGATGAGCCAGCTGTGTCCAGCCAGAGGAGGAAGCTCAGTGCCAGCATTGCCAAGCTGCGTCCCTTGGGATGCCCCCTCCATCCAGCCCAGGCCTGGCACAGCTCCCACTCAGCCCCCTGGTTTCTGGCACACCCAGCCCTGCTGGAAGCTGCTGCTGGTGGACAAGAGGAAATTGATTTGTGAGAGCTGCAGAGCCTGCCCCAAATTCACAAGCAGGAGCTCCCCTGTACGTGATCCCTGCACCGAGCCAGCCCTGGCTCCAGCAAGGGGCTTTGTTTTTGTCAGGTAGGAAGTATGCAAAGTACACCCAGTGTTTACAAAGTACCTCAGTGCTATTTTGACTAATTTTTACTGGAGAGTTAGTGGTTGTTTCAAAGCTGGATTAGTCACTTTGACCATAATTACAATCTCTTGAAATCTGCTTCAGCATTTTGAATTGGCTTCAGGCCTGATGGTCAGAGAACGGCTCCATCTCAATCTCAAGACTAAACTTGATTAGTAGCTCCTGTAGCTTTATTTATCTTGCAGCTTTTTCCTGATTTTCAAGTGAAAGATGAGTAAAGATGGAGTGCTGTGCTTAGAATTCTGTGGCACTGTGAGCTGCCTGGGCATGGAAAAATGCAAGTGAAGAACAGAGCAGTGCTCCCAGTGCTCACAGAGATGAGCCCCCAGAGACACCCGAATTCCCACTGGAATTCCCTCCACAGCATCCCATGGAATGACTGGGCGCACACCAAGGGGAAGCACAACCCCTCGGAGAAGCCGGACCAAGAGACAATCCAAGCCCTCCACAAAAACTCCATTTTTGCCCTGGTTCTGTTCTGGAGGTGAGCTCCAGATGGAAATGCCTTAGCCAAGAGGCAGAGCCCGGGGAGGGGAGCGTGCAGCAGCTTGTGTGTGACACTCCTTGGCACGCTGGCACCGGGGCAGGCAGCGAGTTCTCTGTGTGGGAGGAAACACCAGCAGCCACCTTGGATTGCATCATCCCCCTCCTTGGCTTCTTTTTTTTTTGCCTTTTTTTTTTCTCCTCCCCTTTCTTTCTTTTTTGTCTTGCAGATGGTAAAACAAAGGCTGTAGTGAAACCCGTTTTCTCCCAGGAAGAGGTGGGAGGGAATTTTTATATGAGCAAGAAACTTTGCCTCGAGTGGAAATCTGGGGCCTGGGCTAATGAAGTACCTGTAATTCAGATTGTGCTAAATACTGCTGAAACCAGGCATGTACTAATCATGGACCGTGCCAAACTATGCATAATTACTATGCTTTCTCTGTAGCAGTAATTAATTTGCGTTAGTAACTTTGATTAATCTCTCTAATCTAGAAGTAAAGCGCTTCTCAGACATGAAAGGCTCTCCAAGTGCTCAAGGTTGTTGTTGCAGCCTCGTGGAGGGTGCTTCAATCCAGTGGGGGGCAGGAAGGGGACAAAGCTTAAAAAAAAATCAAAATCTAGCTGATATTTATGAACTAATGAGTAATAAAAAGAATCCATCAGCTAAGCTACGGGCTTCTGTCCACAGTGCCTTCCTCCTGCAAGAAAAGAGAATTGTCAGTCAGAGACTCCTCCAAGGGCTGCTCCAGAGATGAGGGGCTGAGATTCCACCTCACAGAGGGCTGGAGTCAGTGTTTCCATCGCTGCAGTGCAAACTCACCCAGAAATTCACCTTGGCCTGGTTTCCATTGCTGCAGTGCAAACTCACCCAGAAATTCCCCTTGGCCTGGCTCTAGGCAGGGTTGCTCAGCCCTGGTCCCGGCTGTTGTGGTCAGTGCCACCAGGGCTGGTTGTGCTTCCTGGGGGAGCTGGGGCTGCCCCTTCTCCAGGAGGATGAGTGCTGAGCTTGCTGCCTCAATGACCCCAGAGCCACCAGAGCTCCTGTGGGAGCTCAGCCCTGGCTGCTCTGCACTGTAAACTTCCCACTCTCACTTTAAACTTTCCAACCTCCCTGCACCCAGAGCAACCCTGGCTGCTGAAAGGGTTTGTGCCATCAGAAGGTGCTTGTGATATACCCAGGCTCCACCAGCTCCCACATCTCCAGGAGCTGGCATTTCTGAGGTGTCCCTACAAACCCACCACAAATCCAAGAGGGTTTTAAAGTCACCACGGTGTTCTCTTTCTCTCCCTCATTTATCTCCTCTCCCTGTTAATATTATTTATTTTTTTCTTCTTTCCTCTGTTAGCACTGTTTCCTGGCAAGGATTGCACGTAATTCATGATAAGAGATTGAGAATGGCATGAAAATCAGTTGGAAATGGGCAATCTGGAGATCACTAACAAGCGTCTTCAGTTTGACTCAGATAGCTTCTGCTAAAATCTGCCTCAAAGTCTGGGATCAATTCCGTTTGCACGAGTCAGAAAAAAATCTTTTAAACCACAGAACTCAGTAGAAAATGTAAATGTGATTCCTACAATATATAGGGGTTTTTTTTATAATGCTGATTCAACAAAGGGATTCATTGTGATAGTTTATTTTCTTACAGCTGTAGTTTGTGTCCAAATATTTTATAATCATAAAGCTACCCTCTTGATATCAGTCAAAATAGACAATATATATTGATGTCTAAACAAGCTTTGTAGAAGACATTTTTTTTTTTAAATCAGGCATGGGACTTTACATTTATTAGAAGGTGTTCACAAAAATAAGGGTAACATCATGCATATTCTTTGCAACTAAACCCAGTTATGGTTACAGTCTGGAAATAAATTCTTTAAATAGACATATGGAGATACAGTAGTACATATACACTCTATTTATGACATTTAGTGTACTGATAACTCCCAGCAATACATCAGAAGTCCACAACCAGCTGATGGAGGGATTGGATAAGGAGGAAGAAACTGCTTCAATTTCTCACATTATTTATGTGGCTCGACAAGAATGTCAGTGCGAATGGCCTCCTGAGTCTGGGAGGCAGGAACAAGTCAAGACTATACTTCTGCAATACAAAACATTTACACACGAAATACACATGCATTGCAATGCATTGGGGATGGGCAAAGCGAGGAGAAACCCCTTCCCCAATGCTTTATTAACACAATTCTACAAAGGAGTCTCAAATAGGATTATATACTTCAGTCACAGTAAGGCCACAAAATTACAATGGATAAGGACCTCGGAATCAGACATTCTGTGGGAGCAATGGAACCCTTCCTTCTTTCCAGAGCTTTCCACGTGTTCCTGCGTGGCATCTCCCCCACCAAAGTCCTCCTGCTATCGATTTGTGTTTCTGTAGGTTGGACATATTGCTTGGTACAACAGTGAGCACAGTAGAGAAGGGTGCTGGCACAGGGAGAACAAAACCTATGGGACATTCAGACTCTACACGAAGCTGGCTAATCAGAGAACAGACTGGCAAAGGATTTCCTCAGGTTCCGGATGGTCTCAGCTTTGGCCTCGTCCTCGTTCGCGGACGACCTGAAGAAGGAGGACTCTGTGAAGCTGAAGGCGTTGGTCAAGGACTGAGACTTGCTGCAAGACACAAACACAACAATTCTGCATGGTCACGCTGTCCCCCAGCCTCCACCCCCCAGCACTTGGGTCAGAAGAGGGGAAATTCAGAGGAAATCACAGAAATTCCCGCTGGAATTCCCTGCACAGCATCCCATGGGATACCTGGGTGCACACCAAGTGGAACCACAACCCCTTGAAGAAGTGAGACCAGACAGACAATCCAAGCTCCAACAGATTTGTCCCTTGGATTTTTCCCTGAGGCTGGACAAAAATTGGCTTTCAGCCATTTTTGTTATGTCCCACACAATTCTGCACCCCTGACTTGAGAGTAAGGCTTGAGGATAACATTTCCTTCAAGGAACACAGTAGTGTTTTCTTTTCTTTTTAAAGATCTCAATTGGATGGTGCAAATCAGAGCCTTGAGGAAAATGTGGGCCTGGCTACTAAATCCAAATCACAACCCAACAGGGTTGATAAATAATTGTGTTTTGGTGAGGCTGCAAATGGTTGTGCACAGAGGAAAATCAGGTATTTTACAAGAGTTTGAATCCTGAACTATAATGTGCTCTCCCTCTGTCTAGATCTATTGAACTTAGAGCCTTAATAGAGGCTTAAAGGCATTTTATATTTTTGAAAAAAACACCCCAAATCAGATATATTTTTTCTTTTCTATAGGCAGCGCCTGGCAATCGACTCCATTCTTAGTGCTCTCATGTAACTTGGGTGTAAGTTCCCATAAGCATGAACAACATTAAAAAGAAAACAAGGAGGAAAATAGCTATAGTCTAAAACTTTAACTCATGACTTGTCAGATAAAATAACACCTAAAAAATAGGCTTGAATTGAAATAGAAGACATTAATGATTTATCAGCTTTTTACAAAGACATCCCTACATGGGTAAAACGAGTTACCTGATTTCGTTTTTATCTCAGTACAATAGATTTCAGTTTTGGCTCTGGTAAAACTGAAGCACTTTCCTTATTCAGATTGTCTCAGACTCCTCATGGTTTGCAGCTCCTCTCCTTCTAAACTAATAATGTACAGCAAACAGTGCTGCAGGCGTTTTAGGTTTTTCATAAATTATAGTTGTGCTAATGAGAATAGACTGATAAATGTTTGTTTGTACTCACTGAAAGAGGGAGGGTGGGAAGCAGCACTTGACTTGATTAGTAACACAATAAGTAGCCTAATTAAATATTTATTCACAGATTAATAACATGTACATACAGGTTAGGCAACAGCATGTGGGTGAATACAAAGCATACACATGCAAATAGAGTTAATCCTACAGGCAGGAGATCTGAGCCTTGGTGTGGACCTAAAACTGCTTCTGAAAGTTAGAAAGCTGCTCTTATTATGGCTTGCATCTTAAAAACTTTCATTTCTCCTTTGTTATTTTATTTTAAAGAGGGGCTCTTCCATTTGGAGAAAAGAAAAATGAATCTAGATGTGAACAAAAAGCTAAAAGGAGAAAGCTGGGAAGCAGCATGTGGCAAAGCCCTCCTGTAACTGTTCTTAGCTGCTTTTCTTCAATGTCAGAAGTTAAGTTTCAAACTATACACCGATCTCCATCTTGCTTAAAAAAAAACACCTCTCTAATCTCTATCATCTGAAATGATGGAGGAATCAATTTGAGGTTTATGGTCATAAAACAGAATAAAGAAATGCATTGTGCCAGGGAGGCAAAGGAAATACTGTCCTCTTTGCACAATATTGTCATCCAGCATGTCTCTGGCACTGAGCTGGGCTCAGGGAGGACCCGGGGTTGTTTCCCACTGGTGTTAGCACAGGAGTGGGTGGAACAAGGGGATCTGTGTTCCTGGGAGGAAACAAAGCCTCTGTGCAGCTCTTTGTGCATCCCAGACTGAGGAGAGGTGTCTGAGACTCTCCTGGCAATGGTTGTGTCAGGGCTGCTGCGCTGGAAAACTGCAGAGCTCTGCTGGTGCCTCCCTGGGGTTTCTGTTGGCTGGGTTTGAGCACTGAGGGGGGATTTTTCCATATTCCTTACTGGGTGTAAATCAGTAAGGAACCTTCCAGAAGTGGGACAACCACTTTTTTTTAGGGTTTTTTTTTGTTTTTTTTTTTTTTTTTTTTTTTAGTTTTGTGAAGCCTTTTCTGGGCAGGGCTTGAGCACAACCAAGGGCGGCAGAGAGAACCAATTTGGCAGCCACTGTCCAACATGACCCAGCCTGGACTGTGCCTTTGGAAACGGAATCTGTTGTCTCAGTGACTGCAAGGTTAAAAGTTGAAGCAGATAAGACTTCCTCTTGGAGGGCAGACTGACAGCACACCCAGCCCGTGACTCAGTGGCACCAAAAGGAGGAAACAAAGACCAGAAAGATGATGGGTTTTCTGGCCAGGGCAGGAATTGCACAATGGGCAGATTAAATTTTGCACGGTGCTCGGGATAGAATTAATGCTAGCAGTTTACCTTACTCCATTACCAGAGATTAAGCTTTTTGAGCTGTTTAATCTCATTTTAAATTTGGGACTAGAGCTAATGCTAGCAGCTTACTTTACTTCATTATCAAAGATTAAGCTTCTTGAGCTATTTAGCCTCATTTTAAACTTGGGACTAGAACTAATGCTAACATCTTACTTTACTCCATTACCAAAGATTAAGCTTTTTGAGCTATTTATCCTCATTTTAAACTTGGGACTAGAACTAATGCTAGCAGCTTACTTTACTCCATTACCAGAGACTGGTTTTTGAGCTATTTAACCTTGTTTTAAACTTGGGACTACAACTAGCACTAGCAGCTGACTTTACTCCATTACCAGAGATTAAGCTTTTAAGCCAATTTTTAGGTTAAGCTTTTTAACCTAATTTTAAAATTGGGACTGGAACCAGCACTAGCAGCTTACCTTACTCTATTACCAGGGACTAAGATTTTCAACTATTTAACTTTGTTTTAAACTTGGGACTAGAACTAATACTAGCAGTTTACTTTACTCTATGACCAAGGTCTAAGCTTTTTAAACTATTTAACCTCGTTTTAAACTTGGGACTAGAACTAATGCTAGCAGCTTACATTACTCCATTACGAGAGATTAAGCTTTTTGAGGTATTTCACCTTGTTTTAAACTTGGGACTAGAACTAACACTAGAGGCTTACTTTACTCCATTACCAGGGACTAAAAACTCGTTTTAAATTTGGGACTAGAACTAGCACTAGCGGTTTACTTTACTCCATTACCAGGGACTAAAAACTCGTTTTAAAATTGGAACTAGAACAAATGCTAGCAGTTTACTCCATTACCAGGGACCAAGTTTTTTGAACTATTTAATCTCATTTTAAATTTGGGACTAGAACTAATGCTAGCAGCTTACTTTACTCCATTATCAGGGACTAAGATTTTGAACTGCTTAACCTCGTTTTAAACTTGGGACTAGAACTAACACTAGTGTCTTACTTTACTCCATTACCATGGGCTGTTTTTAGAGCTATTTTAAATTTGGGGATAGAACTAGTGCTAGCAGCTTACTTTACTCCATTACCAGAGATTAAGCTTTTTGAGCATTTAACCTCATTTTTAACTTGGGACTAGAATTAATGCTAGCAGCTTACTTGACTCCATTACCAGGGATTCAGCATTTTGAGCTATTTAACCTCCTTTTAAATTTGGGACTAGAACTAATGCCAGCATCTTGGTTTACTCCATTACCAGGGACTAAGTTTTTGAGCTATTTAACCTCATTTTAAACCTGGGACTAGAACTAATGCTAGAGGCTTACTTTACTCCATTACCAGGGACTAAAACCTCATTTTAAACTTGGGACTAGAAGTAGCGCTAGCAGCTTAGTTACTCCATTACCAGAAATTAAGCATTTTGAACTATTTAACCTAGTTTTAAACTTGGGAACAACACATTCATTTCCCCCCTGGCTGTCAGAGCATCCCCCCAGTCCCACTTATACAGAATCTGTGCCATGAGGAGAGAAGAAGCCCGGATAAAGCGACTCTTACTTAAGCTGCGGATGCGACTGAGGCTTCTGCTGTGGCGCAGGCTGTGGCTCTGGCTGGGGCTGTGGCTGTGGCTCTGCTTCCTTTGATAACCTGGAGCTGGGAGGACCTTGGGCCTGGGGCCGAGGCTGCTGGGTGGTGGGTCCGGGCGGGCGCTGGGGCTGCGAGGCTGCGGGCTTCGCTGCCTGCCCCGCGGGGAACACGCGCTGGGGCTGCAATGCCTCCTGGCTTTGGGATTGCATTCCTTGGGGTTGCACTGGGCCCCCTAGGTTCAGTACAAGAAAAACTTCATAATGTTATCGTTGCAAAGAGGCCTTATTTAGAACTTCATACCCAACACTTTAAAACCATCCTCTCCAACGTGATTAACTCTACTTTCGAGGCAAAAGTCTACGCGCGTGTGCTCGCGTGGAGGCAAGAGCACTGCTCACACTCATGAGGAACTTGCTTGGAGCCCCCCCATGAATCAGCCTTAAAACTGCTAAACAGCACCCCATTTATCCCAGGTACTGACGTCAAACCAAACCAATGGAGTTACACCCAGAACAGTTTTGGCCCAAGTCAAGGAGAGGCTGTGAGGTAACTGAACACAGCAGTCATATCTAATTCAGCAAGACATTCACTATTCTCTGTGTAGTTATTGCAGATATTTTCTTCCTCCAAAGTCTTAAAATAATTTCTGTAATACTCCTCTTAGATTCACTCTTACAGAAGTAAAAACAATCTCATTTTCTGGCTGGTTGAAAATATTTTCATAACTTACTCAACCCCTTAGTGAGATATGTCAAGAACATTACAAGAAACACAAGAAAGTCACTACAAATTCTTTACCAGGAAGGCACTTCACTGGCAAACTACTGCGTGAAGTGGGAAACCACAAGGTGCAGGAGAGACTCAGGCTGTGCAATCCATGGCCTAAAGATGCTACAGTATCATCCAGTAGGGTTTTTTCTGCTTTCTGGCTGAAATAATGCTGTGCCAGACATCAGGGCTTGCTGCTTTTATCTCAGCTCCCAGGTCTGACTGGGGTTTTCTGGACTGATGGTTGTAACTGAATTTTAACCCTCGCATATGAAAGTGCACTCAGGAGATCTGACTTGAGGGGAGAAAGGATGGGATGACATTCTGAGTATTTGTTTGTACAATGCTTCACTCAGGATAAGAGCTGTTGTAAATACCACAGAACACAAATGAGCTAGACCTTCTGGATATCTGGGAATTTTTAGTCTTGCATAGATAGTTAGTGCAAGTAAAACACTTAATCTGCTCAAGTCTCCAAAAGCAAACCGTCATATCTAGATGTACTGCTGCAATACATTATTTTTTTGTTGTTGTTGTTTTAAAATTGCTTTTACAGTTAACTTTCCCCTTACTACATGAATTCCAGTGTGTGTGTGTGAGGACAGCACGTGCTGATGCCTCAGTGAGTTTTAACACAATTGTAGCAGTGTGTTGTGGTGTAGAAAGATAAATAGCATGTACTGAATGTTAAGGAATGTGCCTTCATTGTTTATTAATTTAAACCACTTTTGTAGGAAATATTTGAAGGTGATAACATGGTCTTGCAACATCTTAATAAGGAGCCTTTTCTTATTAGTCTCCTTTCACTCAATATTGAAAACCAGAAAGGTTTCTTTCCCCCACTTGTACGTACAGGCTTGAATGCCAGAAACTTTACACTGAAGACAGATATAACTTTCTTTTATTGCACATTAAGCTGTACAAGATATTTCACATAAAAGATATACTGCTGTCACATTTCCAGCATTTGCTCACTTTCTTGCAGCTGGGTTGTACAAAAGGCAACAATCATGAAAGAAACTTTTACCAAAAATAACTCAACAGAACTGAACATTAAGCCTACACTGTAAAACATCTGTTCCCTGTTACCCACAATATTGCACCTAAGCATGCTGACATGCAGAGAGACATCTTGGCTTGTTTCTTGGCTGTGGGATGTAGGAATTGTGTGTGCCCCTGCGAATCCTTCCCAGGGAACAGGCTGGAATCCTGTCTGAGACACCCAGGTCTTCCACACACACACACACGCACACACAACACACACAAATGTCCTGTGAAAAGCACTTGTGAATACTGGCACTACTCCATGCAAAAAATACCAACTGCTCGCAAGGAAAATCGGTCATCAGATTCAGTTCTCCACCCCAGGGCAGTATGGTTTGTTCTCTTTTAAGGTGTCTGGAGGAAAGGATTTGTGAACCTGATTTCTGGGTGGAATTTCCTTGACATAGAACAAAATAGCCAATGCCATCGTTGGAACGATCACTGACCCAGACAAATGCTGATCACTAAAGCAAAATATTCATGTAATTTACTGATAGGTAGTAAACAGTAGCACTTACCACAAACATTTAAATAGCTAATAATGCATACCTTAATTCTCATCTCACCAGCCAGCTCGTACAAATAAAAGAAACACTAAGAATGATGAGACTCACTGATAACTTTTTCCAGTGTTTGTAGGGAAAACAGACGTAGAACATCAGGCTGTTTTCCCTTTAAACATAATTGTTTGCACTAAACTAATGGCCACTACTCATCTTTGTACATATTCAAGATGAAAATTATAGTTTTGTGGCTCGCTTGCAACTCAGCTTTCTGGTATGCCAGCAGCGTGCAGCTTGTGATTCTGGGCTAGATTTCTCCCAACAGATTAACTGCCTGCCTGTGGAGCTCTCATAGCGCTGCTTATGTAAAAATCACACAGAATTTACCTACAGAAAATCTAGCAGTTGTCAGGCACCTCAAGTCCTTTTGCATGTTTGATGTCAAGCAGTTCTTAGAAACCCTATTTATGTGGATAACGTCGGGACTGGATTTTCTTTACAGCTCTCTGGAAACTTGCAGGTGTAAAATAGGAGACCTGAGTTGGTAAAGAAAACCACTGACATTTTTTGCCTTGCATTTTCTAACCCAGGATCCTCAGCTGGTTAAAGGTACCTTGGTCTGCCATCCCCTCACTTCTCAGTATTTGCAATGAAATGAGCTCTTACAGGAAGTTTAACAGTCCTTGAGGTACTTCTCACCAAATAACCTGGGATTTAAATCTTAGGTAAGTATAAGATTTTTTGAAAGTATTTGCATTAGTTTTCATTAAAAATCTCCATAGATTACTAATTCAGAATGACAACAAAAGTTACTACTTAATTGAAACAGGATACATTAAATACTCACACTTTCACTGAGATATTGCACATAGGTGGCCCATTTACATAGCTTTGTAGCTAATAATTTAATGCAGAATTACTAAAAATATGAATACCAGTATGTAAAATAGAAGATATTTTAAATATTCCTTGGGAAGAACTGTATTTTATGGAGTCACCAAAATAGCAGACTTCCACTCGCATAGAAGTAAAACTCAAAGGTTAATAAACTTTATAAAATTATAAATAAAAAGCCTCACTAGCAAATCCTCATCTAGACTTTAAAAATATATCTGGATCACCTACCTATTGGTCATGCACACGCACAGAAAAATAAAGGCTATGAGTACAGTGTGCACACACTCACAGAGTAAGCAAAGGGACGGGGGGCTTGCACCTCGGGGGGATTGTACTGAACAATATCAAATACTCCAGAAATACTGTCTAACCATCCAGGGTGTACATGGCACTGGGCTCTAGAGAGGCACATTCTTTGTACACTGTTGACAGCAGCCCTGCAATCACGAGTTTACAGAGGAAGGTTGGAAAGCATTACACGCACAGACAGGAACAAGGAAACAACCAGACGGGAGAGTTGACACTGCATAGAAAAAACACAGTCCAGGTCAGCACTGAAACAATGGCAAACTGAACAAAACTGGGATGCTTGCATTCGGATTGTTTGTTTCTCTGATTTCAATTGGGTTTTGTTTTGTTTTTCGCTTTTCATTTTTGCTTTAACCCTCGCTTTTGGTCTCAGTTATCTAAGTAGCCTGGACTTGTTTTGGTCCTACTGCAACGCCATTACAGTCGAGAATGTACTGTAAACAACCTTGAGGTGGTGGTCGCTGAGGTGGGACTTTGTTTGGCTCTGGCTCCTTTAGTGATCCACTCTGGAAAATACATTTGAAAACAGAAGAGAAAAAAAAAATTAGAGTAGCTTGGTTCCAATTTTCCACTAATTTGTCTTTATTTTCATTAGAAAACTCGTTATTGGTGGGGCTGAACATATACTTTAAATTTATTCCAGATACCATTTTTTAATTTAGTTGCTGCCTGACATGATATATGAATCCTGGGCTGGTCCAAGGCTGAGCTCTTATAAAAACTGTTTTCCCTTTGCAGCATGTGATCAGGATGCAGGGAGTGCCTTCCCAACCTTACCTCCATCTGGGGAAGGACTTTATCCTCACTTCCCTGCACCAGCAACCAATTTTTTTGTATTTCAATGCATCTGCTCTCTCTCTAATTATATTTTTTTTAGGACAGACTGGATAGGAAATGGATTTCAACAGATACCTTTGTGTAATTTAAGAAATAATTGATTTTTAATTATGTTCACTTGTATCCAGAAGCATTTGCACAGCAGGAGTTTTGCCAGTGATAGTTTCACTTTGATTTGCTGGCTGTAAGTGGGGAGGGAGGTGGGCTGCTCCAGCTTCACTGTTTTGCTAAGCAAAATCAAAGAAGAAAGCAAAAACCACAGACAAATAATAAAAATAATTGAAATGACTTCATGCTTCTCCATCTGACATGTTATTAGAAACACATGTGATACTTCACTTTTCAAAACAGGAGGTTGATTTGGCAGCATCCTTTTCACATGGATACTTGTGAAAGGAAAAGGGCCTGAATCAAAACCTTGGAGCAGAACACCCTCTGGGAACAGGAGTATTTGAATCCAAACTTTGTCTTAGGCCCATCTCTAACATTTTGAAACGTGAAAGATGTTAAATCATTGCAGATAATAGCTTAGGATTTGTTTTTAAGGATCCAGAAATCAAATTGCCATCTGTCAAGAGGAAAAAAATGCAGAATTTATTAAAGAGCAAATGCAAAATCAATTAAATGTGTTTCTTGCAGAGCTTACTGTTTTTTTTTCTGATAGATTTGTATTTGATCCTGCTTCTAGTACTTTATTTACAGAATAAATCTTGCTCCTGGTGCTCTGAATTCCTGCCCAGCAATGCAGCTGTTGAGTTCTAAATGGCACAAGAGCCCTCCAGTGCATGCAGCTGCTGCGAGTCGCTGGGTCTGCTTTAGCTGCATAAATAAAAGGACACAGGGCAGCTCCAAAACTCTCATTATTCAGTGTTACCAGCCTGCAGGAGCCCAAATGAGGAGGAAAAAGGTTCCTCACGAACTGTGCTCCTTGATTTACCCGACCCTGTTACACAGAGCCTGGTGAGCATCACTAAAGGGGTGAGGATATGTAGAAAATAAGAAACTTTTGTGAGGACAGATAAAGTCAGAAAATGTTAGCGTGGGTTGGAGCCTTCCCCCTTTGTCTCCCTCCTTGCTGTGATGTTCAGAGGCTGCTGCAGGAGCTGCTGGGCTGCCCTGGGCAGAGTGTTGGGGCTGCACTCCCTGCAGCCTCTGCCTGGGCACCAGGAGCTCCCTGGGGAGCAGGGCACCAGCTCAGGGGGGAAGCTGAAAGCAGCCCTGGAGGAGCAGCTCCCGCCTGTCCCAGGGCTGGGATGCAGCTCCTGCCCTGTCCCTGGGCTGGGATGCAGCTCCTGCCCTGTCCCAGGGCTGGGATGCAGCTCCTGCCCTGTCCCTGGGCTGGGATGCAGCTCCTGCCCTGTCCCTGGGCTGGGATGCAGCTCCTGCCCTGTCCCTGGGCTGGGATGCAGCTCCTGCCCTGTCCCTGGGCTGGGATGCAGCTCCCGCCTGTCCCAGGGCTGGGATGCAGCTCCTGCCCTGTCCCAGGGCTGGGATGCAGCTCCCACCTGTCCCAGGGCTGGGATGCAGCTCCTGCCCTGTCCCTGGGCTGGGATGCAGCTCCTGCCCTGTCCCAGGGCTGGGATGCAGCTCCTGCCCTGTCCCAGGGCTGGGATGCAGCTCCCACCTGTCCCAGGGCTGGGATGCAGCTCCTGCCCTGTCCCTGGGCTGGGATGCAGCTCCCGCCTGTCCCAGGGCTGGGATGCAGCTCCCACCTGTCCCAGGGCTGGGATGCAGCTCCCACCTGTCCCAGGGCTGGGATGCAGCTCCTGCCCTGTCCCAGGGCTGGGATGCAGCTCCCACCTGTCCCAGGGCTGGGATGCTCCTGGCACCCCTCATTTTGCTGCTGGGATGAGCACAGAGCTCTGGGAGGGAAACCACCAGCACCGAGCTTCAGGAGCTCCAAGGGTTTCTTCCTGGAGTCCCAAACAGCCCACGTGAGTTTGTTAGAAAGCACACACCAGGTTTAATAATTGTGATTATCATGATTAGCACCTGATGGGCTCCCTACCCTTCCCAAGGGCCACAGGCCAGCCTGGGGCTCTCTGCAGTGGCACAGGGTGCCCAGGGAGGATATGGGTGTTATCCTTTTTCCACTAAAACAAAAGGCTGTGCAGGTAAAACTGGTGTTTGATTTAGAAACACAGGCTGGCAGTTGAAATCACATGCAGTTTAATGTTGGAACAGCACTGCAGGGCCCCTGTCTGCCCCGTGCCCTGAGGCTGGAGCAAATCTGCCATTTGTTCTGGCTCTGAAATGTCTCGGGCTCTATCACACAACTGCGCTGCCTTGACACGGCACCAGCCGCCCTTACACAATCTGCATATCTCTCATCTCCCAAAGAAATGATTTTATCCCAAACCAAGCTTTCAATAAACATTGTAGGAGCTCCCTAATCCTTCCCTCAGCTCTCCCTCTGCAGTGCATTCTCTGCTGAAGGTGTATTTCCCCCTCCCCAGTCACTGACTGCAGCTGTCCTGATTTTACCACCCACACATCCTTTTTTTCTTTATTATTTTTTTTTCCACCAGATATCACCTGGTGCTTCCAGGAACCTCACCCACACTCCAGGCCAATCACATGGGTATATTACTTTGGCTAATTAGCCAACCCACCCAGGCTGACCCAAAAACTCTAATTAGCATTACATTCCTAATTGAGAAATCTTACTCATGGTTTTTCAATGGTCTGTAGTAATCCAGCCCTTTCCAAGAGCCTTTCTTTCAGACAGTCAGAACCTTGATACTTGATATTAAAGGCAGGCTTTGAACCAGCCTTGTTTGCTGCTCTGAGCCAAGGCCTTTAATAAAACCCAAGCTCCTTCTGGAACAGCAGTTGCTGGCAGATGAGCTGCAGACTGTTCTTCTCACCTCTGCAAGGTGCTGCCAGAGCAGCTGTGGGAGCTCCTCTCTGAGCAGGGCTGCTGGACCAGACCTGTCCTGCTCATGGATTCACCCCTCTTGCTGATTTTCTGTTTTTCTTTTGCTGCCCAGCCTCCACATTCACCCCCCTCCCACCTTCCTGTAGCACAAACATGTTTTGGGATAAAACTGATCTGCAGGCAGGCTGGCTTCAAACACTGCAGGGAGCAAGGGTTAAATGCAGGATTTGGGGTTCAAAACCTGCAGGGAACAAGGGAAAAATTCAGGATTTTATCATGGAAAATGGCCCTGCACAGGTCCTCATTTGGATACTCAAGGCTAAAGAGCAGGATCAGTGGTACAGGAGTCTTTGGGATGGTTTAGGAAGTAAAGAGATGAATCAGTGATGCACGAGTGTCTTTGGGATGGTTTGGAGCAGAATCAGGAGTGTGTTTGGGATGGTTTAGGAGCTAAAGAGCAAAATCAGTGGTACAGGAGTGTGTTTGGGATGGTTTGGGGCAGAATCAGTGGTACAGGAGTGTTTTTGGGATGGTTTAGGGCAGAATCAGTGGTACAGGAGCATGTTTGGGATGGTTTAGAAGCTGAAGAGCAGAATCAGTGGTACAGGAGTGTTTTTGGGATGGTTTAGGGCAGAATCAGTGGTACAGGAGTGTCTTTGGGATGGTTTAGGGCAGAATCAGTGGTACAGGAGTGTTTTTGGGATGATTTAGGATTACCTGAGTGAGGTGTGGTGGCCGATGGCAGGAGAAGCCCCTTTGGTTTTCATTTTGTGGAACAAAATTTTCACATCCCACCCAAATTCCCAATCCAAAGGGGTTGCTGCTGTTGACAGGAACATTCTGTGGGGCTGCCTCAAGGGGGTCTCCTGCTCACAGGGGTTTGCTGTTTATATAACTGGCCCCAAAAGTACAGCTTCACTTGGGGAAACCTCCAAGCCACATGAATGCTGCAAATTCACTCCAGGGATTTCTCAGCTCTGGGTAGGACAAGTGAGGATTTGGCTGCATAATGACCTTTAGGAATATTGGCTAATTACAGCCAGAGCACAAACCCCACTAATTATCTAGAATGTAAATGTCTCTAGATGTCACCGTGGCACTTCCTTCCTTTCCACACTTACCTGGAACTGTCTCCTTAGAGTTTTAGGGGTAGAACTGACAGAAAAAGCTGTTTATTCTTCAAATAAATTGCATTAGGATTTGATCAAGGCATTACTTCTTTTTCTACCTTTATGTAAATGCAGATTGGATTCACAGACACTTGAATTTTGAACAGTCTGAAGAATGTTGAAATGGGTGGGAGCAAAAGCAGCAACTTGGCAGGGAAATAGCCCTTGGGCAAAAGAGATGCTAAACAGAGTCCCAGCAAAAATTGATTTTGATTTGGCTGAGGTTGAAGACTTTGTGAACTGTACTTGGAGCACGTAGAGTTGTTTTTGGGTCTCGTTTGGTTTTCTTTGTAATGCAAGGACAGGAGCTTTTCATAGGTATTTCAATATTTGAGGGGAAAGCCATGTTTTTCAGGTCAAGAAGGAGAGAGGGATCAATTGAGAGTTGCCAAAATATGAGCTGAGTTAGAGCTCATAAAGAAACAGGAATAAATAGCAAAACATTTAAGCAAAAAGAGAACTAAGAAAACAAGTGATTGCTGAGGAGAGAGGTCATTAGGAGAGTTGAAGTGGAGGGAAAATAGTAAATGAGTGTTTGAAGTGTTGTAGATGATGATAAACACAGGAGGAAGGGCAAGATGGCAGGTGGGATAAAAGGTAAAAATGAGATGCAGGTAAAAATGAAACATTCTTCATCTCAGAAATGAAAACCAGCTGACTCATGAAATACAGAATTCCAAACCAGGTCTATAAAAATTGGGAATGGCCAAGTTACACTGGAGAAGGTAAAGCACTAATACTGCAGCGAGGGAAAGGAAGTGGCTGCTGAGGAGAGAAACAGTTATTGGACAAAAAATATTGGAAAGGACATTAATGGGATGCAGAACTCGAGTAGATTATTAATTAATTAAATTGGCACAAAAAAAGTAGATGTGTGCTACTAAAACCTGTAGATGATACAGGGCTGGAAGACTGTGGGGCCAAAATATCCTAAAGAAAGAATGAAATTGATCAGTGGAGTTAAAAAAATCCATAATCACTTTAATAATAATATAATTACTAAAAAAATGTAGAATATATATTATATTATATTATATTATATTATATTATATTATATTATATTATATTATATTATATTATATTATATTATATTTAAATATATTATTATATTATATTATCTTGTATTATATTGTATTATATAATATTATATATAGAAGAATAATATAATTATGCTAATAATATAATTATTATAAATATTATGATA
Organism: Calcarius lapponicus; assembly: GCA_039654755.1. Lineage (NCBI taxonomy): Eukaryota > Metazoa > Chordata > Aves > Passeriformes > Fringillidae > Calcarius > Calcarius lapponicus. Next base: position 3,526,445 of record CM077475.1, on the reverse strand, counting down.
ATAACATAGTTATCATCATAATATATATTGTTATAAAATATAAAATATAATTTTAATTAAAATTTCTTCTCTAATAAGAAATAAATCAGTCACAAAGGCAGAGCTGACTCAGTAGCTGAAATCTAATGGGAACGATTTGTGCAGTGAAAACCCCAGAACCTCCTCGCAACTCAGTGCAGCCTTTGGAAGAACCTATCTGCCTGGTTTAGTAAAATAAAGGGGTTTTATGAACAGAATCTGGGGGCAGTTTCAAGCCAAAGGCCAAAGCAAACCAAGACGAAATGAGTATAAACTGAATAAAACTGGGCTGCAATTAAGCCCATGCTGTGTAATTTAGCAAAGCAGAGAAACCCTGCAGTGGAACATCCAAACACACAGAACTTCCAGCGATTTGCAGCTTTCTGCTTTATCCCTTCAGTGTGCAGTGAGTGGGGCTGGGGCTTCCCTGGCTCAGACCTTCCCCTGGCGCAGGAGGCTCTGGCCCAGGTGATGCAGCTGCCCCACTGCGAGCCACTGAACAGAGCCAGAAATGTGGGGTTATGCTTTTTTCTGAGCCAGAGATGGGGTAACTGAGAGGTGTTTTAAAAGCTTTTATTCTATTTTCAGTCTCATGAGAAGGGTGCAACAATACAGATGTTATAATTCACACTATGATAATTAGAAGCTGCCTATTTCCTAATTACAAGACACTATAAGTGTTTCTCAGTTTTTTAGCTTTATGCTGTAGATACTTTAAAGCCAATAATCTAAAATTACTCCTTGTAGGTCTTACTACAATGCATCTTTCATAGTTCTATTTCTCTAAAGTATCTAGTCTTATTTACACAACCATCCTTTAAACCTTTTTTCTATTTCTCTTTCAACAATATCTGTCTTATTCTACAGCATTTCTAAGTCAACATTTCTTATCTCAAAGTTTACATATAAATGCATACTCTGTAAGCCTTCTGTCAAGCCCTGAAAACTCTCTACAAATTCCTTTCCCACAATAAAGATTTTGCTTTTTGCTGTTTTTTTATATTCCCTGTGGACTGAGAGAAACAGCTACAATGGAGAGATGAGATTTTAAAAATCCACCTTCCTGTTGCCTGTGCAAGGGGGGCAGCTAGGGGAGGGTTCTCTCCTGCTTTTTACACAATTTTGGAGCGCAACTGTCCAGCCTTGCCTTTCTGCACTGAGGGAATCTGTGTGCAAAACACACTCAGCAAAAATGGGGCCAGCCTGGGGTTGCTTCGTGCTGGAGTTGTGATAAAGAATTCAAAAACTTCAAGCAGATTTTGCTGTTGCCCAACCAATTTTCCAAAGAACCTCTGCAAAACCTGTCAGGGTCTTCTCCTGAGTGGGTGGGAAATAACTGCTCAGAGCAGAAAACAAGTTAACAGTGAGAATTTTACTTGGAATAGTACTTTTAAAATGCACTGAAAGGGGCCTTTAAAAAAAAAAATTGAAGAATTTTCAAATTTTGTTTTTACAGACTGTTTTCCATTGCTAGATAGCTAATTACTTCCCAGAAAATAGCTTCCTTCTTGAATCAAGCTTAAAAATCATAAAATCATAGAATGCTTTGGGTTGGAAGGGACTTTCAAGATTGTTTTTTTTCAAAATAATAATTTTTTTCTTCACCTGGAGAGAAAAGAGAGAGCAGAGCAGGTGGCTCAGGGCAGGTGAGCACCCAGCAGGAGCTCAGTGCTGCTCTCATGGACACTCCAGCGTTTTCCCTGAGATACTGGAACAGCTCAATTCCCACTGTCCCTTCCAGCCCTATTTTCTGTTATTCTGCTGCACAATAAATAAGCCCATCTCTCAGTTTGATGAGGTTTCTAGAGAAACTTCTCAGGGAAAATGCATTTCTGAAGTGCCATCAGCTCTGGAAGCTTTCTGCTTCCTTCCAGAACCAGGCAATAATTGCAAGGGACAAGGACGCTTTTTGAATTTAATTTTCAGCTCTTTTACTGCTTGAAGAAATCCAATTTCCACTTGTGCTTTTGGAGCAGGAGACACTGAAACCACACAGTGGCACAGCAGCTTTCAGGCAGCTCTTTCCAGGAGAAGACAAAACCAGGGAGGGAATTTGGGATAGCAGCGAGCTCCCCCGTGTGCTGACACTGGGTGCGAAGGGAGCTTGGAGCAGGGGAGCAGCTCCAAAACATGGAAAAGCAGAAAAAAGGGTCCAGGAGATGCAGGAGAACATCCTGTGACTGGCAAGGAGGATTTCCCTTCCCTTTCCCTACAGAGGAACCTCCCCATTCTCAGTGGGTCAGGTGGGGCTGGAAATGCCAAAATCCTGTGCTGAGGGCTGGAATTGTAGGGGAAGCTTTGACCCCTGAGCCCAGGGATTTTGGGTGATGCTGTGTTGTGTCTGCTCCTCCAGTTTTAACAAAAAGAAGGCTATTTTTATGGCTGCTGTGGGATATGGCATGGCAAGAGATCCTTGCATGAACAGGAGGAGCTTAAATGCTGCAGAAGTTCACCTTGCAGAGATCCATCACTACTGGATCCACTCAGAGCTGAAGTTTATCCTTGGAAATGAGAGAGGCTGGAAAAATGGTGCTGGAGCAGCCTCCAGCCCAGTCTGAGAACTCCCATTTTGTGTTTTAGGGTCACAGTGGAGTGGGAGGGGGCACTGAAAAGAGACACTGGGAGAGACACCTGAGCTGTCCCCAGATAAAAATGAATTTCAGGGCTCTGGTGAGAACCAAACCCAGCAACCATCCACAGCTCCTCTTCTTGCTCCTCATGGTGCTGCTGCTGCCCTCAAACACCCACAGGAGCTTTGGAGCTGCTCTGAGCTCTGAAAAGTTTCTGTTAAAAGCTGAAAGACCCTGGAGGGGGATTTTGAAGCAGCTGAGCACAAGTTTGCTCTGCTGGCAGCTCCACAAATCCATCCCCACATTCCAGAGCTGGAAGTGTGTCTGTGTGTGAGGGCTGCTTGTTTTTATTTTTTATTTTTCCTATGGAAAAATCAAGAAAAGTTGAAAATGAGCTGCTCTGGCTTTGGAGTCTTCCATAATTTTTCTTGGTGCTTCTCCTTGTTTAAAGATTTTGACACACATGGTCCTTATTGAAAATAAACCATGGCAGGGATTTCTGGGGAGAGGGGCAGAATTCCTGCAAGTTAAACATGGAGAAAAGCCAAGCCCCTCTGCTTAACTGGGTAGGATTTAAAGGTCAGAGAAATCAAACAGAAAAGTCAAGTGGAGACAGGGAATAATAACCAAAAAAAAAAGTAGAGAGGAAACACCCACCACGTAGGGGAAAGGAAGGGAAACCAAGGAAAAGCCTCCAAAAAAAAAGGGAATTTCTGTCAAGTTCAGCTTAAATAAACAATCAGAGAGTAAAAATAGATGAAAAATACTATAAAATAATAATAAAAAACCCAGCAAAGGATGTTATCTATGATAGTAATGACAGCACCATGACAGAACAGAGGGGTCCAGCCTGGGCTGCCCTGTTTGTGTCTGTGGCAGCTTTTCCCTGCCCTGTGGCCATGGGCTCACTGCTGCCCTGGCTCTCTTCTGGAAAAGGATGGGCTTTGCTCTAGGATGGAATGAGGAGAATTCCTGCAGTTTCCAAAATAATGCCTGTGGGACCAAAAAGCTGCTTCTCACAGAAGTCCACCAAGAACAGACAGGCCCCTCCATTGTGGTGGGCTCAGGGTTATTTGAAATCCCAAATATTTTCTTTCTTTTTGAGGGGAGGGACCATGGTGTGCCAGAATTCCCAATACCACTGGCAGGCTGGGAGATGATCAGATCATCTGGCAGGAGGCAATAAAAAGTTAGGAAAAGCATCATTTTGTTGTGCGAATGAAGACAAAAAGAGAATATCCATGTTGTTATGTTTAAGAGAAATGTGGGAAAGTATTTTTTAAGTATAATAATTGTTTTGTTTTTCAGTTTTACCAGTGCTTTGTGGCTTTCTGAATTAAAAAATTAGCACTAAGGTTGAAGCACTGGATCCTACAGACAATTGAGATCATCCAAATCCTGAAGTCTGTCCCTGCCAGGGGTTTTTTCCTTTGGGATTCTCTTCTAACCAGTGTTTTGTGAGCAAACTTTTATCTTACCAAGCTTTGTTAGCTTTTCTGCAGAAATCATTTATTTTTCCAGGTACACTGCTGGTGACAGGCATTCAATATAGAGTACTCAGAAATTAAAAAAAATAAAAAAAATCAGGGTACACCCAGAAAACTCCATTTAATTTGGACAAATTTCTGTTGATGTCAGTGGAAATTTAGGGGAAATAACACTAAACCTTTCATGCATGACCTTTAGTGTATTTTTCTATAATCTTAAGGCCATCAGATCCCTTCAGAAGGGCACCCTTGGTTATTTCTTGGCACGTTGAACCAAGCTGAGCAGGATAACCAGTATCAGTGTTCTGATTAAATCACCCTCCTTTGATGGATACATTCACAGGTAAAATCCCAGAGTTTGTACACAGTTATTTATCCACAGTTATTTACCTGAGACTCAAACCCAGCTCTGAGCAGCTCCCTTGGCTCTCACTCCATCTGCTGGTGCAGGGGCTCAGGAAGGATTTTAAACCAATCATTTCCACTTTCACCATCACTTTGTCAGTACAATTCCTGCTCAGTAATTTATATGCTGTATCCTTATCAATATTAAAGTTTTTAGGGTTTATTTTCCAGCATGAACTTTGTGGTTTTGATGCATTGCAATACCTGCATGTGGAGTTCAAATGCTTAAAATCAAAATGAAACAGGGAGTGTTTTAAATACATGAACATCCCTCATGCAGCAGTTCCAGCTGAGTCCTGCCTCTCTTGTCCCTCGCATGCAGAACCTGCCCCATCTGGGGTTGTGTTCAAAGGTGGACAAAATAACCTCAGTGTAGGAAAAAAAAACCCCTCCATCATTTTATACTTGTGATAAATAAATTTTACTGTGCCCCAAATGTGGCCTTTTATAAGGTTGTGGTGAGCTCAGGCTCTGGCTTGTTTATCTTCTGCTGCTTTTCTTAATTCCCTGTGTTTATATTGGGATCTAAAAGAGTAACAGCTGTTCTTTTATTTTCACTACCATAAAAACCAAGAGTTTAAAACTTCCTTTTGATCAAAATAAGCACACAAAGATAAACATTGTGTGTGTGTATACACACACACACATATATATATACAGTTATATATGTGCACATTAAGGTAGCCAATTCAAATATTTTTCATACTTAAATAATAATAAAGAAAGAAAGAAATGCATTACAGTAACATGATGAAAAATTTTGGAGTCTGGAGCATTTTCAGCTTTGTAAAATATATAGACAAGTCAATTTTTAATGTGATACACCTTATGGAATAGGATGCAATGCATTGTAATAATAAATAATGGATTTATCCTATTTATTCCCCAAGTCGTTTATTGCAGAATAGAAGCCACAAGGTGTCGCTGGGATGCAAATAACCAAAATACTGCAGTGAGGGGGCACCACATCCAGCAAAAACAACAGTTTTCAGAATGGATTTTGGCTGAAATAACCTTTGGAACGTGTTGCATTTCAGGCTGTGTGATTTCTGTGCCTCAGCAACATTTTTTCCTTGTTCTTTGTCAGTTTTGATGCCAATGGTTGAGATTCTCTACCAATATATTTAGGAAGGCAAAACAAGTATTTTAATAAGAAATGTTATTTATCTTACCAAGGACTATGGTTTAAAAGGATTTTTATGGACCAAAAGTCCTTTTGGACTCCATTTCCAAATAAATCAATGAGGGGATCCTTCCCAATTACATGTAATCCCTTTAGCTAAGATTAAACCAAATAACTGCATTTTCTGGTCATCATAACAACTTCAGTGACTGGAAGCAAATTGCTGCTCATCAGAAGTAGTTTCCTTTAAAAATTCCACTAAATCCAAGAGATGGAAGTGAAAGAACTGTGGATAATCCTATGGAAATGCAGAAACAGGGAGTTTGCTGATGGATTGATTTTCTCTCTGAAATTCACACTTTTTGTTATTTACACTACGTCCACATGTGGTTCAGTTTTCTCTCTGGCCGTGGAACAATAAAAGTGGATAAACTCCAGCATGGAAAGGGTCAGGGAATGGAGAATACACAGATTATAACTGGTTTATTAGCACTGTGCCACTCCTTTCTTTGACAGCACACAGAAGCAGGATGTAGCTGGGAATGCTCTGCTCTCTGTGATGTCATCAGGCCATGGACATTGTGCCTCTGGAGCACAAATTCCTTCCTTCTTTCCTTCCATTAAGGAAATAAATCCCTTATTCTTTCATGGGTAATGCAACAGGACTGAATGAACATTTCCCTAACAGGATTTCCCTCAGCTTCAGCTGCTCACACACCCACGAACATTTGCATTTATGGTGATTCTCGTGGACAATGTCATTTTCTCTGCAGAATTTCCTCCAGCACAATTCACCTCAGGACCTGACATGCAGCTCTGAGTGGGTGCTTGACCATTTTTATTGTTTTATACACAAATGTAATGGTCAAGGAATGAGCTCTGCAAACCCAGAGCAGAGTCACTGGGTGGTTTAACCTATTTCCTTGATTTTTAGGGAAAATTTGAAAGAGGCTTCTCTAAAGTTCTCTAAAGCTTCTCTAAAGTCAAAAGTAGTCAGAGAGGTTAAAAAATATGGAAAATCCACAATTTTGTTGCCTGCAAGTAGAGCAGGTTTGTTTATGGAAAACTTTTAAAATCATATTTCTAGATAAAGTTCCGTTTTCAGCATGGGGTGGGTAAAACAAATGATCATGATTTAAATAACAGAAACAGCTTCATTTTGATGGATTTTTTTACCACAACAGGTAGAACTTCTAGAAGTCCAAATCTTCTGCCCAACTTCTCTGCCCTCTGTGCACCAGCAGAACTTGCTACAGAGTCTGGGCAAGAGTTTGCAGATAAATAAACAAATAACACAGAAAACCCATATTGAAGAAATGTCCCCATTCAGATCTCTCAGCTTTTATGGGTTTAACAGTGCCAGCCCTGCCCTGTGAGGTTTCCCTCTGGAATTTGTTCCCCCTGGCACTGTGACAGGAGAGCTTTGCCAGAGCACTGCAGGGCCAACCATCCCCACCAGGACTTGGCTGCCCAGTGCCAAACAAAGGCTGATTTTCCCAATCATTGATTTGTTTCCTGATGGATGCTTAATTGGAGTGGGGCTGACCACTGTGGGCATTTAGAAATTGAGGCATGTTTTTATGTACAGTCCACCCAGTCTGGACTAAAATAGAAACACTTCTGAAACCCCCAGAAAATGAAGAAATCCAGAACCTGACACACCTGGAGCTGCATTATTGAGCACAGGCTGCTCATTTAAAAGCAGAAGCAGCAAAACTCAGCATTTACACTTTGATATCTCCAGTTCTTTGCTTTCTACACATGCACGGAGTTGATTTGGGATAAATCAGTGGTTTTGCATTGTGTGTCACCTGTGAAATGGGCAGTTCTGCCCTGCAAATGAACTGGCTGTTTCTCAAGAATGGGAAATAATTTCTTACATTAGGAAATACTGTTCAAAAGTTAAAGGGAAAGTTTTATTTTAACAGGCTGATTTTACTCTCAGCAAAACCCAGCTAAAAATTAACTGTGCGTGAGTTATTTTTTATGTTTTTATGTTTTATGTTCTACAAATGTGTTTCATGGGAAAGACTGGGAAGATTAATGGGTATTTGCAAATGGAATCTTCAGCAGAAAATCAGATCCCCTTTTCCTACCCTAAACTGGTAGAACAAGGCCAATTTTAAGAGTTTGATTAACTGAGAAGAAAACTAACAGGTATTGCAAATATTCTGAAGGAATATCTCTGGTTTTCACAGCATTTTTTTTGCTGAAGTGCAATCCTAAATGTAAGGAGAGGCTAAGGAAAAGAAGATTAATGTGAAATAACACCTTGTTGCCATCAGCAAGGCTGAATCCTTCAGGAATAACCTAAAGTAAAAAGAGCCAACCAGAATTCCACCATCCCAGAATATTGTCTCTGCATTCATCCCAAACTCTGGTTTAAGAGCAAAAACCCCTTTCCATGCTGAGTGACAGCAATGACTGAGGAATTTAGGAACCTTCTAAAGATGCTCCTTGGATCCTCCTTTCATTCTGGACTCAGGTGGGCAGGTTTTCTTTGGGAATGATTGGGAATTTTATTTACATCCAACCAGCAGCCAGCTCCTTTGGATGACAGCAGTAACAGTGAACCCTGCTCCTCCCCTGGCTGCTCTGAAATCCAGGACAGCCTACTCAAGACCTTACATTTTTCCCCAAAATGTGAAATAGCAAATATGAATCTATTCATATGACAGCCATGTCTGTTACTACTTTAAATTTTGATTTGTGCTGCTTTGTATTGACTGGAAAACTCTAAATTTGCCTCTTTACTTCATTTGAATATCTGTTGCTCCTAAAAGGAACTATTTTGGCAAAAGGTGATTTATTTTTTCCCCTCCTTTCCCTCTCAGTGCCCTTTTTACAATGGACTTGAGTCATGTTGGATGGAAACTTCTCCATTGTATGTGGTTCTGTGGCTGAAACAATTTTGTGCTTAGTTTCAAGTGGCTGCAACATAAATAGAAGCCACACCACTTATTTTTTCATGTGGGATGGGGTATTTTTATATCTTCAAGCATGATGAGGTATTTGAAGAACAAATTAGTCACTCTGCCTCAAGAACTGGTCTGTCTGAGGTAGGCCACAAAATTGTTCTCAAATTGTTTACCTGGTGTGGAGCCTGCTGGGAGCAAAAATAGATCCTTGATTTAGGCTTGGTATTTAGCTATTTAGGCTTGGTAATTCCTGGCTTACAGTTTGGCTGCTTCTGGTGTTCAGCTGATGCCTGTGGAGTGAGGAGGTCCAGGGCAGCACCAAAACCCTTCACAGGTCATGGGCAGGGTGGATTTGGTTCTATTTCACCCACAAACTCTTCTAGTTCCTCACTACCCTAATTCTAAAGAACTGATGTCTAATCTAAATATCTTAAAGCCATCCCCCTGCCCATCAGTCCTGGCAATAAAAGGGATTTATAGACCCTTTTTAAGTACAACCCCCCCAGGTCAGCACTTGTTACTGGCTTCCATTTAATTCCACCCAATTCTTTACCCATCCAATTCCACACAGCAAATCCACACCTCTCCCAACTTTTCTGTTATCAGAGCCTTTTACAGAACCACCACACTCCCCAAAGTTATTAAAAGGATCATTACAATAAACCCCACATTTTTAAATGAAATGAACACATAAAGGCGGCTCCTGGGAGCCAACTGGGCCAGGGGCAGAATTCTTCATCCACACACTTTAACTGTCAGGCCATGAAAGATAAAATAAATCAAATGTGCATCTATTTGCAACCTTTGGCCCATGTCTTCTACTATGCTGAACATATTTCAGGAGCTTCCTAGATTTCTGAGGAATTTTCATGAATTGCAGCACATTAAACAAAGATTCTAACCTCATTAATTTCTCACGAGGACAAGAATTATTCAGTATTATTTTTGACATCCTCAGTAAAAGGGTTTTCTATGACAGTGCTCCTTAGTATTTCCATGATATTTTATATATGGGACTGAAAGGGAGCAGTACAGAGCCTGGTAATTCCCTGAATCCATGGGTACAAACACAGCAATATTTGCACTTCTTGATTCTATCTGGAGACAATCTCTTGGAAATAGAACAAACTGATAAAATGTGTTGGTAAATTCCCAAATCCTTGTGGTTCCACAAGTGTCCAAATTCTTGGAGGAAAACTTTGTACTTAAAATGATAGACCAAGATGCTCTATTTTAACTGAATCTTCTACTATGCTGAACATATTTCAGGAGCTTCCTAGAGTTCTAAGGCATTTTCATGAAATGCAGCACATTAAAAAAAAAGATTATAATCTCATAAATTTCTCTCAAGGACAAGAATTATTCAGTATTATTTTTGACATCCTGAGTAAAAGGGTTTTCTATGACAGCACTCCTTAATCATGATATTTTATATATGGGACTGAAAGGGAGCAGTACAGAGCCTGGTAATTCCCTGAACCCACAGGTACAAACACAGCAATACTTGCACTTCCTGATTCTATCTGAGGACAATCTCTTTGAAATATAATAAACTGATAAAATGTGTTGGTAAATTCCCAAATCCTTGAGGTTCCACAGGTGTCCAAAAAACTTTGTGCTTAAAATGGTAGACCAAGATGCTGTATTGTAATGAAATTTAAATTAAATTTTATCCTACCTGAGGCTGCTGAGTGGCAGTGGGTCTCTGAGGAGATGGAATAGGAGTTTTGGACAACATTTGGTTCATTTTGCTTACGACTAACTCGGTGATGTGCTGCCTGTCTTCAGCCTGGTGCTCCCCAATCAGGGGCATGGCACAGTCCATCACCTGCAAAATGCAACAGGACATCAGTGCTGGGAGGGAAATCCTCCTCACCCCTGCAGGAGGGCAGGATGTGCATTTACAGCAGTGCTTTTAGAGAAGTACACAAGAATTACAGGCATTACGTGTTCCATCAGAAAATAAACGAGAGAACAGCAACTTTGCAATGCCTTCCCCTCCCCATCTCCCACAAAATGGGAGGAGAAAGAACCTTCCAGAAAAAGCTTCACTTCACACCTGGGCACACACCTTGGGAACAGGGAGAGGAAGCACAGGGCTGATAAGGGCAATGAGATTTCTCAGGCTGTGCAGTGATCTGCAGGAATTTCAGCTGAGGTTTCCTCCCTTCCCTGCTTTTGGGGCTCATTCCACATTCAGGAGCTGAATTACGCCAGGGAAATGCACAGTTAAACTTCAGCTCCCTGGCACTTTGTGGAGTTTTGCTAGGGAGATCTGGATCCTCATTGACTCATGAAAAACTTTAAATAACACCTTGTCATTATTGATAACCTTTTTAAAAAGTAATGCGGCTGCAAAGAATAAGAATTTCTACAGAGAAAGCAGGATGGCAGAGAGGCAGATAAAAATTGGGCACATTTCCACTCTAAACATGGCAGGTTAATAGTGCTCTCTGGTTATTTATCACACCCATTCTGATGAATAAAACCAATACTGAATCCTGCTACTTCAGTGGGTCCCACACACTTGTTATTTCTCCAGAGTATTTGTTATTTCTCCATTGAATCCATTTCTACCACGTCTGTGTTTGTTTCAGGGGAAATAAGAGCATAACATAACCCCAGCTATTATTCACAAGGGCACTGGGCATTCCTACTTAGAAAAATAATAGGATTTCATTCACTTTTGAGAAGCTGCAATCCCTTTTGCATGTGCCTCGTGTGCACTCTGGCGTTTCCCACAGGTCTGGGTGGAAGAATTTTGTTATCTGAGGGGTGCACAGGGATCAATCTGAAGAGCAGGAACACACCCACATTGTGTGGATCCCTCCTGAGCTGAAAGGGATTTAGAGGCAGCAAAACTCTCCTCAATCCCCCAACCTCCACAGAACATCTCCTTTACTAACAAAGAGCAGAGTTTTGCCTTCCTTCTTTTAGGTTTTCAAGGGTTTCTAGGAATTAGACACAGAAGTTGGATGTTTAAAGGGATGTTTGGATTTAAAAGAACATTGCACCTTGCAGTAGTCGGGAAGGATTTATTATTTATAAATAATATAAATCTTGAGCTTTTCAAACTATGGTGAGAGCTATAGAAATTCTTCCTGAGTGACAAAGGAAGATTTTGTTCCAATAATGGGATTAGCTTCAAGTCCCAAATCATTTCCATGATTCTTCTGTTTGTTCATTTACAAGATTCACTGGCATTGTGTGCTGGCAACCAAAATGCTGGCAATGCTTGTGCTGGGATTTTCAGATTTAGGAGGTGTCTGAGCTTCCTCACAGCCAAAAGGCTTGAAAATAACCCCAGAGTAAACAATGCACACTAATTGAACTCCAGAACAAATGTTTCCTTAGAAATGAATGACTGGCTTTGACTCTAGGGCCACATCAACAGCAGAGAAGAGATGTTTAATAAGTACACTGAAAGGTTCCTTAAAGTTTACCATCTTTTTTAACAACCATAGTTTTAAGTGGAACATGCCAACGTTTACCATTAATTGAGAGAAGAGTTGATCAACCAATAAGAGTTGATATTTCTGGAGGGGTAAAATGTAGCCTTGCAGGTTGAGTGGCTCTTTAATATTAATTTCTGCTCACTTTTGGCTATTTAAAAAATTGTATAAACATGTTAAAGATCCACTTTGTATCCTGAGGCGTTTTTTGAGAGGAATTTGCTTGGTGCCAGGACTGTGAAGTGTTAATGATGACTGAATATAGAATGTTTTTGGTGTGAAGGCCATTGGATGTTTGGTTCTTCACTGCAAACCATACGATTTTCAGAACAGGAGTGATGTTTGGGCTCTAAAAATCTGTTTCAATGAGAGCTTTTTTAAAAAACATGCACCATAGGGTGTAGATGAGCCCCCCTCTTACCAACATCAGTTAAAAGTTTCACAAGCAAAAAAAAAAACCAAACCCCTTTGTTTACCATGCACTTGCATTAAAACAATTACTTGGAATGACTGTGAAATAAATTGCTTCCAATAAGGTCCTGCCAAAGGATTAGGCAGGATTAAGATCTGGAGGATTGGGTTTGGACTGAATTTCTGCTCTCAAGTACTTCTACAACTGCAAGTTCACACTTCAGCTTCCTTTGGGAGGTACTGCCTTGGTGTGTAGCAGAACTGGTGGGAAAAGTGAAAATAAGGAGCCTTGAGGTGTCACATCTTCGTGGCCACTCCAGCGGAGAAGTTGTTACACTCCTTGAATGAAGAATTTTCAGGCATAGTCACAAATTCGAGGCAGATTCAAACAGATTTGGCATTAAAACCAGAGCCATTTGTCCTTATCAGTCTCTTATCACTTGGACAGGTTTTGACCTTCTTAAAATCCTTGGGTTTGTTGCCACAGGGGCACAAATATTGTTGGCCAAAGACGTGGCAACAGAGCATCTCTGGCACTCCCTGGCAGAGCAGCTGAGCATCCAGGTGGATGCTTTATATGGTGATTTTTGGTGTATTTTCTTTTCCTTTCACAGAATACAGTCAATTTTCATTCCTGGTACAAGAGTTAGTGACAACTGTTTTATATTTTGATTTTGTATAAATGTATCTTTAGAATATTTTGGGCAACACCAACAGCTTTTAAATCCCGTGAGTGACTACAGGAATGTCAGGCTGGCATCTCCCCCCCTTCAGAAGATTTGACAAAGTTTAAACATACACAAAGCTCCCTGTTTATAAATAGTCTATTTACAGCCTGTGCTAGATTTAAAATCTCATTTAAACCCAGCCAGTTTTTAGTTCAGCATATAGTTCAGCTATTTAAAATATTGGAGTTTCCCACTAAGAGGATTTCACAGAAAAAAAAAGGACATCTGTAATTTATAAAATCAAATACATTCCTTTTGCAGATGCCAGTATAAACATGGGTCACTATGAATTACAGTCCCTTAATTCATATCACTGTGAACTTGCATTTTTATATCAATGTACTTTCATTTCAGCAGCCAGTTCTTTGGGATGAATTTCTTTTATCACCCAGGGACTGGCTGTAAATATTAATGGGAAAGGTGAATAGGTAAAATTTGGGGTACAAGACTAAGACTGGCAACACAAAGAAGAGAAATTCTGTAATTAGGAAGGGAAGTGGGATGGGATTTCGAAAGAGGCCAGAGCAATTATAAAATATCAGTAATTGCAAAGTGATCGTGGTGTTTGAGGGAGAAATTCCCACACCCAGCTCTGCTGCTCACCCCCAAGGATTGGGATGTGCTGGGCAGAGATTTGGGAAAGGCTGGGAAAGGCAGAGCTGGGGAGGTCAAAGGAAGGGCAAAGGTAAAGAATCCTGTGGATAAAGTGGGGAAAAGGCATTTCCCAGGATGCTGAAATACAAGAGGAGCACGCTGGAGCAGCCAGGGGGCTGTCGGTCAGTCAGTCTGGCAGGATAGATGGATCTCCTGAGGGAAAAGCCCAGGAATTCCAGGAGAAAACAGGATAAATGGTAATTACAGGGGAAGGAGGAATGAAATCAGGGTGATTTTGAAGGTCCATGCTTGGCAGAGTGAGAAATGGGCAAAACCATTCCCTTTGGTGGGTGAGTACAGCAACGTTCCAGGGCAGAAATGATGAGAGATTTCTGAGTTTATCAGTGATTACAGCTGGATTTGGCTCCCTCCCTGAGCTGAGCAGAGGAATTCTGTCCTGGATGGGAGCACAGGAGAAGTAGCTGAGCTTCTGAAGAATTTGAGGCCAAGAACAGAACTTTCCATACCATTGTGCACAAACTGTTTCTTCATTTCCTCCGTTGGTTTCCAGTGAAAGTTTTCTTCTTGAAATCCTTTCTAAGTCAAAAACACCACTTGGGAGCTAATTTTAACTTAGCTCAGGGCAAAATGAAGCAAGTGGGAAAGACACCTGCAGCAGCCCATTTAATCTAAAACAAAATTTGGGAGACTTCTGGGAGGCCACTCTGAAGGATTCTCTTACATTTGTTCTCTTTTACTGCTCTCATCACCACAGTCTGAGCTTTTATTTACTTTCCCAGAGCTTTGCTTTTCCAAGAAAGAAACAGGAAAGATAATATTCAGTGGGATCAGAAATATAAATATTTCTCTGCTCCTTCTAGTACAGAAACCTCAGAAGTGTTAATTTTAAAAGGGGAAAAATCCTTATATTTAAGAACTTAAAAGTTTCATGGACCTTGATTTGATGTTTCACCAGGAAGAAGAGGGGAGACAGTTAAATTGCTGCACGTTGCAGTGATGTGTTAATAAAAATCCTGTTTCTACAGCTTGTCTGATGCTTGGCAGCTGAAAATTCCCACTGAAGGGGAAAGAACAGACACCAAATGAAAAGATGAGGCTGTTACACAGAATCATAACTTGGCCCTCATCCTGATCAACCTGACAGCCCCTCTGCTTAGCTGAGCCATCCTTTAATTAGTTCATTCTGCCCTAGGAGGAGTTGGGAGCCAGTTCCTCGGAGTGGGACAGGAAGAACCACTGTGTTCCTCTGGAGGAAGCAGTTCTGTCCAAGGAACCCCACCAGGTTTAGAAAAGGCAAAAACCTCTTACATCCCCCGCCTAAAAATCTGCAAAGAGCCCAAAACCTCCACAGAACAACACGGGTGGTTTTGTGCTTGAATAATAATGAATAATTTTGTCAAAAATTAATAACTTTGTCCTCTTCAGCAAAACTGGAGATGACGGTTTTCTGGAGAGCAGAGAACTGGTCTGGATATGTGAAGAAAACTTGGGTAGAATTCTCCTCTAATTCTCATTCCCTCCCAGGATGGGTGACACACATCTGTGTGCTCTTCCTGGAGGTGACACTGGCTGAATGTGCCAAGTGAAAATCAGAAAGAACAAATCTGCCAACATTATTTCACTCATTAGAGAATCTGTGTGTTCCTTGTCAGGTGAGCTCTGCAGGATTAAGATGTCAGTGGTACCCAGATCCTCATTTTTTCCTTGTTTTTTCCTTGTTTTTCCTTGTTTTTTCCTCATTTTTTCCTTATTTTTTCCTCATTTTTTCCTTCTTTTTTCCTCATTTTTTCCTCCTTTTTTCCTCATTTTTCCTTGTTTTTCCTAATTTTTCCCTCATTTTTTCCTTGTACTTTTCCTGTTTTTTCCTCGTTTTTTCCTCATTTTTTTTTCCTGGAGCTGCAGCCCAGGATTTCTGGACTGCCTGTCCTGCTCAGCTCTCTCGAGTGCCCCATGCACGTGCCAGCCTTAATAACTTTTATTTTCCCATACTGAAAGGACACAAAAGGAGAAAATTCTCCCTATCTTGGTGCAGACAGTTTTCCCCTCCTCATTGTAGCCCAGAATTCTGTTAAAATTGCAGTGTAAGAACTGTTGATATCCTAATTTTTCCAGATGTTCTGGTGGATGTGAACTTTGCAAACAGCCCCACATTTCAATGGCTTTTACAGATTCTAAATGTCCTTGCTGATGAGCATTCCCATCTCCAGGACAATTCAGCTGATTCCAGACAACAGCAGGAATTATCACACTTCCATCCACTCTTTTTCTTTCTTTTTAATTGCAAGGTCTATTCTGCACCCTGATTAAAATGCTCTGCAGCTCTGAAAATTCTGGGCTTTAGAAATTATGTCTGACTGTGGCATGGAAAATCAGGGGATTTGTTGAATAGTAGTCTCAGTCCATCACAGAATTTGCAGTAGTTATTTCATTTTTTAAAAGCTTTTCCTTTTTGCTTTATCTTTTTGGTTTTTTTTTTTTTTTTTTTTGGAGTGAGGAGATTCTGGAGATCCTTGCCCACCACCTGAATAAAATTCTAGGAACGTGGAAGGTGCTGAAGAAATTGTGATAGGAAAGTGATGATAACTTGTTTTATGGCTACACAAAATGATATTTCTCCATAAAAAAACCTCAAAGGAAATGAAAAACTTCAACTTTTCAAAATTACCTACAGCAGAAACTTCTGATTCATGAGGATTTAGATCTTCAGGGCAATATTTAGGCTACACAAAAAAAAAAAAAAAAAAGTAAAGTTGTTTCCACTTCATCCTTAATCTCCCTTTCCAGGGCAAGGTATAATTTTGTTGGGGTTCCCTTGGGATGGTGCTATCTATAAACCTTCCTGGAAAAGCTGCTGAGGCTGCTCAGGAAAGAAACCATCAGGGTTGGCAAAATGTGCCATCCACATTTGGCTTTGTTTTGCACTTTGTGTACATTTCCTCCAACACCAGAAGACATTCCCATCCATAGGGTTACATTTTCCAGCAAGTTTTGCCACTAATTTGGACCTGTGGCTTTGTATCATGATTGAAACAGGGCTCAAAAATACACAGCCTTTCCTCAAACACAAATAAGCCAATGTCCAGATATCAGAAAGGTTCTTTCCTTGCCTGTTTGTAATATGTAAAGGCAGATGTAAAGGCAGATGTTGAAAAAAAAAAACAACCCAGGATTTCTTACCTCAAAAATATAATCTTTTCCATCCTTCCCATGTACAGCTTTAACAGCACAGATGTCCAAGCCACCAAATATTTCAGAACAGGTGTCAACCCAAAGCTTGTACCTGTTTCACAAAAATAATTTGCTCTGTGAGTGTCTCATCAGGCTCTTGATTGTCTAGAGGCTCACCTAATAATGTATTTAATATTACATTCAGAATTTTCACTTCATTAAATTCAGAATTTTCACTACATTGGATGGGTCTGGCTCCTGTATCAGGAAAATGAGGGGGAGGCTCCATCCTAGATTGTGGCCCAACTGTTTTGTAAAGGAGCCAGGCTGGTTTTATTCTTACAGCACTGAGCAAAAGGAGAAACCCAGGCAGGAAAACCCTTCAGGTGATGCAGAAGGACCAAAAATATGACCCTAGGGTGATAGTGGAGCATGCAGAAGAGGGTTATGCTCTTCATGTAGGGTTATACACAACTACAGCACAACTCTAGTGGAATTTAAATAATTCCAAGGAATTCTACAACTCCTAAAAAGGCAATTTCATATGGAGATGGGCACAAAAATTCTTCATTTTATTTTGTAATGTCATGGTAAGAGACTGAGGGTGGACTCTTTACACATCCTACCAGCAGCAATATGATTTATTTTCATTTTTTCTCCATGAATAGAGAGATTATCTGACCAACAAGGGCGTGGGGAGGGATTCATTCAGAAGAAGAGTGAGGCAATTCCTGTGATTCCTGCAGTAAAAGCTCTGAGAACCCAAAGACAAGGACACCAAAGGCATTGGGAATGTTCAGTGACTCCAGCAGGGCAGGGCAGGGAGGAAATGCTCCTGGAATGATGCAGGGTGATGTCACCAACTGAAGGGCATGATTGGCTAAAAAACCCCGTTTTAAAAGCATTCATTGATCATGAATTTCCCTCTTGGCTCACTCTTGAGTCTAAAGCAGAGCTATTTCCTCTTCCAGCCCCTCTCCTGCTCCAGCCCTGGAGCCCTGATGATGGATTTGCCACCTCATAGTATTTTCCACAGGAAAAAAAAAACAAACCCTGCTGTAATAAACAAAGCATTTGATTTCATTGTGGGATCAAAGGAAATTCCTTGCTGGGCTCAGAGTCTGATTCATGTATAAATATCTTCAGTAACAGCATCCTTTCCAAGTAAACTTATTAAGTACCATTCTTTATATTTTCTTATATCAAATCTGTTCCAATGGAAAAGTTTTTCTTTTAAGCAGAATACAAAGAAATTGATTTGAAAAGATCCTGATGGTAATATCTTAGCAATGAAAATAATTTTTTTTTCCAGTGAGAAACATGGTTTTTGTCCAATATAAGAGGGCTTTTTGGATGTTTGACAATTTCAACATCTGTAGATGCACTGGCTGACTGGACTTTTTACATGCACTTGCTTATAAATAATTTTAAATTTTTTTGGCTGTAAAATATTGTGTATCTTAGAAAGTCACAGGGACAAAACTTGTCTCGAACAGTAAATATCTGGACTTGAAGTGGAAACAAAACGAGGACATTTTCTCTAAAACACTGCAACATCAATCAGATTTATGAAAGTATATTTAATAGCCCATCTTCTGCCAACAAACACAGAGCTGGAAAAATCCATTTGGAAAGAGAGGTTTTGGATGGAGCAGCCTGGAGTGTTTGAAACCCAAGGCTTGCACAGTGGGTTTGACAAAAGGTCACAGGCCCTCTTTTCCCAGAGCCAGTGGGAGCAGCAGCAATAAAGGAGAAAGATAAAGGATAAAGAATTGATCCCAGGGGGCAATACCAGGTGTGCCAGGGGAGGTGGGCACAGCTGGCACAGCTGTCTGGGCAGCAGGAGCTTTGGAACAGGGGTAAATGAGGAATTGTGACCCCTCTCTCTGTCCCTTCCTGCCACTCTCTTCTTTCTCCTCTGAATTTCTGCCCTGAGGTTTGTGTCCTGCCAACAATGCCCGCCAGGCAGTGCTTTCAAGGCACTTCCTGCCCATCCATATTAAACCCAAAATTATCAGATCTGTTGGGGTTTGCTGTGCAGTGAGCCTGCTGCAGCCCTTCAGAAAAGTCTCTTTTCCCCTGTGTGCCCTGCTCTGCTGAGAGCACTCCCAGAGGAGCAGGGCTGTGCCTCACCCCCCTTTGTCTCACATCCACCTTTCCCATGCTTTTGGCCCCACCAGCACAAAGGAAGTTTGCTTTTGCTGGCTGGTGTGTTAATGGGAAAATCCCCATTCTGCTCTAATTGACTTCACTGAAAAACAGGAGCAGGAGCAGAGCTCAGGGAGCATTTCCAGCATTCCCAGCAGGAGCAGGGCCAGGGGAGCATTTCCCATCCCTGGCCCTGCTTTCCTGGGGGCACAAATGGAGTTTGTGTGTTCCAGCAGCCCACGGGCTGTAATTACACAGCCCAGGGCTCACTGTGCCTCCCTCCCAGGAACACATAACCTCACTTTCTGCAGGGAGGTGGGAGGGAATGAGAAAGGGAAAATAATGTGGCTGCAGGCCATGCCCAGAGGGGAGATCAGTGAGGACACAGTCTAGACAGGGCTTGGACAGCAGGGAGCTGGAATTCCCGTCTTTCTTTCTTGTTTCCACCTTTCCAGGGCAGGCAATGGTTCTGTTCCTGCGTCTCCCTCAGCTCCTAAGAGGCACCAAGTTGTAGGTTCCAGGCTTTAAAAAAAATCCCGAAAAAACAACCCCAGGACTACTGTTGAACTTTAAAGCACCTTTTAAATTCCACTTTCACTGCACAGACTTTATTTCAGCTTCCACTAGTGGCAGCCTTTGGAGAAGCTGAACAGCAGAAAATCCACAGCCATTCAAAAGCCTCTGAGATTTTGTTTTGCAGGGAAAAGAGGTTTATGGGTTGTGGAGCAAATGAGGGGGATTGAGAAAAGAGTTCTAAGTGCTGCTGCATGAATGTTTTCAACTGGACTGCAGGAATTATCCAGGATAAGAATGGGAAAGAAAAGGAAAAGCACAGTAAAACAAAGTACAGAGCTGGAATGATGGCACAGGGGAAATAAAGCTTCTGTGTATCCCAGCAACAGGGGAAAAAGCCTCACAGTGCACTTCAGTGGAAATTTATAAAATGAAAAGTAAGGAGTTTGGGATTGAAAGTAGAAAAGAGAAATGGGATTTAAATAGGCAAAGTGCAGACTGGATTGCTTGGTTCTGTAGGAGGATGGTAGGATGTAGAAGGAGGAAAGTTTAAAAGAGGTGTGAGACTGGTGGGTAAGAGAGGGCAAATGAACCAGGAGAAATGACTGACAGGTTAATCTGTGAAATTCCATTTTCTGAAGGGAATTCCAGACATTTTCTAGGAACAGATGTGGATGTAGGAACCCAGGGGCTCACATAACCCCCAAGGCTGTGAGTGTGGGTAACTCTGAAGCCATGTGGAACTCCTGCCTCTGCTCTCTCCCCTGACTGAGAGATTCCTTCTCCCCAAATGAACACAATGCATGCACTTACTGTGACTTGTGTACCAACAATGGGATTCTTTAAAAATCCACTTCAAATAAAACTCTGTTAATTTTTTAATTACCTTTGACACGAGACTCCACTTACTTATCTGACATAGCAATTTGTTCCAGCATGGCAGAGCCCGTGTTTGTCTTCCAGTTCCCGGATATGGAAGTTCTCCTGAAAGGGGGAAAACATTACAAAGGCAGCCAGTGGTTTCACATTCCCATCATCAAATGCCTCTGCTTTTCCCATGAGTGCAGCAGCAGTATTGACACCTTTTCCCCAGCTGGCAGCTTGTAAAACAGAGCATCTGAACCGTGAGGGGTTGTGAGAGCATTGTCAGGAATACACTTTGTACTGGAGGTACAAAGAAAGGCTGGGAAATTTCTGTTCCCAATTTATTTATTTAAGTCTTTTTCTAAAAACCCAGCCTGCTTTGATGAAGGGGAAGTGTTAGAAATGAGCTGGTGCCAGCTACAAAGGCACTGAATTATCTGTAACACGCTGGCACTGCAAAGGTAAATGTCAAGAGGCTTCAGCTTCTCCTTACAAACCCACCCCACTGTGTCCCAACACTCAAAAAGCAGCACATTTATGTTTCTAACACCTCTGAAGTGATTTCAGGTGTGTTTTGGAGCTGGATTTTGGTTCCTCCTCCAGTGTTCACTCTTTGCTATTTACTGATATAACCTTAACACTCTGTGTCAGTTCACCTTCTTCTATTTAACCTCTAAGAAAGAAAAAAAATCCATGTGAAGGTTTTTTTTCCCTCCTCAGACCATAGGAGTGCTCCCAGGGCTGGGAAGATTACTGCTTTGTGAAAGCTAAATGCTGTACTGGGAACAGGCTATGCATACAAGTTATGAAGTGTTTCCAGTTAGTAAAATCAAAGGAACATCTGTAAAGCATTAAAAGTGTATCAGGCAGCAGCCAGAGCTCTCTCTCCATTTCCCATTAAGTTAATTACGAGGGTCAGTAGCAATTGTGGGGGAATGTTGACTTTTCTCTGGGACCCTCATAAAATTTAAAGCATGAAGTTCTTCTGTGATGCCATGTCCTGTGTTGTGGAGAGAAAAGAGAGATAGGAAGGGGAAGGAAGGGGAAGGGGAAGAAAGAGAAGAGAAGAGAAGAGAAGAGAAGAGAAGAGAAGAGAAGAGAAGAGAAGAGAAGAGAAGAGAAGAGAAGAGGAAGAGAAGAGAAGAGAAGAGAAGAGAAGAGAAGAGAAGAGAAGAGAAGAGAAGAGAAGAGAAGAGAAGAGAAGAGAAGAGAAGAGAAGAGAAGAGAAGAGAAGAGAAGAGAAGAGAAGAGAAGAGGAAGAGAAGAGAAGAGAAGAAGAGAAGAGAAGAGAAGAGAAGGTGCTTGTTGAGTGCTGTGTGTAAGGAAACCTTACCCAGCAGAGAGGTTGTGTTGTGATTTCTGCTCAGTTTTTAAGGTGGTGTTTATATACATGTGCCTGCTTAAAAATGAATAATTTTAGGCTCATTACTACTCCACACAGACATTTGGCATCACAGAGAAAATCCCACAAATCACAGTTCAATCCTCTTGCAGACTTCTCATGGGAATTCATCAGAATGCACCCTTTTAGGTGTCTTTTAGGAAGGAATATGTGACCATATCAAGGGAAATAGTTGTCCTGAAGGCTTTTAGCAAGTATTTAGCTCAAGATGCTCAGCTGCAGTGATGGAATCCCAGCACCACTGGCTAGAGAGGCAAAGGTGGCCAGATTTAAGCCCTATTTTCCCTCCACACTGGGAAAAGCTCCTGCAGATGTCTCCAAGTGGATGCTTGGCTGGCTGTGAGGATGCTGCAGGGGTCAGAGCAGGTCTGGGGAATGCTATGGACACAGAATTCACTGGTGGGATCTCAGGAGATTTTGGGCTTGATACAGATGAACTCCAGAACGAGAGATCATGGTGAACTGATCCAAAACTACCCACCCAGACACCCTAAGCCCTAGAGATGATTTCTGTAATTTATATATATGAAACATACAGGTTTCCCACCCTTCTTCACTTCTGATAATTGCCAGGAGCCTTTCACATCATTATTTCCTCCTCTTTAACCAAACACTGAACAATAAATAAAACAACTCCTACACCTTTAAGTGCTTTACACTTAGGCTTAACATGTTTGTACTCGATTTGGTCTTTGCAAGAAGGAAGAACTGTTTTAGAATTGCTAAACAATTCATAGTAACTTGAGCTTCCCCTTTTCCAACACCTTCCTGCTTTATTTAGTAGCATTTGCAGTATCCAATCCAAACTGCTGGGACAGGGACTTGTCATCAGAAAAATATGTAGAAATGTCTGCCTACTATTCTTGGGTAGGCAGCCTGCTCTGTGGTTTGATCCTCCAGCACTATTCCTTTGCTTGATGTGCTTTACTTTTGGTTTATTGACCTTTTGATCAAAGAACTCTAAGCCTTGGACTCACAGTCCTGCTTTTGGAGGGGAGATTTAGATACAGAGCTTTTGCACTTCTGTTTTTCTACATGGTGTGTGACCCTTTTAAACTGGATTTCCTTGAAGTCAGCTGAACGCTGCCCGGGTGCCCAGGGCAGTTAAGTGTGTGTCACACAGCCTCCAGAGGGGCTGTGGTATTTACAGGGATCCAATCCTGCTTTTTTGGCCATAATCTCTACTGACAGACGATAAGCACCAGTGTTTGGTGACTCATGGATCCACTTAAACCACTATTTCCCACAGAATTATAAACCCGAGGCTCTTAATAACTCTCTTTAAACTACAAAAACAAATGTTCAGCTGGTATTTTTTGTGGTGGCTCTCTAAGTGCTCTGTTCCTGTGTCACAGAGCAAAATGAGAACCAGCTGTAGAACAATATTCTACTGACATCATGTATATGTATGTGCACACGAAGAATTCTTCAGACATTTGGTAAATCTTCTCCTTTCCACGCTGCTTTGTAATAATGATCCGTATTTCATTTTGGTGTGTGATTTAAGTGCATGAAAGAATCTGGAGAAAAAAAAATGATCACTAGGCTTTTAGCATTTGGATGAACCCAGAGTTTCTGAGTAGAAACTTAAAAATAAATAAAATAAAAAGGTAGGAGGAACAGGCTGTCATTTTAACTTATTTTTGCTGTCCCTTAGGCCAACTGCTTCTTCTGCAGAGAAGAAACATTTATGTTTCAGAATGATAAATTTACCGTGGTTGACTCTTCCAAAATTATTCCTGACACTGAACAGCATTTAAATTTCAAGTCAAAGGAGGAAAAAAAAGCAGGGCTCTCTTCTACAAAATGCTGTGGTCCAATTTCTATCACAGGGGATGAGCCCAGTGTTGCATCTGGTACCTGGCCATGCATTGGAGCCATCAAGTGCTGGGCCTTATCCCTTCCCACTCACACTAAAGTGGGAAAAATCAGCTCTGTTGATTTGGGAAGGGGAAAGATGGGCAGCACAACGCAAGGAATCTGCCTGTCAAAGCACTGACAGCAGAGAAAAGAGAGAAAAGAGAGAAAAGAGGAGAGAAAGAGAGAAAAGAGGAGAAAAGAGAGAAAAGAGAGGAAAGCGCCATGCAGGCCTGCAGAGTGGCTTGGGAAGGTGTGTGGGGAGAAGAGAGGACTGGGAGCAGAGCCAGAGCCAGGCTGGGAACGGCTCTGAGGGGGATCCAAGGGCTGAGGGACATCCTGGGGACATCCTGGGAATGGGAACAGCTCTGGCATGAGGGGACAGGACAGAGGGACAGCACAGAGGGACAGGAAGGTTGGAGCAGGCTGGGAAAACAGCAGGACTGGAGCACAGCATGGCCCAGACGGAGGAGAGAGGGGACACTGGTGGAGCTGCCAGAAAAGCAGGATGGGATCCTCAGGGAGGGGAAAGCCAGGGAAAGGCAGGTCTGACTTTCTGACCAGATGCAGTGTGAGACAAACCCACAGAATTGGAATAAACCCTCCTGGGAAAGCTGGGGGATAAAAGCTGTAACATCTGCTCAAGGTTCTGGAGCCTGCAGGGAGAGGTGGGGAAGGCCCAACACACCTGAGTTCCTCAGGGAGCTGAAACCACAGTCCTGTATCACCAAAACCATGGAATATTCCAGAAACCTCTGCGTCCTCGTGAGCTGTTTGGATGTCCTGCCTTGGTCACTGTACAACTCCCATTTCCAGCACACTGATTTTGCAATGTTCCGCGAATTCTGGGTTCGGAAGCACTGGGTGCCCACACTGAGGGTGGATCTGACCCATGGGAACTGTGCTTCCACCAGATCTGTGCTTTCCTGAGCCCCTCACGTGGGAGGGAGCAGGGATTTCTGAGCACTTTTGGGAGTTTTGGGTTTTGGGATGGCCAGACCTTGGACGTTCTTTCCCAAGTGCTCCCTCAGTGCCAGGTGAGGGCAGAGCAGCAGATCCTGTGCCAGCAATGTCTGTGTGAGAGCTCCAGAGTGTGTGGCCTTCCAATATCAACCTAAGGAGAGAAATTCTTCCCTTTCTCCCAGCCTGGACTAAAGTTTCTATTTCCTCATGGCTGTTCTAAATTATTTGGTTCTTAGCAAACCCGGGTTCTCCTCAACCCTGGTTCTCCTCAACTCTGTCTTTTAAATTATAAAATATTTTATGGATTTGCTTTAACCCCACGCCAGCTTCAACTTCTCTCAGTATTTATGGTTTGCTTGCAATTCTTTATTGATAAAGAACCTGACTGTACCTTACAAATGATTTATAAGGATTTGCTGATCCCTCCAATGTTCAGGAGTTCCTTGAGAAATATCCCTGTGCCTGGATGTGTGTGTGGACGTGTAACTGTGTATTTTTATCCATGTTCTGGTACATTTTCCCTGCCTCAGGATGGTAAGTGTGAGGGAACAAAGGCATGAGATGACCTAACTTGTCATGAAATGAGAAGCAAAACAAATGTTTGTCAGATTACACTGCCTGATATTTGAAAGAGAGTAAAAATCTGCATAAACAGAGACCAGAGCTCAACTGCTGCATCCCAGCTGGTTTGCTGCTCCAGCTGAATGTCATGTGTGAAGCTGAAGCATCCCCTGAGCCTCTCCTTTAGCCATGGCCTTCAAACAAACACCTGGACTTCAACATGGGAAAAGGTTTTTATGGTCTCTGTGAAGGGCATTCCAAGATTGGATTGTTTCTTTGGTGGGTTATGATGAAAGGAAAGGATTTTGTCCCATTAAAGTGTGACAGTTCAGGCTTGTTTGTGTGAATGAACGCCATCCAACTTATCCTTAGAGGGGAGAAGAAAAATTTGAAGAAAATTTGGCCTTAAATTGATGAAAAGGTACGAAGAAATCTGAATTAACAAGTCCTCTGGGCAACCAATGTTATAAACTATACAGAAGCATATAAAAACACTTTATCCACTGGAATTCTTCTGACCCTCTTCCAACTGCTCCTTTCTTTAAATGAAAATACTGAACACAAGTTGGCAGCAAAACCCCTCTGGCAGGCTCACCTGGTGTCTCATCCTCCTCCTCCCAGCCACAACCAACTGATAAAAAGAATTTTAATAAATCCAGAAAGTCTAAAATACTCTTTCCACAGAGTGTGACAAGGGAGGCACCACCTCAGAGACTCCTCCAAGACCCTTTAATCTCACTGGTGCTTATCAACTTTGCAACAAAAGCAGGAAAGAACATAAGGATTTGGCTCACATGTATGCCTTGTAGTTACTGCCTATTTTTTTGGATCCTGATGTCATATTTGGAGTCTATGAAGGGCTCAGTGGTGGCGTAGGTCTGAGTGAGTGCTACCACGCTGGCTATGTCCTGAAAATCGTAGTGGTTGTCTACCTTGATCTGGAGCCATCAAGCCACAAGAACACAGCACAGACAAGAGAAGAAAAGAGTAATTAGGAATAAAAATGTGGAATTCAGCTGCAAATGGCATTCGTGAGAAGCATGGTTTTGACAACATTAAAAAAACCCTGATATTTAATCTGATTTCTAGGTTCTATAACATTCCTGCTTTAAAACATCTATTTTTCTAGACAAAATATTACCTGCTCATTTGGAGAAAGCAATTTGCAGGCACTGGAATTTAATTTTGGGTTGGTTTTTTGTTGTGTTTTTGTTTTTGTTTTGTTTTTTGTTTATTTGTTTGTTTTTGTTGTTGGTGGTTTGTTTTTTTTTTTTTTGTTTTTGTTTTTTTTTTTTTTATGTTAGTCAACTATAGATCTTCAGGCCTCAAAATTATTTTTTTTTAGGTGTGACATGCAATTCCAATGGATGCAGATTCTTGCTGGTTCTGTAAATTGCTCTGGCAGCTGAATACCTGTGGAGCCCACCAGGAATTTTGCCATCATCCCATCAGCTTTTCCCATGAGGGAGGAGCTGAAGGGTCCTGATATCGTGGGGAGGGCAGGAGCACAGAGGGCTGGCTCCAGGCAGTAGATTTTATTCTCATTTTTTCATCATTCTCATTTTCCCCTCTGCTCTGAAGGAGCTAGGCTTTCCAGGGATGGGATTTCCAGGCTTTCCAGGGGTGGGATTTCCAGGCTTTCCAGGGGTGGGATTTCCAGGTCTTTCCAGGGGTGGGATTTCCCAGGTGTGGAACGCTCTGCTGAGGTGTGAGTGACACTAAACCATCAGCTTTACACCTTGGAGGAACAGGGGCATGGACAGGTGGGGAATGCTGATCTGGGGGAGAGGAGAAGCAGATTTTGGAGGGCAGAGGGAGGACGGAGACATCACCTCTGGACAGGGAGGACAATCCCTGTGGGGATTAGAGCTGGGCAAGCAGGAGTGACAGGGGCAGAACAGGGAAGTGGGGCTCTGATCCAAAGGGCATTTCAGAGTGGTGAGGAGCAGGCAGGCTCAGGATTGCCCGTGGTGTCCAACATGAGGAGTTTGCAGCTCTGTGCAAGCCCAGCACATCCTGGTTGCTTCTCCTGGGACTGGAGAACCTGAGGGCCATGGCTGGGAGGTGGCACAATAAAGGGAATTTGGTGGACATAAAAGCCTGAGGTCTGAGTATTTGCCCCCAGCTCTCTGATGGAGAAAGATACAGAGAAATTTGCCATCTGAGAGCCACAAACCAGACATGAGGCCTGGTTTCAACTTGATTTTCTGAAGACTGACTGGCCTGTGTGGGTTTAAGTGGGACCTCTGGAAATGCTATGCCAGCAGTGCCCTCAGAGAGGGCTAGGCTTCCAGGGGAACCTTCCTCTGCTCTCTGATTGCATTCAGTCTTGGAGGGTTTGAAATATTTCATAGCTAAAAGGAAAAATCATTTCTAGACATTTGATACAAGGAACATTTCTGTGCATTATTTCCCCCTTTCTCTAAATGAGAGGTGAATATCCAAAGTACAGCATAAACATTCTAACACTTCACATATGCAACCCACACAAAGTGCAGTTTAATTAGTGGTTCAGTCTGCCCTCAATTAAATTGGCTGTTGGACTTCCAATGATTTACAAAATATGAAACAAAGCAAAACAGTCATAGGCAAAAAATAACTTACAGTACAAGTTGTAATTAAATCAGTTTTCTATCTGCAAATAGTGGCAAATATTATGTTCATGGAGCTTTGGAGATTCAGGATGATAAATGTAACTATTCTCTGATTAACTGATTTAAAATCTAACCACTTCAAGCACTGAAGTGTTTTCAGTGAGTGAAGTTACCCTGCAAGGACTAGAAGTTGGCACTGATGGGAGTGAAAATGGGATTTAAATGCTCTCCCATTGGCCCTGCACTGTGAGATAAGTGACACCAAAACATCTGTACTCACCACTGAAATGCAATTACTTTGGAGAAAGAAAGCAGCAGTTATACAGAGGTATGAAACAATCACAGACAGCACATCAAGATAGGAAATCAACGTTCAGTACCAAGCTGAAACCAACAAAGAACCAAGGCAAAACCTTCCCACACTCCCAGCTCCAAAAAGTTGGATTGTGCAACAGACCTTGACTCTTGAAGAGTTTCAGTGCAGACAATACATTAATAAACAAGGTTTTGCTTGCAGAAAGCATCTCAGCACAGTTCAAAGCACATCCCACACGGGGCAACTCTCAAACTGCAAAGGCCAAGTTGTACAAATACTTTGGGCATGTTTAATTTTCCTAGAGAGAGATGCTTTCTTAGCATGGACAGGCAGAGATTTGCAAGGGGGGACCCAAGACATAGATAAAGGTACAATCTCAGGGGAGGAAGGAGCATGCACAGGTAAGGGACAAACCCCAGGCTCCCAACATGCAACAAGTAGCATCTGCACCTTTCCCATGCCTGAGTGAGCATGTCCAATCTTCACAACAACAGGAAAGGTTGGCATTGTGAGCTGGGGGAACAAAACAGGAGCATTAGAGAAGAGAGAGACCATGAGATTAAACAGCATAGTTTAGGGAAATTATTGAAGCACGGTCATAATGTGGCCAAAGCTGTTCTGGCCATGTGGAGCCTCAAACTGCTCATCCTCTGTGTGCTGGTGACTTGCTGGGTGCATTTTCTGAGCACAGTGTTATTCCCAATGCAGCCAATTGGTGTTCTTAACTTTACTTCATCTTAACATTTTTATATGTCTTTTAACTTCACTTTTTAAGCTGAATTTCTGCTGTTTCTTATTTTAAGCTTAGCTTCTGTGTTTTCTGACACACAAACTCACACTCTCCAAGGCTGTAAACAGCAAAGATGCCAAATTAACCACCTTTTCCCCTTCTTTTCCACTATTTAGCAGGGCTGTAAATACATTTTCTGGCCACTTATGAAAGCAGTGATGTCTAATTCACAAAAACTTGCTTTAAAGGCAGGACCTAGCTTGTGCTCCAGAGCATCTGAGTTTTCTAGGGAAGGCTCCAGCTTCTGCCCAGAATGCAGGGAATAATTTGGAATAATCCAACCACTGAGTAGGAAATCAAATATACAGAAGCATATAAAAACACTTTAGCCGTTGAAGTGGAAATGCTTCTGTCTCTCAAAAAGTGACCACTTTTACTTCTATCATTCACTTTAAAAAGTTTGAGATCTCCCAGTCATGACCATGGTTGGCACTGCTTTTTTTTTTTTCACTTAAAATTTGCATCTATTGAACCTCTATCACTCAAGCACAAACCTCTTTTCACAGAAGAAGTTTACAACTAGGAATAAAAAGCTGAACACCTTCAACATGTAATTAAACTGGGCAGCAGCAGGACAGTGTTACAGGCTCCAAACCCTCCCTTTAGTGCCACATTCCAGCACAGTAAATACAGGCAGAGGCAAAGCTGATGCTCTGGAACATAAACCAAGAATTCTTGGAGGTTTCATGAGACACTCACTGGTTTCAGAATGACCAGAAGCACTTGCATTACACAGTAAAGGTCACCCCAACAGGAATTTAGGAATGAAATTCTTGCTAAACTGCAGCAACCAAAGTTCCTGCTTAGTCAACATCCAGTCACTGCTGTATCACTTTCAGATTTTAAACCAGGCTCTTTTTTTTTTTTTTTTTTTTTTTTTTTTTTAGTTCTTGAGGGTAGGAGGGGAACAAATCACTGCCAGAGTGGAGATTCATCAGGGCAGCAGCACATTTCTGAGTCTGAGCTGCAAACCACTGCAGTGGGGTTTGTCATGGAAATGCTGCAGACCTCTGAGCACAGCAGTGCAGATGGAACTCCTGTAATTAGCAGGGCCACGGATCTTCCTGTGATCCCAAGGCTGTGGAATCCTCTGTGGCCCACAGCAGCCAACACATCTCATATTATAAAAAAATAAAAAAGAAAATGAAAAGAAAAATAAAAAAGAAAATGAAAAGAAAAAAAGTCTTCCTGTGGTCCCAAAGCTGTGGAATCCTCTGTGGCCCACAGCAGAGGATTCCACACAACTCACATTAAAAAAAAAAAAAAAAAAAGAAAAAGGAAAAAAAAAAAGAAAGAAAAAGGAAGACAAAAAAAGTGCTTTCTCCCTCAGAAAAGTGCCAAAACATAATTTTCTCTGGACCCTGATCCTGAGATCCCACGTGCTCCACCACAGCCCAGCACAGACTGAGGGAACAGGCTCTGGATGCTGCAGCTCAAACTTCAGAGAGGAAAAAACCAGGCAGGCAAAATTCAATAATCCCAGCACTTCTCTTGTTGGTAGCTGTCCCTGGGATGGATTCATGAAGTTCAGCAGTTGTAATTTTTCCTTTATTGCTGCTCTGATTTCATTTATCCCAGTTTTCCCTCTGCCATGGTGCTGCACCTCTCTGCCACCAACCCACGGCCAGGGGATTGTTCTGCCAATGAAACCTGAAATTTCCCATGGAAATGAAAGAAAACCTCACCTGAATCCTCCCATCCCATTCCCAATCTGCTCTTTTTCAGGCACTCCCCAGACGATGCATGAACACTATATATGATACAAGTGTGATTGTGATAGTGAAAATTTGCCAGCTCCATGGATTTCCCTTTCATTTCCATTATAATTACTGATAATTATCATTTATATTATGATTGCTGCTATAAAAGCTGTTTGCTTTGAAAAGTATCACTGAGGGGAAAAGGCCATTTTGCAAAAATATTGTGGATTTTTGGAAAGCTTTCTTAAAATCAGGAAAGTAAAAATTCTACAAATTCTAAACATTCTAAAAATTCTACATCCTAAAAATTCAGAAATTTAATTCTGGCAATTAAAACCTGAGGGGAATAACCCAAAGAGCAACCAGAGAAATTGAGAAATCTGCCAAGTTCATCAATGTGAGAGATGGAAGGGTCTGCACTGCATGAGCCCTTCCACACACATATAATATACACAAAATACAGCAGAATAAAAAATAGGATTAGCAGGAGTTCTGACTTAAATAGCAAGGCAATAAACTGCCATCATTAATTAGACAGAAACCAGAATATTTGGCAAAGGTGGGATAAAATTTTCAAAATGTATAGTCAGATATGAATATGATTGGACTGGTAATAAATATTGGTAGCAACTGGGAAAACTCCTGGCTCCTTGTGGAACACATATGCAAACAGCTGAGGAACACACTGACATTGGCCAATCCAACGCCATTAATCAAAATAACTACAGTGAAAATTCAAATTTTATCCAGGGAGGATAAATGTCACTTCCAGATGAGTGTGAAAATCTAAAAAAGTCAGTTCATTTCATTATTCCCTTACTGATGTCACAACAGCAAGGATAATTATTATTAATTATGGTTTCTTAGCATTTCATCTGCATCAACTTTTAAAATGTAAGAATTTTTTGTACTATGAGCTTAAAAGGCAAATACTTTATTGTATCAATCTTCAGGATCTGGACACTTAAAGATTTCATAACTGTGCTTAGCTTGTTTTTTTTACTGTAGAAAGGAATATTCAAGTTTGATAAAATTCCACAGTACCTCCAATCTCACCCTGGCTAATCTGTGGTGCAGGGTAATTCAGTGACCCAGTAGGTGGCTACAGAATTAACCAGCACAGTCCCCAGCTGGATTGGTGTTTGCATTTTTCCACATGGAGTGGAGATCCCTACCCTCCCCTAGTGCAGAAATTTTCTGGAGTTCCTAAGTCTGGTTAATAGAGTGTTACCCTGTGATTAAAAGTCTATTAATTTATAATAAAACCCTCAAATTTCAGCTTCATACACTATGGTGCTCAATGGTTTGTAAGTTCTACTGCAATTTAAATATTTTTGAACAATTTCAATAAAGCTGTTTTTTTTTTTTTTTCCCAAGAGATATAATTTGAATTCTTCTAACCTTTACTTTGAATTCTTTTAACCGAGACATAGTGTGAAATATAATCAAAGACTTCTATAAAAATAGAACCAGGCAAAGATTATCTGCAAAAACAAAAAAAGAGTCAAAAAACCCCTCTGCTGGCAACAATACAGACAACAGAGTTTTCTGAAGGTGGTATTCACCCTGCTTTCATGTCCTCGGGGTTGAGCTGACTAGAAAAGCCACAACAGGAAAAAAAAAAAAAAAAAGAGGGGGCGGAGAAGCAGTGACAAAAAAACCCCAGATGTTGCATAAACATGACTTACCTCAAGTTCAGTGTTTAAATATTTATCTTTCCAATAATCCCCAAGCAAAGTTCA
This sequence comes from Calcarius lapponicus, assembly GCA_039654755.1. Lineage (NCBI taxonomy): Eukaryota > Metazoa > Chordata > Aves > Passeriformes > Fringillidae > Calcarius > Calcarius lapponicus. Next base: position 3,494,100 of record CM077475.1, on the reverse strand, counting down.
TTTAACCACTCTAGTTCCATGTAATTTATTTGTGGAATATGCATCAGCCTAAATCTAATTTTGCTCTGCTTACTTTGGAGAAAGGAAATTAAAAGTGAAATAATGAAGGTGGCCTTTTATTCATTTTCTTTTTTTCTTTTTTTTTTTCTTTCCCAGAAACAGGCAGGAAGAGCCCTAAATCAATAAACAAGCAGCAGATGTACTTTCTCTGGTCTGTTTGGTTTGCAGAAAACACAATTTCCAGATCAAGTGGGGGCTCAGCCAGGCAGGAGCTCCGTCAGCAGCAGGGCCAGCCCAGCCCTGGCCTCTCAGCACAAAACCCCACCAGCTGCTGGCCTCAACAAACACAGGCACAATTTTGGGCATGTGGAGCCACATTTTCCCCTTGGCAGCTAAAAATGGGTGTAAAACTCTCTGTGCAAGGAGTGAGGTGTAATACCCCCGAGCCAAGGGGGAGGCTGAGGTGATTTGTGTTATCTTTTTAGCTAGGGCAGTGAGCAAATAAAAGTTCAAGGGGATAAAAAGAGTAGAGCTTAAATTTATTATTGGGAGAGGAAATTGTGCCTGATCTGTGAGTCCTTCACCCAGAAGGTTGAAGTGGTTTGTGAGCTAAGTGCAACACAGGTCCCAGGGTCACCTGAGTTCCCAGGGATGCCAGTGGGAACCGGGGCAGAACTGGAAGTTCTGAGCTCCCTTTGAGGCTGCCAGCACCACCTGGGGAGGCTGGAGCAGCACAGAGCAGCCTCCTGTGCCCCCTGAAATCAGCCAGGGCTGGAGAGGGTCCTGGGTTATGGGCTGACTCCCCCAGACCACCAGGAGATCCCCCCAAAACGCCTTTGTCCCCACAACGGGGTGTGTGCTAAAAAATCCCAGTGATCAAAATGAACACAGAGTGATCTGATGGCAGAAAGCCTGCTGGTAAAAATCCCTGATTTTTATCTCTGATAAAAATCCCAGCGATCTAAATGAACACAGAGTGATCTGATGGCAGAAAGCCTGCTGTTAAAAATCCCTGATTTTTATATCTGATAAAAATCCCAGCGATCTAAATGAACACAGAGTGATCTGATGGCAGGAAGCCTGCTGCTTTCAAACCCTTACAGCATGAAAACAGAAATTGTCATTAGGAAGGAGAGCACAAAGTGTAATTGCGGTGAATCAATGAGAGCAGCTCCCACAGATCCCTGGAAGAAACTCTAAAGACAAAAACTCTGCAGAAACAAATTCTGTTTTGATTCTGGCGTGTCAGTGGTTTAATTCATCCTTCCACCAACTCTTTGGAAAACTGCTGCCTCAAAAATCATGTAACACTTTGCCACCTTATAAAACAATTACCCAAATTACTGTGTCTGTAAACTGTAAGGATTTTTTGTTGCAGTATTTCAGAGGTGCAGCTCTAAATTCCCTCCTGTTTGAAGCAGGCTGTAGCTCATATGGAGGCACTGGAATTTAAAATCCATAGAAGCTTGCCTATTTTGTGAAATGCTATTCTGAATTTTCAACATGATTGTACAGGTGAGGTACAGGATGTGTAGTGTGACTTCTTCAGGTAAAATGAAAGTAGATTTTAGAGGTAATTGCAATGCCAAAGGAGAACCAGGGAGGAAAGAAAAAAGTCAAAGCATTGAGAAGGCAACAGACAAATTCTGGGTTGTTGGAATCCAAAATGCAAAGAACCCTCAGAACTATTGGCCTGTAAGCCAAAGCTTAAACCCAAGATTTGATCTGAGACCTTGGGAAAGGCTCCCAAACTTGAGTGCTAGAAGTGAGAATGTGGACTTATAGTTTAAAGCAGAGACACGTTAAGCTAGGTAAAAGGAAGTTTAGAGTTTTAGAGTTTAAAATATAGAAAAAATAAAAGTAGCTACGAAGGTAAACAAGGAGTTTAGAACGCAGCACTGTAGGTTTGTGTGTCATTACATGATTGGCTAAGAAAGCTTACACTGTAGCAGGAGTCCGTAAAATGAAATATTTGAGGATTAGATCAAAAACATTAAGATCCTTGTTAGTAGTATTTATATATATATATATATATATATAAATATATATATATATATATAATATATTAATAACTCCTTAAAGTTATAATAATTATAACCTAAGTATATTAATTATATAAAAATATATATAACAATAACTCCTTCAAAAGTCTTGTCACTAAGGGTCTTGCGACCTTCTAAACCATGCTGCAACAATGTGAGCCAAATTCACCCTTCCTACCTATGTAGAAGATAAGAAAAATAAACCAAATCATCAAAACAATTCAGAGGGCCCATCTCAAGTTCCTTCCAAAATTCCCCACAAGTGAATTATCACAATGGGTGAGGAAAATCCTGCTCACGACCATTCTCAAATAAGATTCATTTGCCACAATGAAGAGAAAATCAGATGGATATGGATCAAAATTTGTACTCTGTGCACTGGGAGAGGCTAAAGCACGGAGTAGGCAGCCCAAGCAGGAGGCTCTGAGTGTGCCTGACAGCTGAAGGGACAATGAGGTGGCTGTGGCATGTCCCATGGCAGTGAAAAACCCTTCCAAAAGCTGTCTGGACAGTCCCCCTGCAGCAGAGTTCAGTGCTCCTGACCCAGCTCCCAGTGAGTCAGGAGCTCACAGCCACCACAGCCATGCTGTGAGCAGCACCAGGGATGGACAGACTGACAACTGGAAACATGGGCTGGGCTGGGCAGCAGGAGGAAATCCCAGCACAGCCAGGCACAGGGCATCCTGCAGCCCTGGGTTACCCCAGAATCCTGGGTGAATCCTGAAATCCTGGGTTTTCCTGAAATGCTGGGTTTTCCTCAGCCCTGGGTTTTCCTTAGCCCTGGGTTTTCCTCAGCCCTGGGTTTTCCTTAGCCCTGGGTTTTCCTGAAATCTTGGGTTACCCCAGGATCCTGGGTTTTCCCAAAATCCTGGGTTATCCCCAGCCCTGGGTTATCCTGCAGCCCTAGGTTATCCTGAAATCCTGGCTTATCCTGAAATCCTGTGTTTTCCTGAAATCCTGGGTTTTCCTCAGCCCTGGGTTATCCTGCAGCCCTGGGTTACCCCAGCATCCTGGGTTATCCTGAAATCCTGTGTTTTCCTGAAATGCTGTGTTTTCTTCAGCCCTGGGTTTTCCTTAGCCCTGGGTTATCCCAGAATCCTGGGTTTTCCTGAAACCCTAGGTTATCTCCAGCCCTAGGTTATCCTGCAGCCCTGAGTTATCCTGAATTCCTGAGTTTTCCTCAGCTCTGGGTTTTCCTAACCCTGGTTCATCCCCAGCCCTGGGTATTCCTTAGCCCTGGGTTATCCTGAAATCCTGAGTTTTTCTCAGCTCTGGTTTCTCTCCAGCCCTGGGAGTTCCTGCAGCCCTGGTTGATCCCCAGCCCTGGGTTATCCCCAACTCTGGGTTATCCTGAAATCCTGAGTTTTTCTCAGCTCTGGTTTCTCTCCAGGCCTGGCTTCTCCCCAGCTCTGGGTGTTCCTCAGCCCTGGGTTATCCTGAATTCCTGAGTTTTTCTCAGCTCTGGTTTGTCCCCAGCCCTGGTTTCTCCTGCAGCCAGGGGCTGAGGGCACAGGAGGGAGGGATGGGCACTGGAAGGGCAGGAAGCCCCCGGGGCAGAGCTGCCCTGGCACAGCTGCCCCTCCCCATTCAGGGGGATGGCCCTCATTCATTCTTCCATCACCTGTCACCTCCAGAGGGCAAATATCCCAAATTCTGGGGTGCAGGGGCATCACCCAAGAGCAGGAGCCCAGGGGAATTAGTGCAGGACTCTGGGGGCTGTTAAAACACAATCAATGATGGTAATTAATGCCCACACTGCTCTGTTGGTGGACACTAATCATTGGAAAAAATAAAAAAAACCCCCATGCATTCAACACGTTCAATTGAAAGTATTTAATTCTCTTTTATATCTAGAAGATAGTGGACAACTAATTTGCAACTTGTCATAAAATAACTTTTAAATTTTGTTCTGAGCATAATGCTCTGCTATTGATTATATAATTAATTCGATTGTACTAGGTAGAAAAGCCTTTAGGACACCCAGAACATAGCTGGACGTGTTGTTCTGGAGAATCCTGGACAAAATGTGCCTTAGGGACCAGTAGAGAAGAGTGTTTGCCCAACATATTTCTTTATAATTTGAGTTTTGTGAATTCAATTTGATATTGAATTTGATCAAATCGATCTATTTAGATCATCTATAACAGCAGCCCTGTGATGGAAACCAAGCAATGACTTCCAATTAACTCCTCCATCACTTCCCAGTCCGAGGTTTGGGAATTCCAGTCCCAGAGGGGCTGACCCAGGCCCTGGCAGCCCTGCCCAGGGGTTTTCCTGCCTCCTGCAGCTGGAACTCCCCTGCAAGCTTCCAGCCCTCCTCATCCCTCCCCTCACACGAAAGAAGCCCATTTCTCCTAGGTAAGAACAGAGATGTTAACAGGTCTAAATTATTTTCAGGTGTTAGTCCTGGGCTGGGATCCAATCTTATGATTTGAAGCCAAAACTTTAGACTGGAAAAGTAAAAAAATCCAAGTGTGGCTCTGTGAAATCAGGACATTTTGTACAGGATTACTGGCTCAGGGTTTGGTGTGGATCTAAAGGCTAAAAACTAGACCCAATTCTAATAATTCTGAATATTTGTGGGTTTTTTCCTAACAGAGACAGCGTGTCTTGAGGGGGACGGGAATTAAAAATAATAACAATCTGAGCACTAATATTTGTATTACTGTTCAGAAATGAAATAAATCTGCTGCTGTAAAACATGCACACTTCTCTCTAAAGGTAACAAGCTGCTTTGGGCACGCCTAAACCTCAGCCTCAACAAAATACATTTTCATGAGCCTGGATTGGAATGGTTCAGGTCATGTTAATGAATTTTCAATTCCTAGGCTTGATTCGGGTTGTGGCAAAACACAGAATTGTTTAAGCAGCCCTGTCCTGCATGCCAATCCAGAGATGTTCTTTATTAGTCTCTAATCAAACCTCGGGTTGCTGCCTCATGGAACATTTTTCTTCAGAAAATGAGGGTGCCCACAGGTTACACACACCCAGACTGCCACAGCAACCAAAGCTCTGAAGGTGAAAAGGATTTATGAACTCTGCATTTATTCCACTGAATTCCACTTCCAACACCAGCCAGGAAATACAGGCACAGATCTGCTCTGAGCAGGATTTGCATTAACAAGGAATGCAGGGAAAGGGCTGTGCCTCCAAAACACACCACCGGGATACTTTTCCTTGCTTTTCTAAATTAAACCTGCCATGAAATAATTTCGTTTCAAATGCCTTTTATTGCGGCTTTGATCTGTAATTGGTTATTCCCTGTAACCAGCGATGCCGGAGGCTCACAAGCAGAGCATTGAGAGGTTTCCTTTCCATGAATGAAGTTCTGTCCCGCCTGTGAACGGGAACGGCAGCTCAGCAAAGCGCAGGGCAAGATCGGCAGCTGAACACAGGACAGCTCTGTTTACTCGCCCAAAATAAGATCGCACGGCTGCCTTTTAAATCCAAACTGGACGCAGACTCACTCGGAGGAGATAAAACGCTCCGAAAATCAGCTTCAGATCCGCGTAAAAGCCGGTTTTGTGGGAGCTTTTGGCCATGACCATTCCCACTCCCGAGCTTCTTTGGGCCGATGTCACCAATAAACGAGCTTTGAAGCGCGGGAAGGCGGAGCCGGGGCTCGGCGCCGGGGCCATAAATAAGAGAGTCCCATGTCCGGCTGCTTTGGAGGCGGCGAGCACCGGCAGCGCTGGGAGCGAGCAGCGTTGGGTGTCCCGAGCATCCCCGGGCACCCGGAGCATCCCAGGGCATCCCAGCGCATCCCAGCGCATCCCAGCGCATCCCAGCGCGGCCGGGACAGCGCGGCTCGGGCCGAGCCTTTCCCGGGAGCGGAGCATGAGCCGAGCGGGCAGCGGGAGCGCCGGGAGCAGCCCCGGGAGCGGCGGCGGGGGCCGAGGGGCAGCGCTGGTGCTGGCGCTGTGCGCGCTGTGCGCGCTGCCCGCGCCCGGCTCCGCCTGCAGCTGCGCGCCCGCGCACCCGCAGCAGCTGCTGTGCGATGCCGCGCTCGGTGAGTCCGCGCCCGCGGAGCCTCCGCGGGGCTCTTCTGCAGCCGGGGGAGTGGGGAAAGGGCTGGGGGGAGCTGTGCTGCGCTGCCCCCAGCGCAGGGGAGTTCATGCCGGGGGTTGCTCTGCTTCCCGCGCGGGTTTGTGGTTATAAATTGCTGGGAGTGCTGGGTTGGAGAGTGGATTTTTATTTATTTTTATGTGGTTTTATATATTTTATATTTATTTTATATCTATATAATCTATTAATCTATATATATATATAATCTATAAATCTATATATCTATAAATCTCTATATCTATGTACCTATATATCTCTATATCTCTATAACTATAAAATATACAGTTAAATATAACTATAACTATATATAAATATAACTATAACTAAATACAACTATATAAATATATATCTATATCTCTATATATTTATATCTCTATATATTTATATCTCTATATATCTACATATCTATATATCTATATATCCATATATCTATATATATTTATATATCTATATATCTATATATCTATCTATATATCTATATATCTCTATAGCTATATATAAATATATCTATATATCTATAAAGCCATTTTTATATTATACATAGTATATATAATTATATTCCCCTATTATATATGCATCATATATTATATATTAACGTATTAATGTCCTTCCTATATTTTATATGATTTACATATTACCTTATATTTTGTGTATTTTATATCAGTTGTATGTAGCAGATATTTCTACGCTTTATATGCGTTATGCATTTTAAATATAACAACTATTTTATATGTTTGTAGATTAGGTCCTAACTTAGAAAATACCTGAGCTTTCAAATATCGACTGATATACATAGCAGTATCTGCTATGTATAAAATATTCTGTCTAAATATGCCTGCAATGTGTAAACAGCTCATATACGTATTTTTATAGCACTTCAGGGAAAAAACAAAACAAAACAAAAAAACACCCACCCAAAAAACCAAAAAAACAAAGGACCACAAAATGTAAGTCTCCAGTGGTAACTTGCTGAAACTTTTGAGCTTTGTTCTGCTAGTCTATACTTTCTTTAATTAATTCTTGGGGTTTTCTGTCATTTTCTGGAGCAGGAGGCTGATGGGCCCTTTATTTTGTGCAGATAAAGTGGCTGCAGCAGCTCTGTGTGAGCGTAACTCTCCAGCTTTGGGACAATTGTGCCTCATGACAGCCAGGCAGCGCCACGGTTGTCAAACAACTCATAGAAAGAGCCTAAAGATCCCAAAATTAGGCTGCAGGGGGATGAGAAAATGTGACATTTTGAGAAAAAGTGACATTTTGCAGCCTTTTGATTTCATTAGCTCAGGCTTAGGCTGGTTAGCTTCCATGGGGTGTGAACAGTAAATGTAGAACATGAGTTTCCAAAGTGCCACAGAATTAGCATCTCTATGGGGCAGGCAATACCTTCTGCATACTGATTCATTGCTTTTATGCCCTGACAGAAAATCTTTGTGGCCATGACAAACTCTGAGCTCTGTTTGTGGCCATCAGTTAAATTGGTTTTTAATCTGCCCGTGTTCAGCAATCCCTTTCGTGGAGGTGCCTCCACCAGGCATTACACACTTGGGGGTGTTTAAGGAGTGAAAGGAAATAGAAGTTGTGCTACAACTAAATATGTGTGCACTGAGCTGTGCACGAGAAAGTGACAGCTTTTCAACAGACTTCATGTAAAAAATTTCCAAAAATAACAATTTTACAGTATAGAGGAAACTCAAAATATTCATTATGGCCCACCTTAATGAATATTTTTATTCATAGGGAAGCCATTCTGATGGTACAAATTAATCCTTACTCATTCCTTAGATGTATTTTACAAATAGGAGCTATACCATGCTACTTTTTTCTTTTCTACTGTATCATGCTGCTTTTTATTTAAATACTTATGATAGTTTTATGTTACAATGTTTGGACTTGTTGCTCAAGCTCTCACTCCTATAAATATTCCTATCCAAGTAAACTTCCTCTTTTGGCTGGGGAATGTTTATGTCAAGGATCCCTTTGTTCACTATTTCTACTTTTAAAATACCATTTCTGTACATCACAAAATGGGAAATGAAGGGAATTCTTCATCCCCTCAAGTGCACACATATTTTTATGTATACATTTGCATGTACACACGCACATAAAACCCGCTCTGAGCATTCATGGCTGAATTCCTGGATAATCTGGCCACAACATTTTGAATAACAGAGTGAAACCCCCTTGGAAGGCGCTACAGTGGAGCTGCCTGTCCTGTGTGGGAGGAAGCTCCAGGGAGCAGCTTGGCACAGCAGCTCCCCCAGGCCGGTGCCAGCAGCCTTTGTGCCCAGGAGAGGAGCTGTGCCCGGCAGGAAGGGGCACCCCAGGCTGCAGCCCTGGCCAGGCACTGCTCATCCCCTGGGAACTGGGGCTGGGCCTCCACAGCTGCCTGGGGACTCACCTGTGCCCTTGGGGACACACCTGTGGCATTGGGGGCACACCTGTGCCCTGGGGACACACCTGTGGCCTTGGGGACACACCTGTGGCCATGGGGACACACTTGTGGCATTGGGGACACACCTGTGGCCATGGTGAAACACCTGTGGCCATGGTGAAACACCTGTGGCCATGGGGACACACCTGTGCCCTTGGGGACACACCTGTGGCATTGGGGGCGCACCTGTGCCCTTGGGGACACACCTGTGCCCTTGGGGACACACCTGTGGCCATGGTGAAACACCTGTGGCCATGGGGACACACCTGTGCCCTTTGGGACACACCTATGGCATGGGGGGCACACCTGTGGCCTTGGGGACACATCTGTGGCATTGGGGGTGCACCTGTGGCCATGGTGAAACACCTGTGGCATTGGGGACACACCTATGGCATGGGGGACACACCTGTGGCCCTGGGGACACACCTATGGCATAGGGGGCACACCTGTGGCATTGGGGGCACACCTGTGGCCATGGTGAAACACCTGTGGCATTGGGGACACACCTGTGGCCCTGGGGACACACCTGTGGCATTGGGGACACACCTGTGGCCTCAGGATCTCAGGGCCACCTGGCTCCCAGCTGTGTGCTGAGACTGTTCCAGTTCTCCAGTTATTAAATTCATTAATTCATTAGGTTCATCCTGTCTAGCCACAAACACAGCCCAGGACTCCCTCACTGGATTTCCTAGCACATCTTACTAAAACAGAGATGCTCTCACCCAAAACTCTGCAGTAAAAGCAGAGATGAAGTCTCAAACTTGCTCATGGAGCTTCCAACCGCCACATGTCCTTCAGCCACTCTGTAAAGGCAATATTTTTAATTTCCTCCAGCACAACTATGATGGAAGGGGAGGGATTGAACTGACATTCCCTGAACCTCTAATTGAATGTGTGAAGCCACTCAGCAACAGCATTTTTGCAAGATCCAAGGAAAAACAAGCACAGAAATTAATTAAGCCTGGACAAGCTCTTTTGCTTTGCCTTTTGTTAAGATGATTGGTGCTGTGACACTTGGTCCTTCCCTGCCAGGAAGGTTTTGTGGCTCTGGATGCCCACAGGCAGCAGAACCTGCGAGAGGTCAGGGGATGTCTGACAGAGCTGGAGTCAGGGAGAGCTCCTGGTCCTGCCCAAAATCAGGGATGGGTGGAGAGGCCTGCAGGGCTGAGGTTGGGCAGGGATGGGATTTGTCAGGAGTGCTGTGCCAGTCCTGCCATCTACCTCACCTTGCATTTGGTCACCTTCCCACAGAGCCTTCAGAGGATGGGATTTTGTACAGTATCATTATTACTGTTAACAACAGAGGGGGGGACTATTTTCATGCTAAAAATGATTTATTGCTCAGACAAACATCAGTCTCAAGGGCTGTGAGGTTTTAGAGGAGCAAGAATTCAGCCACAGCTCAAGAGCAGTCACAAGTTCTTTGTCACAAGGCAAGACAGAACTTTCTAACCCAATGACAGCTGCCACAGGGTTTGTTTTGCTTTTCTAACCCATCACCTTTACTCACTTCTGCTGCACTCAGGATACTTTTATCCAGTGGCTTCTGTCTCACATGCACACAAATGCTTCTGTTATAATTCTGAACTCTCAGCTCACTCCACACAGCCCCACCCCTACACTACAAACCCTTCACCATCTCATCAGCACAGCTGCTCACTTACTTAAGGCATATTCTTACAACTATAGAAACATAAGTTAATGATTGTTCTGCTTCATATCTGTATATTGTATTTTTACATCAATCCAAGCTTCTTCCAGGGTTGCAAATCAAACCCTTCAGTGTCTGTGGAAGTTTCTGTTTTTCCAATTCCCACAGTACAGGTTGGAGAAATTGTCATGAGCTTCTCAGTAGTTTTAAATTTAACTCCTCGTTTGTAGGAAGTGCCTGGCACCAGGAGATCCACACCTTTGGCACAAAATCAGAGATACAAGATCCCTCTTGTGCCCCACTAAATGCTGCTGAGGCTCTCCTAAAATGTGCTGAGTTCCTTCAGCCCCAGCAAACACCTCTGCTTTCCCAGAGGACTTGCTCTGGGAATGGAGAGGTTTAATTAAACAGATGTCCACGTTAATTAGCAGTGCTGACCACAATGCCCAGGTTTTCTCCTCATAAAAATGTGGGAGGAGGCGCTGGATAACAAATTCAGTAGTGAGGCCCTGCAGTGCCAAGCCAGCACATGAAAACTCTTTGGATAATTGGCTTTTTTTGGAGAGAAACATGGATGCAATTGAGTTTACCAGATAGTGCCAAGGTAACAGATTTCCCTTTTGCCACTGAATTTGTCATCCTGGCCTCAATGCTGGACCAATTTGAGCTTCAAATCAGGCAGTCTGGAGACAAAAATGGGCTATGGGCAGCACTGATTCCTTTCTGAAGTCTGGCACTTTAAATTCATGTTGGTTTTTCCCCTTGGGCTGTTTTTTGGACAGTAGGAGAAATATGTAAATACTTCACATTTCTTAGCTGTGTAACACCAGTTCCCTTCAAAGCTGGTTGTATTCTTTCTGATTTAAACTTATGTTTGTTTTTTCTTAAAAATATATTGAAAATTATATTTTTACTGAACAGCAATTACTAACAGGTCTTGAATACATATATATATATATATGTATAAAATATAGCTTGAGAAGGCAGTTCTGCAGCTTTGGAGAAGAGTGGCACATTTCTAAATAGGATGGAAACTTTACAGCTGGAGCTTGGCAGCATTTTCAGCCCATTAAAATCTCCCAAGATCACGGAGATCAAGCACTGTAAAGATGTGCCAGATGATATATTAAATTTTAATCACATTTAAACATAACAGTACAAATTTTCTTTAAATATGCCAGAATTAAGTTTTCAGAGTCAGCTCTTCTGGGAGATAATCACCATACGTTATTTCTTCATTATTGAGTTTCAAATGAAAACCTTCATGGCTCAGTGTCCCACAGTTTTGCCTCTGTGCCATGTAATATCCAGTTTTGTGCTGGAATGGATTAATTTGTGCATTATTAGGTGGGAGGGAATTTCTGCCTGGTGGGAAAAATCAGCTTTGGGAATGCATTGGAAACGGGGATGGTGCTTGTTCCAAGTGAGGAGAGGAAAGGTGAGCAGTGAAATTCAATGTATTATTGTTATTTTATTGTGGAATACCCACTGAGCCCTTCAGGGGGGTCTGGCACCAAATTCAGCAGTGGTGCCACTGCCCCTCGTGTCTTTGGGGCTCCATGTCCATCCAAGCAGTGCATCTCTTGAACCTCAAGCATTGGAGTTCCTTGGTTTTTTTAAAAAAAATGCCCTTTTGTGCCAAATTTAATTGCACAAAGGACAGTGGTGTCACAAACCTTGGCTTTCGGTGGAGGTTTTTGTGGATCCTAATTAAAATCTGGGCTCTTGATGCTGCTGCTTGGGCAGGAGAGCTCCTGGCAGGATCCTGGGTCCATGGGCACCCAGACACCCCTGGCCTGGGCTCAGGGAATCCTGCAATTCCTGCAGCTTTTGGGGCTTCTCCATGGCAGGGAAAACTCATTTCGCTTCCTGCCCTGCTGAGCAGAGGCAGATCCCAGGGCTCTGCACCACCTCCTTCCCCTGAGTGCAAAGCAGTGCCTGAAATGCACATTTCCAGTGCCAGTATTTCATATTTCCAGTGCCAATAATGCACATTTCCAGTGCCAGTAATGCGCATTTCTTGTGCCAATAATGCACATTTCCAGTGCCAACAATGCACATTTCCAATGGCAATAATGCACATTTCCAGTGCCAATAATGCACATTTCCAATGGCAATAATGTACATTTCCAGTGCAAATAATGCACATTTCCTGTGCCAATAATGCACATTTCCTGTGCCAGTAATGCACATTTCCAATGGCAATAATGCACATTTCCAGTGCAAATAATGCACATTTCCAATGGCAATAATGCACATTTCTTGTGCCAACAATGCACATTTCCAGTGCCAGTAATGCACATTTCCAGAGCTGGTAATGCACATTTCCCATATCAGTAATGAACATTTCTTGTACCAGTAATGCACATTTCCAATGGCAATAATGCAACATTTCCAATGGCAATAATGCACATTTCCAATGTCAGTAATGCACATTCCCAGAGCTCCTTGCCAATGTGCAGCTGCCATTCCTCAAGGCTCACACCCAGGAGTAGTGGGAGCTGAAATTCTGCTCCAAGAATTGGGAATTGGGTGGCAGAAATGCTGCACTGGGCTTGTGCTGTTCCACTTCTGTCCCAAAGAACAGGCAAAAAAACACCTGAGTGTGGTTCTTGCAAGGATTTTAGTGGAGAGGCAGCCTTGGTGCCACTGGAGGAGAGTGCTGCCAGTTTCATCTCCAGAACCAATGAATCATCTTTAAAAAAGCTGAAATTACATTAATTTCAAACCTGATGTTGGTAGGATTATGCAGAGGGGTTGAAAATGAGGCAGATCTCAGCCTTTTCCTCAGCAAGGGGCTGAGGAAAAAAAGAATTCCACTCCTGTGTGTCCCAGCAGTGCTCAGGAAATCAGTGCTGGCAGGTGCGAATCATTCACAATCATTCTTATATCCACATTTTATATATTCCTATATCCACATTTTTTATGTGACAAATGTTAGGTTTGCCAACAGAAATTATGACAGAAAACTATTGAATTATTGAGAAATTAACCTATCTTTCATTAGTTTTGACTGTACAGTGCCCTATCAAACTCAGAGAAAAGAAGACCAGGTTTCTTTACTTCTCTAAGTACAAAAGAAATAAAAATTATTTTTTCTTACTTTTATGAATACTTTTACACATATTAATAGCAATTTCAAATAAAATTTGTAAAAAACTGGGCAGCATGAAATCTAAGAATTTGTTTAGTTTAAAGGAGATGCTGATACATTTAGAGAGAAGAAAAAATACCTGGCACCTCTGCAAAGGCCCATTACTGGTAAAAATGCCCATGAATGGCAGTTCAGGAATAATTGCAGTACACATAAATTGCTGGGTATCACAGCCTGAAACTTCTAAATGCTTTAAAAAATGCAAAAATCCTACAAAACCTGACTGCTCTGGCTGCAGGAATGCTGTGGTGTCAAACCCTAATTACAATTCTGTGCCTTTGCACCTGAATATCCAGTGAAAAACCTCAATATTCCCATTCAATGAATTCCTGGAATGCTGCTGTGGGAAAGGCACTGAGTCCTTCGTTTTGCAGCTAAATAGTGAAAATAACTTTCACTAAAATATTAATTCACTAAATTTCACTAAATTCACTAAATGTCACTAAAATATTTGTGCAACAGCTTCCTGGGATGGAGCCTGAATTTCCTGTTTGGGAATAGGAATGGTAAGACCTGAATAAGACCCACAAATAACCCTACATCTACTTGAGGGTTTAGGATAGGAGCAAACACCTGGAGAACTTGAAAAATCCATGGAAATTTAGTTTCCTAACTCACTTTTCAGTGCAGAATTCAAGGCTTGAACCACGCTGCCAATCCCATGCAGCTCTGGGAAATTCTTCCCAATATTGTTTGATGAGTGCCCTTGAGAGCTCTGCCACTCCAGCCTGAAAATGGGGCTGGGAAAAGCCAGGCTGGGCTCTCCTTCCCCTGCATTTTCATGGCACTGTTCCCAACCCTTCAAAGCTGTGCCTGTAAAAGGAGGTGGCATCACAGAACTGAACAACAGGATGGGATTTTAAGGAGCCAAACCCACTGAGCACAACATTCCTGTCAATTAGGACATAACTGAAAAATGTAACTTAATTTAGCTTTAGTGAAAAAAAAAAATACCCCAGAGGTGGCTGTTGGGGAGTAAAATGAAATGTCAGAACTGTGCTGCTTGCCTGACTTAGAAGTAACTCAGTCACACCAAGTTATTGCTGAGTGTGCTCTAAATTCAGGAGAAGAAAATGAAAAATCTGAGTTACTTTTATTTAAAATCATTTGTTGTAACTCCGGGAAACTGAACCGCATCATTTCAAAAACAACATTCTGCACACACTGAGGGCAGAAACAAAACTCAAGCTTAGAAACAAAGACTGAATAATATAAAACAGAGAGCATGAAAGGCTGCCAAACTCTTAATCCTATTAATGTGCCAACTTTAATCCCAAACTCTCTCATTAAAAACGATTTCAGCGATGTGGGGTTCTGTCCACCCCGAGGAAGGGCCGTGCCCCCATGAATGGAAATCCACAATAACACCATGGATGTTGTCCTGCGGGCTTGGAGCATAAAGGGAGTGTTATTCTCCAGCTGAAATTAGGCAGATGTTGATTACCAGTCAAATGATGTGGGATCTGAGGCTTGTGAAGCAGAGAGAAATGCTCCTGGTAACACGAGGAGCAGCTGTGAAAATACAGCTGACCTTGAACAACATTTGGAAATCAGTTTGGGGAGTTTTTTAGGTGATATTTAAGTTAAAAGAATCCCACACTTCTGTAAAAAATGCATTCATCTCTTCTAGTTGAAAATTTATAAAAACGAGATTCTAAAGCCTCGCTCTCATAAATTGAATGTATTCTTCTAATTAAAAAAATAAAAACAAAACCACATAATCTTCTAGTTTAACAAGGGAGCAAACCCAATCAACTCCTGCCTTCAACATGAGGAATTTTTGCATCCTGAGCCAAAAACACAGAGATGCACAAAATCCTGGCCTACCTGAGAGTCCTAATGAGCTGAAATATTGGCCTTCCACACCCCAAAAGGCTGAACTGGAAATGCAGTTTGGATGCAGACTAGAACAGGTCTGCTCATAAATTCTGTAGGGTTAATAAAATAAACCTGTAGGATTTATTATTAACTTTAATAAAGTTAATTCAACTCCACAGAGTAATCAAATTCTGCAAAGCACTTACACTGGGAAACAATGCAGTGCAAATGAATATCCTTGTCACAAGGTAATTAAAAAATTCCTTTATATCTGCTTTATCAGCTTGGAGAGTATTTATGGGGTTTTCAGTCTTCAAAGGTTTCTCAAAAGTGGAGTTTTAGTCCAGTCCAAGTGATGAACTTCCCTGTAAGGCTTTGAATTCTCAGTTACAGATTGGATTATCTCAGCACCCTTATCTTCTCATGCAACTGGAAACATCACCAGGACTAAGAAATCCTCTTCCACACATTGCTTTTCACAGAATAAAGGGAAAATCCTGCTACACTTACATTAAATTCTTCAACAAGCTCTGTGCTTACAGATCCAAACCACCTTTGTTCAAATAGTCCAGGAAGCTCCACAATTTTTCCTTCTCATGATTTCAGAAACTGTGCTTCAGTTGATTACTGCCAAGCTAATCAACTTTAGTTATTTATTTAGTTATTATAGATAATTTAGTTATTTAACAGCTGGCTATGAGCATTTATTGATGGAATGTCAGGAAACAAAAATGCAAAGCAGGAAAAATGAAACTCCCTTTATATCCCAGCTAGCAGAAAAATCTTCTGAACTAAAGGTTCCTCAGCTTTGGGTCTGGGAGCTGTGGAGCAGGAGTGACAATGAAGACTCACAGACAGGAAATCCATCCTGCCAACCCAGAGGAGATTTTTCCACCCTCACTCAGTTTTGGGGCAGCTTTGCTGCTGCTCATTCTGTTTGTATCCAGCACTGAACTCATCCCACAGCCCCAAACATCTGAGCTGAGTTACAGCTTGGAAATGAAGCTACTGCTTGCTGCTCTGTCCTGGTGAAAGATTAATTGATAGATGAGCCATTTGTTAAAAACATTTGTTCTTTTCCAGCTGTTTAAGATCATTCAAAGAGCATTCAACACTGACTTGTTCTCAAAAGAGAAATAAAAACGTAGGGTTTCCACTCCTGAAGGAATCAGGATGGAGCAGCAGCTCAGCAGGTCCTGAAGCAAACATCTCTCTCTCCTGCAGTCTGGAACAATTCCAAGCTGTGCAATAATTCTGCAACCAGCACTGCAAAAGAAGGGCTGCAGGCTCCTGGAAGCTGAAAGCATCCAAGGCTCTGTGGGACACCTGCACTCCAAGGCTGTCACAGGAGCCATTGGAATAATTTCCCAGATTTTTTTTCCTGGCAGTGTGTTGTATCCATCTCATCCCCAGCCTGTCAGCACCATCAGTAATTTGGCAGCACTCCTGTGGGAGTTTAGGAGTCACTTTTGACCCCCCAAACACTCCCTGAGCCATTCTGACACCCGTCAGCCTTCACTTCCAGCCTACCCCTGCCCCAGCACTGGGAATCTTCTGAACAAGAATTTAACAAAAGGAGATTTTAAACTATTTCCAGAGGTGGTGATGGTGGCCAGCAAGTTTTGCTTAAAAAACCTCCAACAAGGCCAATTGGAGGTGAAACACTTGGACACCCATGGCAGAGGTGGTCTGGAACTGATTTGGAGTGTCCCAGTAAATTGATAACGACCAGATTCTGAAAGATTCAATTGAATAGGAATTGATTACAAAAGTGAGAGTTGCCTGAATTCAGCTCAGGCTACTTATTGTAAATAAAGACAAGGATTCCCATGCCTTCCGGTTGCATGAATTTTGCTATGCAAATTCCTGAAGTAGTAAAAGGCAGGAGAGCTTTTGCAAACACAGAGTACAAACCTTTCCCATGCAACACCAACCACCTCAAAATATGTGAGATGGAGTGACAGCACGAGCAGATCCTCCTTTTTTGGACTCAGATTAGAGAAAAATGAAGGCAATTTTAAATTGGAAAAGGACAAAAAAATATTGGCATTTTCATGAGAGTGTAGTTGGCCAATCCTTGAGCACAAGCAGATAAATCCAGAATATTTGCTGTTCAGGGACTTGCTTTAGAAAGGTCTTGCACAGTTACTGACTGATTGACATAAAATAATGTGTTGAGGTTAAAGGAAATTTATTGAGCAATAAAATCACCCTGCTGGCACTGGCAGGGCTGGATGCTCATGGCAGAAATGGTCCCTGTTTTTAGGGATGTATGGAACACATTCCCAGAGATTTCAAATGACTGACACGGCACCATTGCCTCTCCTGCTGGAAGCCAACATGTGCAAATCAAATACTGAAACACTAAGAAAACAAAACCTTCATTCTCCTCAGAATTGTCTCAAATAACCTAAAAAAATCTGATAAAAAAATGTGTGTACACGCTGATAAAAATATCACTATGTAGGTAAAGGTACACATTGGGTATTAAATTAATTTGTTTCAAACATTATTTTATGTCAATCAGTCAATAACTTTTGTCTCTTTTTGGTAGCATTAGTGATACTTGTGAGCTTCAATCAGAGTTACAACCTGTGTTACCAAAGCTTCTTTCTTCCTCTCATATGTATTCTGAGAAATTACAATCTTTTCTGTATACATTGATATTTAATCTAGTTATTTTGCTCTCTTCATTGGTGAGAATCAAAGCAAATATGGCAAGGAGAGCTCTGAGACCACTGAACAATCCAGCATGTTTAGTTAGAAAAAGGCAGGGAAAGGCAGAGTGGCAATGCTGGACAGATGGGACAGCTGCTCTTAATTATGGAGGAAGATTTTTACACCCTCTGGTACATTTTAGAGGTTTTGTGAGCAATATAAATCAGCAGCCAACAGACCATGTTTGATTTAGGATTCTATCCCAGGTATCTATTCTATCCCATGCAGCGTTGCTTTAAGGACTAGCAACCTTTAGACCAACTAATTTTGTCTCTTGTGACAAATTCTGTGCAGATTCCTCTTTTTTTTGGAGGTTGATTATTCCTTCTCTTTGCCTGCTGACTTTGTTCCCTCTCTGCAAGAAAAGTCAAGTGTCTCAGATGTCTGGCTCCCTATCTAAAGATTATTTTTTTGTCTTATCTGTGTGCTCCTGAAACCAAAGTGTTCCACCCTGTTCTTGACTTCCTTGGCAGCTCTGATGGAATTTCTTGCCATTATTCTCCTCCAAGATGCCATAACATATTGGGTTCAGCTTCTGTGCCCTCTAGACACAAAGGCCAATGAAATACTCTGGTCACACCCTCTCTCCAGAGATTTTCTTGGACTCTTTGCATTATTTTACCATAACTTGACTTTAGGTCACTGCAGTAGATGAGTTCTGCTCACAAACTTGAAGTTATTTTGCCTTCTGCTTGCTCACATTTCAATTCTTGGCCATTTCCAGATGCCTGACTTCAAGTGGAGGCAAATCTGAGCTGCAGTGGTGTTTGCTGGCCAGGCTGCACACAGATAATCCCCTTGGAGCAGCTCTCCCCATGAATTCCAGTCCCCTTCTGGGATTTCCAGGTTCACTCTGCTCTCACACTGAACCCTCTGGATTCATTCCCCTCCCAGACTGGAGATGGGCACTGCTGAACATCTCATTATTGCATTTCTCCTGCCTTCTCCTACAGAATACACATTTTAGCACTTGTGGTGACAGGGTGTTAATGAAAACCCTTCTTTCTTAATCCCACAGCAACTCCCTGAAGGAAATCACCAGTCCTCTGGCTGAGGAAATTTATTAATTATAAAATTATTAATTTTAAAATTTAATAATTTTATTTATTAATTATAAAATCTATTAATTATAAAAACTCCTGGCTAAGCTTTGTTCTGACTGGAACCAAACCTGTGGCACCACCAGCACTGCACATATGGATGGATGTGCATCATTTTGAAGGCCCTTAAATCCAAATTAACTTCTCTCTGTAAAAATCTGTCCTTTCACCAAATGAGAGCACTTTGATACACAATATTCAGCTGCTTCTGCTCTAAGCGGTTTATTTCTAGGTGGTTTATTTCATTTCTCGGTGGTTTATTTCTAAGTGGTTAATTTCTAAGTGGTTTATCCCAATATTCAAATGAAAATCATCAGTATTACACCATTGATTAGTTAATGCAACGGTTCTGGAAGCTTCTGTTACCTGACTGCAAAATAAATTGGAATCTATAAAACAGGAAACATTACATATCATAATGTCATATGTTATATATCATAATACCATATATATAATGATATATATATGACAATATATAATTATATATGATCATATATATAACATTATATATTATATATGTTATATATAACATATATAATTATACATGTTATATATCATATATCATGTGTTATGTATAATAATATCATATAATATCATGGATTTATCATGTATATCATAGGATATACAAAATAGGAAACAGAACTGTATTTAAGTAATACAGTTACTTAAATAAGGAGCTCTTAAAAATAGACAGGCAGATATTTACCAGGTGGTGTAAAATTGTAAGAGTTGCCACAGGGGAACTGAGAATGGGTTTTTATTTTGCTGCAGCCAGCTAAGAAAGCAGAATAAAGGAGAGAAATATCACACCTGGAAGTAACCCCAGCCTGTCACCCCAGGGACAGGGACAGGGACAGCCACTGCCACCCCGCCTGCAGAGCCCAGAGCCAGTTCAGCTCTCTCCTGCTTTACTATTCTAATATACTTCTATTATTATTATTATTATTATTATTATTATTATTATTATTATTATTATTATTATAAATTATCCTAATATTCTAAATTCTATTCTATTATTCCATTGTTCTAAATTCTGTTTTGTTATTCTAAATCACTGGACCTGGAAATGTGACCTTTACAGCTCCAAACCCCTCATGTGGACTCTTCTGCACGTTCCTCAGACAAATTCTTGCAGTGTATGAACCCAAGAGACCACAATGTCATGTTGCAACCATGTTTGAGTAGCCTGGGATCAGAGCTGCTGCAAAAAAATGGAACAGAATTATTGGGATTCCTTTGGATGTGTAAAACAGTGTTGGATCTCACAAAAGTGTTGCAATGAGGCAAAATCCTCTTTCAATAAATTCATCTGAGGAAAAAAATTATTTTATATATACACTTTTGAGGAAATAAAAGCCATCTTCTCCCCCACCCCCCAAACCCCATCACTTTTGGACAAGAAGAGTTTTTGAACTGAGTTTGCAATTGTCACAGTGGGATTTTCCTTTTACCAAAATTCTGGGTGAGTTCTTCTAGAGATTTGAGACATTAATGGAGCAAGTTTTAAGCTCCTGAACCCCAAAGAGTGAGAAAGTTCTGATAAATAAATAGATAGATAGATAGATAGATAGATAGATAGATAGATAGATAATAGATAGATGACAGAAGTTAGAGTTAATCTTCCAGCAGAAGAGTGAGCAGAAACAGCTGAATATTGTGTAGGAAAGTGCTTTCATTTTGGTGAAAAGCCAGATTTTTCTGGAGAGAAATAAATTTGAATATAAGGGAATTCAAAATTATGCACATCCATATTGTGTGTCCATAGTTCTGCTACATTTCATACTGCACACTCTGGCTATTTCAGAAAAACCCTTTTTGGATGCTTTTAATCTATATTTAGGATGCCATCCTCAATCCATGCTACAGCCACACTCTCATTCAGCTCCCTCTCCTTGAGCTTTTCATTCCTTGTCCCTCCAAGAACATCTAAGAGCAGCTGGACTGAGGTGTCAGACACTAAAGAGACAGGTGGAAAGGAATTCCCAAAAATTACTCTTTGTATTTTAGGTAATTAAATGAAAGGGCTAAATTGAGCCTTTAAAATGCGCGAGAAAAAAAAAGAGTTTCATGACTCTTGATGATATCTTTTTAGTAGCTTACATCTTTTCCTGCCAACATAGTGTTTGAAGTTTCCTTTCAAGGTTTTTGTGGCAGAGCTGATTGTGGTTATAAACTTGTGAGATAGGAATGAAACTTTCCTGATTTCTGCAGAGGGTGGCTGCTTGGAAAAGGTGGAAATCACATTTCTATTCACAGAGCTCTGTCAAAAACCTGAAGTGAACTGGAGGCACAGAAACCCAGATTCTTCCTCAATATGCCTATATCTATTTACCTATTTATCTATTTGTAGATTTAAAACAAGAGTGAACATAAGGATTTCTATATAACATATTTTCTCCTTATATGTCCAGCAGTATCCTAAATTTCTTAATTTATTCTTAATTATCTGAATTTCTTCAATTTCTTGTTCTTATGTCCAGCAGTATCTTAATTATCTTCCTAAATAATTATTTTTCACCATGCAGTTTCTGGTACTCAACAGACAGTGGAGGAAAAGACCTCATTTGTTCATCAGTTTTTTACCTCCTCCTTTACCTCCTGCTTCTTAGGATTATAAAATTTATTTGGGGAGTAAACTCCAATTTGCTTTCCTTTTTGAAGGAGCAGTAAAATTGATTTTAGCTGAGTAGAGTTGTCTGTCTTCTAACACTTGGACTGTTGAGGATAATCTCACCACTTGTTTAAGTAGAGTAATATTATATTAAATATTAAATACTGTAATACAGAATGTCTTATTTAATAATAACAACTTGTAGCAATTAGAGTAATTCTTCACTCAACAGTTTCCCCTCAGTTTTTCCCTTAGAAATAACTCAGTCTAAAAAGGAAATGATTTTTAGGGAATATGTTAATTTCAGTATATCAATATATTAACTATATATTAATATATTTTTATATATTTTATATTACTATAAATTTATTATATTCTGTGCTAATATTTTAATATGAATATATTTTATATTAATATATTATTTTTCATGAATTTCAAGGATTTGTTTTATCCAGATTCCATCCATATGTGTGCCTTGGAATGGGCCCTGCAGTGACTGCTCAGTTATTAATTATAAAATTATTAATTTTAAATTTTATTAATTTTATTTGTTAATTATAAAGTTTATTAATTATAAAAATAAATGTGTCTTCTCTCCCTTCAGATTTCATTGTTTTTGTCACTGTGGTGGAGTAAAATCAATCTCATGGCAGGGAATGTCCTCAGAGTAAGGAAATGTACCTGTAATAAAAGCAATTCCTCATGATCACAAAAATCACTAACACACAAAGTGATGTTTATTTAATTAGTATTAATTAGTGTAGCTAATTCCAGAAGGAAATCACTCAGGTTAATGCCTCTCTTTCTACCTTTAGTGCGTATAAACACTTCTGTATTGTACCAACCCTGCCACTTTTCTCCTGACTGTATAAACACAAATACATCAAATGATAAACTAAATATGTGCTGTGTTTTACCCAGCTAAAATGATCTCCCACTGATTTACAAATGGTTGGGAGAGGATCATTATTACTCAGGAAAAAGGGGTAAATATATTCTTAACACATTTCAGGAGAGGGCTCAAGGGCTGAGCATTGTCCTCCTATACCTCAAATTCATTTCCTTCCAGTTCAGCCACCTGAGACAACCTCCAGCTGCAAAGTGAGGATAAAAAAATGACATTTTATCAAAGCTGAGTCTGCAGAGAAGCTACAACCTCCTGCTGAAATGTTAAAATCTGTATTTTTAGTGCGGAACGAATCCCTGGCATTCGGAATTCCTGGCACTGCAACGTGAAATCCGTGCCTATGTATCCCATAGATGCAAATTCCTCATAAGGAAGCAATAACAGCTAAAATGACATTATTACTGAACAACCAGAGGCTGTTCTCACTCACACAGGGAGGCCAAGCCAGCCCTGGAATGCTCCAAACCATGTCCTGAAAGAAGTGCAGAGTCGGAGGAATCCTGAGCCCCCCGAGCCAGCAGGGAGGAGAGGGAGATGCCCAGGAATGCTCCAGCAGGAAGTGCTTGTGGTTAAAAACAGGAGCAACCACATGAATCAGAGGGCTGAGGAGACAGCCAGACGACACTGATGGCAAAAAAAAAAAAAATCAACGCACTGAAAATAAAAATCAAAAGGAGCCTAAGAAGAATTAAAAGGCGCCAAAAGACCTCTGTGCCTTTGGAGAATGGAAGGGTAAAACCCAAATAGCTCAAAGTCCAGACAATTAAACTTCCTTACTGTTAAAAAAAAATCAATCTCAGTTTCCCCCTTTTTCCATCTGGAAGTTTTGTCTTGAACAAACGGATGAAACACACCCAACACAAAGATACATCTCATTTTCACCTACACGCCCACTACAGGATCTCTGCATGACAAACCCCAGGACGTTGCACTTTCAGCCTTGCACAACTCCATGGAGACCCCTGGAACTATCAGGGATTATCCATAACCTTCCTCTCATGTGCTAACAAGTAGAATTTCATAAAAATATGGAAATGCACAATGTTTCAACACGGGACACGTGGGGAAAGCAGTGTTAATTGTCCCACACTGAGTAGGCAAGAAAAGATTTCCTGCACATGAACCATGTTATGGTACTGAGAAAATAATGCTGTTTGCTCAGCCCTTTCCTTCAGAATTGAAAAGACTCCTTGATGAGAAATCCTTTTTTTTTTAGGGAGTAATGATGCAAAGGAGAGCCTCTCAAAACAAAGGAACACCGTCCTAATTTGTCCCTGCCAGCAGGGTAGAGCACTCCCAACCCACAGCCCTTTTCCCCTGGAAAGAGATCAGAGACTGCAGACACACAGTGAATTTTGGGGTTGCTCACATCTGCAGATGATTAAAGAGATGCTGCCACTTTCCACGTGAAATGAGGAATTTAAAAGCGTAAATTAATGCTTGTACTGAAAAGAACTCTTTTCTCCCAACAAGCCCAAAATGCTCCTCAAGAAGGGTTTAATGGAGGGAGCATCCTGCTGGAGCCTGGAAGCTGCAGGCATCCGCAGCTTTAATAATAATGAACATGTTGATTTTAACAATAATTAATAATTGAACACCTTGATTATTCCATCCAGTTTGCTCAGCTAATTAGTGAGGAAATGGGAATTGTCCAGGGTTAGGAGGGACTGATCTCCACCTGGCTGTGTTTCAGCCTGGGTTTCCTATTCCTTTTCTTTAGCTATGATGTTAACTATGAAAAAAAAAGAGGCAAATCTAGTAAAAAATGGGAGTTTTGAAAGGGGAACACATGATTTGGATGTCACAAAACTTTGCTCTGCTCTGGCTTTGCCAGTGTCTCTCCACAAGCACAGAAATGCAAATCATCCTCTACCTCAGCACAAACAAGAAGAATGAGAAGTCTAATCTGAGTGATTATTTTCAGCCTATAATCCCATTTTTATCACACTGAAATCTCTGAAATAGATTTGTGCACTGAAGCTGCTTTGGAGTTTCTCCCTAATTTCCACCAGTGGAGGCCTGTTCAAAACTCAGGCTGCTCTAACCCAGGAGCTGCAGCAGTGGCCACCCAAAACAGAGCAAAAATGGGGCTCTCACTAATTTTGGGGGATAAAATCCCCAGAGGAATTTTGGCCATGCTCCATATTCTTCTTAGAACTACAATAGAACAATATTACTATGTCTCTGCTTTTTTATTGTCTTTAGCTTTACCTGTAAAGGCAAACATTTGCAATTTTTAAGTGGTTTTAATTATTATTCGACATCTAATCCAGAAGATAAGAAATTGAATAGAAGAGAAATTGCTTTTGTTCTTCTGATGGTGATTCCTGATCAAATAACTGAATTGAAGAGCAAAGTGGAAATGGGTATGTCCTGTTGTGCCAAACAAAATTCTGCTCAGCTGAAATCCAAGCTGTGTTCTGATGCATTTATCTTGGTGGCAACAAGCAACTCAGTCTAATCTTAATTTTTCCAAAGTGTCCTGGTGTATTTCAAACATCACACACAGATGCCTCAAACACGGAGAGGGGAAAATAATCAATTTCTTCTTTCATGAAATCTCCTACTCTCCTCGATTAAAGAACAGGAAATCAATTGAGGAAGTAGTTGATTTCTACAGGTTAACACAATTAATGGCATGCTCTGTTAAACCCCAGAAAAGTGAATATAAGATTATTCTTCTCATTTCAGGCATGAAATCAATGTTTTCATCTTGCCTGGCACAGGCTTTCAGGGCCTTACTTCAAGTCTATTGAATCAACAATTCTGTAATCAACAGTCGTGTCCCTTTCCTCTGCTCACTGATTGTAATGATGGGTATTTTGTCAAATTTTATTGGATTCAAGTCTTCCAGAGATTTTGATGGACATTTTTTGTCAAAACTGAGTGGTAACATCAATCAGGTTTCCACATTCTTGGGAATTCAGATTTCCATCACAGACAGCCCACTTACTTTTGTTTTCAGGAGCTCAGCTGGTGTTCTCATGGTAAAAATCTTTCAAATCTACTCATACCTGAAGTGTCAAAACAATGCCAAAAATCTATCAATACAATTTTCATTTTTGCTTGTAAAATTGGGCATCTGCTCATGCGCATTGAAATCTTTTTTTCTCTCTCTCTTTCTCTTCCAGTGATCCGAGCAAAAATCTCCAGTGAAAAGGTGGTTCCTGCCAGTGATGATCCCCTCGATAGCCACAAAATGATCCGGTATGAAATCAAACAAATAAAGGTACATGGAACCACTCAGCTTTTTTGTAGTTCAATGCTGGTTAACCTCTGCATATTTCAGTCCAAAATAATTCACCCCAAAACGCTGGGAATGCTGCAAAAGGCTCCAGCTGCCCCCACAGTTAGACCCAGATGAATTAATCACAGGAGGGATTAAAAAAAGGGGAAAGAAAAAAAGAAAAGGAAAATTTTAATGAATCCTTAAACGTTAAGGATAGTGTCAAATGTTTCCTTACAGAAATAAATACATCAATGCCAGAGAATTCCCTTTCCTCCCACTGGCACTTCAATGTTCTGCTGCTACTCTGCAGCACTTCCGGAACTTGAGAGATATTCAGGAGGTTTTTGCTAAATAATAATATTTTGATGAAGAATTTTGCTAAACAATGATATTCAGGGGTGCTTTTTTAATATTCAGGAGGGTTTTGCTAAGTAATGATATCCAG
Source organism: Calcarius lapponicus (assembly GCA_039654755.1). Taxonomy (NCBI): domain Eukaryota; kingdom Metazoa; phylum Chordata; class Aves; order Passeriformes; family Fringillidae; genus Calcarius; species Calcarius lapponicus. Next base: position 3,467,932 of record CM077475.1, on the reverse strand, counting down.
GAGTTTTTTTTAATATTCAGGAGGTTTTTGTTAAATGATGTTATTTTGATGAAGAATTTTGCTAAATAATCATATTCAGGAGGGGCTTTTTTTGATATTCAGGAGGTTTTTGCTAAATAATGATATTTTGATGAAGAATTTTGCTAAATAATCATATTCAGGAGGGTTTTTTGATATTCAGATTTTTGTTAAATATTTATATTTTTGATGAAGAATTTTGCTAAATAATGATATTCAGGAGGGGGGTTTTTTGATATTCAGGAGTTTTTTGCTAAATAATGACATTTTGAGGAAGAATTTTGCTAAATAACGATATTCAGGAGGGGGCTTTTTTAATATGTTGGAGTTTGTTGCTAAATAATGATATTTTTGATGAAGAATTTTGTTATTTGTGATTTTGAAGGCACCAAAAATGGGCTTCATCCTGGGAGGGGTGTCATCACCTGGGTTTGGAGGATTCCTGATCACCTGTGCCCTGAGTGTGGCAGCTGTGCATGATCCAAACTTTCCAAAGAGAGGGGAGCATTCCCAGCTGAGGGAGCAAACCCTTTGTTCAGTGGATATTTGCAGGGTCAGGAGTCCTTCCCTCCCACTCCCACAAACCAAAATCCATTTGTATGAATGTTGCTGGGGAAGCAAACACCCAAAGACACAGGTTCAGAACCTCACAGGGTTTCTCCACCCTTTGTTCAGCTCCAATAAGGAAATATATTCATTAATGCAATTTAAGAAGACACGCCTTGAGCTGATGGAAGTCGCCATCAAACTCTCACTGGTGCTAAAATGATCATCATGGTGGTCATTAAAATGATCATTTACCTTTTTCTGGAACACACAAGAAGTAGGTAACCTCTCTAAAATAAAATGTGTGAGTGTGCACAGGTGAGGTGGGCTGGTTTTCAAGGTAGTTTCATCTCTCATTTTTCACTGAATATTATTTCATAATTTTTGCACTTTTCCATTAACTGGGAACACTTAAGAAGGTCCTTATGCATGGCTACATGATTAAAAAAAATATTCAATCATTCACTGATAGAATCTCCTCACAGGAGCTTGAGTAGGAAGAATCTTTGTTAAACAAGAATATCTCCAAGCATTCACAGGGATGGTTATCACACATGACTCCTGGTAAGGTTTTATAGCAATTAAGTCACTCTTTACCTTGCTAAAACAAACCCCAAAGCTGTCACCATCTGCCACTTCCCATCTTCTTAAACGTTAAGGATTTATTCAAATGTTTCCTTACAGAAATTAATACACCAATGCCAGAGAATTCCCTTTCCTCCCACTGGCACTTCAGTGTTCTGCTGCTACTCAGGAGCTTGAGAGAAATGCAAATCATCTCCTACCTCAGTGCAAACAAGAAGAATGAGAAATCTAACCTGAGTGATTCTTTTCAGCCTATGATCCCATTCTTATCACACTGAAATCTCTGAAACAGATTTATGTGTTGAAGCTGCTTTGGAGTTTCACCAGTGGAGGCCTGCTCAAAACTCAGGCAGCAGGAAGAGGAGTTTATTTTGGTGCCACACTGGGTGCTTATTTAATTCCACACACTGGGTGTTTGTTTAATTCCAAGTCAGCCAGGCCTGGACAGAGCAGAGATGTGTTTTTTAAGAAAGATGCTCTACATCATAACACACAATATTCTCCTTTCCTGACCCAGATATGGGGAAACTGAGAGGCATTTTAAAAACTTTTATTCAATTTAGACTAACAACAGAAGGGCTGTGATAACTGCACCCCTCAAATCCTTCCTCCTGACCAGAGAGCTCAGGACCAAACCTTCTCCTGCCCCAGGCAGGCAGGGATTTGGGGAAGGGAAGGATTTTGGTAGGAAAACAGGATCTCTGTGACCTGCCCACCCTCTGTGCACCCAATGTGACACCAAAATAAACCCAGCAAGGCAACAGTGCCTGATAAAGCCCACAGGGAGGGGTAACCTGTGACATCCAAGGAATGTAACAGGTGAAAATTAAATGTATGGAGCAATTAAAAGCAAATTAAAGTTTGCTGAGCAGCTGAGCTCAGAGCAATAGCTTGAGCACACCACGTCTCACTTCAGGTGACAGCGTTTTAAAGAATTGCCACAGTGAGTGTGAAAGGTGAGGGTATCCTCTGTTCACCATTCCAATCTTCTCTCAAGGGTTGCTGCTGCTTTCTCCTGGTGCCCTGCAGTCCCACAAGCTGCAGGGTCCTTTGGATGTTCAGTGGCCTGAGCACAGGGCTCTGGGTAACCCAGAATTCACAGAATTCACAGAATCCCTGGGTTGGAAGAGGCCTTCAAGGTCATTGAGTCCAACCCATCCCCAACACCTCAACCAAACCCTGGCACCCAGTGCCACATCCAGGCTTTGTTAAACACACCCAGGGATGGGGACTCCACCACCTCCCCGGGCAGCCATTCCAGAACTTTATCACTCTTTCTGTGAAAAACTTTTTCCTGACATCCAACCTGTATTTCCCTTGGTGCAGCTTGAGGCTGTGTGCTCTGGTTGTGTCAGTGCTGCTGGAGACAGAGCCCAGCCCCAGCTGAGCACAGGCACCTTTCAGGAGCTGTGCAGAGTGATGGGGGCACCCCTGAGCCTCCTTTTCTCCAGGCTGAGCACCCCCAGCTCCCTCAGGGGTTCCTCACAGGGTTTGTGTTCCCAGCCCCTCTCCAGCCTCGTTGTCCCCTCTGGATGTGCTCAGTGTCCCAAAGTCCTTCCCAAACTGAGGGGCCAGAGCTGGGCACAGCACTGGAGGTGCTCTGCATGCCCAGGGTGGTGACACACAGGGAATTTGATTTATGTAACACAGCAGGGAAGAACAGAGCCCCCAGTCATCTCTTTTGAGCTGTAAAATGCATCAAAAATTAGCACCAAAATTCACAAAAATTATCACCTCAGTGTGGGTTTTGGGGAGGGATTTTAGACCACTCAGATGTTCACACTTTCCTCATCAATTGTCCCCTCTTGGAAAGGGAACACAGAGCCCTTGGAGGTTTTATTTGACTGTAACATTCAGCACAATGCTGCTGTTTCTCTGCTCTATTGCTCTGTTGAGCTGTTCCATTAATGGGATGGCTTAAATTCTGTTTCTCTCATTTTAAATCCAGTGCATTAAGCTTAGCATTAAAATGTTGCTATTCCAGACAGAAATATTAGATATAATTTTGATATCCATTTTCAGAAATAAAAAAAAACCAAAACAATGGGGCTATTCATTTTATATCAATGGGTCAGCATGTCAAGAAGCCATAAATGTTTTCAATTACTGTTCTTTTCTTGCAATATTTACAGCATTATATTGCAGACAGGAGATAATTGATTTATATGCAATTGAATATTTATTCATAATATTTTTGTTACTGACTTGGTCATCACACTCATTGTAAAATCTTCAAGCAAAGCCAGGTTCTGGTGCTGGTCCCACCCCTCAGCAGGACAGGGATGGGGTCCATACAGACTTTAGGAGCAGGGTCACATCTCTCTGTCCCCCAGATCCTCACCCTGTTTTCCTGTTCCTATAAAGTCCCACCAGGACCACGCATCAATGCAGAACCAAACCCAACCACCATATCCCTCTGCAGAGAAATATCCATGCTTTTAGAGAAGGGATGATTGAGAGGATTAAATATGATTTACAGAGTTAAACACAAGATTATAATCTTTAGAAATGCTGTAACAATTATATAGGTCAAAACCAGAGATAAATCAGAGAGTAATTTTAAAAAAACTTAACCGAGCAACCAAAACATCCTGCAACAAGACACTAAACTCATTAAAATATTAAGTAAATCTTCATTATGCATTGCTATGGATATTGAGGGGGTTTATTGCTAAATCAGGGTGTGCTGTCTGCACAAAACCTCCAAAGTTGAGACCAAAGCTGAGATATCCATGGAAAATCTGTTTCCTACAAGGCCCTGAGGGTTTCTGAACGAGGAGAGAGCTTGAGGCAAAGTTCACCTCCAGAGCTCACGTGCTGGCCCCGTACAGACACATTTCCCTCTTCATTTTGCAGATTTTCTGTGGCTCCCACTGCTGCTTTGGCCAGGGTGCCAGTTTGGTTTGTGTTTTGGTCCGTCTGGGCCTGTTTGTTTTATCCTCCAGAGCATTTCAAATCCCAGCTCGTATTTTTGGATCGGCCGCGCGGTGACAGCAGCGTTGGCTTCCTTCCCCCCTCCATAAATAAAGCTTCAGAAAAACCAGCATATGACAGAGTATTTTCTCGTGGCCTGTGCTATGTAAACCCCCTGGGAGGGCTTGAGGAACACAAACACATTTTCCAGGGACAGCAGCTGCAACGGGCAGAGCTGTGAGCCCCAGCCATTGTCCCCAGCTGTCAGCACGTGGCATGATGTCACCAGGGCTGGTGGTGGCACACGAGGTGATGACAGGCGCTCGGCAGCACCTTGGACACTGCTCAGCTTGTTTGCATCTTTTTACGCCTCATTTCTGATTTCTTTCCAGGGCTGAAGCTGCTGGTTAAGGGGCAGCCAGCCTGAAAAGGGTTTTGATCCCAAATCTCTCCATTTTGGGGCTTGCAGGGTGGAAATGCTGAGGGGTGGGTGAAGTTTTCCAGCAGTTATTTGAGAAGGTGCCATGCAGCTGCATTTCTCTCCACAGAGAAAAGCAAGGCACAGCTTCCCAAAGAAATTTCTGGGAATGGCAGCTCTGAACCTCAGAGAAAGACAAAAACAGTTCTTATCTCATTTACTGCTCCTGTAGTGGTTCTAAAACAACTTTGTACTCCTGTCTTCTTTTAAAACAAGTAGAATGCATTGTGGAAGATTGTTTACCCGAAAAGAATTAGTAATTAGATTATAGTGTGAGTGTTTTGATTCACTGACCAATTAAATCCAAGAGTGTTTGTCAGGAGTGTTGGCTGACAGTCACAAAATTCTAAACAATTGGGTGCTTATTTATATCCAGTGTAATATAGTATAAAACAATATAGTATTATAGTATAAAATAATATAGTAAAATAAAGGAATTAATTAAGCTTCTAATAAGATAGAGTCCTCCTCATCTTTCTCCCTTCATCAGGCTTGCCCTGCATTTCTGATGGTCCCACTGGTGAGAATTTGGGATATGGAGAACCCATATCTGCTTTAGTGACCAAATATGAAAGCGATGCTCAGGAAATGCTCAGTTCCTCAGCACATTTGGTGTCCCAGGAGACCCCAACAACTCCAGTGACCAAGAGAAAATTCCCCAGAGGAACACACTGAGAAATATTTGCATTTTTGGTCAGGGTGAACGCTGTCTCTGCATTGCTCCTTGGATGGAATATGCCACTAGAATATAAACTGAAGAGAAAGTTTTAACAGTCCATGAAATATGCTGAAAAAGCACCTTTTAAAAGCTATAATTTAAAAAATCAAGACCTACTTAATTCCCTCCTAAAACTCTTGGATGAAGTTCATGAAGTGTAGAGAAAAAGTCCAGTTCTTGGTGTTTTCTCTCATTAATTTAGATTTGGAGCCTTCCTTAAAGAGACTCACCCTGTATCTCTTCCAGCTCTTTTTTGCAACTGTTTTTTCATGCTTGTTTTCCACTGCTGACTCTGTTTCTGATAATTTTCAGATGTTTAAAGGATTTGAAAAGCTCAAGGATGTCCAGTATGTCTACACCCCTTTTGATTCATCACTCTGTGGAGTGAAACTAGAAGCCAACAACAAAAAACAGTACCTTCTAACAGGTAAAATGGAGCAAAAAAATCAATGTTCCTGGTGATTCAGAAGTGGCTGCTTGGAGTGAATTTGCTAAAATATGCAAAGGAATGCATTTGTGTATTAAATACAAGCACAACAGGATGTAAAAACTGTGTTCAGCTCTAGTTTTAGTGCGACCTGATGCATTTTCCACCCTTCCTGCAGCACTCTTAGAGCAGTTCCAAAGGAAGGGAAATTCAATAATCAGTAAATAGAAGGAATTTCGATTCAGTATTTGCCATTATTATTTGATTAAAACCAACAGTACTGATTTTCCTAGGAATGCAAAGGTGCATAATGAGAAAACACCTGCCTGTGTGTCTGCAGGCCTGGGGTTCCAAGTAACTACACATTTTTCTAGACACTCCTAAAATCCAGTTTAACTGCATTTGCGTCCACCCCTTGCTGGCAGACTGTCAACATCTTTAGGAAAAATATCCTTCTTTAATCTTTTACATCCATCCAGCATGCAATTAGGGGAACATTCTCTCTCTGTTATAATTAAATTAATTAAAAAAATTTAGAGTATGACTAATTTGGTGCAATTAGTTAAAAGCTCAAGGTGTTTCTTCCACTTCTAATATTTAGAAAACACTTCTTATTGCTTTGATTTCTTGTGTTTTCCATGCTGCAGGCCAAATTTTAAGTGATGGCAAAGTGCTGATCCACTTGTGCAACTACATTGAGCCGTGGGATGATTTATCCTTGTCTCAGAAAAAGAGCCTGAACCAGAGGTACCAGATGGGCTGTGGCTGCAAGGTGAGTGCTGAGCAGATAAATGGAAATAAACACGATTTATTCCCAGTTTTGAGAATAAACCTCAGTTCAGAGGAAGCTGCAAGCTGAGTGCAGAGCAGATAGATGTAAATTAACAGTATTTATTCACATTTTTGAGAATAAAGCCCAGTCAAAAGGAAGCTGCAAGATGAGTGCCGAGCAGATAGAAATAAATAAGCACCGTTAATTCCCATTTTTGGGAATACCTCCAGTCCAAGGGAGGCTGCAAGGTGAGTGCAGAGCAGATAGATGTAAATGAACACTGTTAATTCCCATTTTTGAAAATAAAGCTCAGGTCAGAAGAAGCTGCAAGGTGAGTGCAGAGCAGATAACTGTAAATAAACACTATTTTGGAGAATAAACCTTGGTTCAGAGGAAGCTGCAAGGTGAGTGCAGAGCAGATAACTGTAACCAGCGCCTGTTTGTTCACATTTTCGGGAACAACCCCAGTCCCAGGGAGGTTGCAGGGTGAGTGCAGAGCAGATAGGTGTAAACAAGCCCCGTTAATTCCCATTTTTGAGAATAAACCTCTGTTCAAAGGAATCTGCAAGGTGAGTGCAGCGCAGATAGACGTAAACAAGCACGGTTAATTCCCGTTTTTGGGAACACCCCCAGTCTCAGGGAGGCTGCAAGGTGAGCGCAGAGCAGATAGACATAAACAAGCCCCGTTCATTGTCGTTTTTGGGAACACCCCCGGTCTGAGGGAGGCTGCAAGGTGAGCGCAGCGCAGATAGACGTAAACAAGCACGGTTAATTCCCATTTTGGGAACACCCCCAGTCTGAGGGAGGCTGCAGGGTGCTGAAGGGCAGGTGTCTCCCCAGATCACCACGTGCTACTCGGTGCCCTGCTCCATCACGGCGCCCAACGAGTGCCTGTGGACGGACTGGCTGCTGGAGCGGCGGCTGCAGGGCCACCAGGCGCGCCACTACGCCTGCATCCGCCGCAGCGACGGCACCTGCAGCTGGTACCGGGGCGGGCCGCCCCCCGAGAAGGAGTTCATGGACATCAGCGAGCCCTGAGCGCCCAGCGTTCCCTAGAGCACCGCCCTGGGAGGCTCCTTCCATCCCACCCGCGCGTGCCCGGCCTAGAGACCAGCGCCGCGTCCCCAAAGGGCCCGTGGGGCTGGCACCGCTGCAGGGCGAGGGACAAACCTCCTGCGGGCACCTGCTCTGCTCTGTTATGCTTTGCACAGAGGGCTGGCAGCGTCCTCCAAGGCACAACAAATCCCCTTCTTGCCAATATGAATGTACGAGAATAAATTTTGCCAGAATTTTGCCAATACGAATGTTCGAGAACAAAAATTTTGCCAGAATTTTGTCAATTTCACCAATGTGAATGTTCAAGAACAAAAATTTTGCCAATACGAATGTTCGAGAACAAAATTTTGCCAGAATTTTGCCAATACGAACGTTCAAGAACAAATTTTGCCAATATGAATGTTCAGGAACAAAATTTTGCCAGAATTTTGTCAATTTTGCCAGTATGAATGTTCAAGAACAAAAAATTTGCCAGTATGGATGGTTGAGAACAAATTTTGCCAGAATTTTGCCAATACAAATGTTTAAGAATAACTTTTGCCAGAATTTTGTCAATATAAATGTTCAAGAACAAAAATTTTGCCAGAATTTTGTCAATTTTGCCAATATGAATGTTCAAGAACAAAAAATTTGCCAGTATGGATGGTTGAGAACAGATTTTGCCAGAATTTTGCCAATATGAATGTTCAAGAACAGATTTTGCCAGAATTTTGCCAATATGAACGCTCAACAACAAATTTTGCCAGAATTTTGCCAATATGAACGTTCAAGAACAAATTTTACCAGAATTTTGCCAATTTGAATGTTCAAGAACAAATTTTGCCAGAATTTTCCCCCCTGTTTTGATCTCCTGCAGGTTAAGAGCTCCCCGTGTTTTATTCCAAATCTTTCCAATGAACTACAGAATGTTTTATAGAACTATTTTTTTTCTGTATGAAAGTCTTGGATATGAAAGAATTATTGTACAGTGTATATGTAAAGTATTATAACAATGTGCTATTAAAAAAAAAAAGATTCACAAATATTTCCTTATGTGTTTAATTGAGTTGAACACTTCTGTGATTAAAACAATCTGTGCTCCACTTTTTGTACTTTCCTTATGTCACAGCTTCCTTCATCCACAGAGTTGTAACTTCCATTGATAACTAAATTAAGAAACAGCCTTGATAATCAAAACCCCCTTCCCAAGTCAGCATTCCTATGGACTAACCACACCTTGCTGAAGGAAAAACCAGATTTTTAATCCATGGGTTAAAGCAGTAATCCATGGATTTAAGTTTTTCACAGAACAAATGTCAAGCCCAAATCATGACAGGCTAAAACTGCTCAGAACTACAAAAACCACGTCCATCCTCAGGGCAGCTGCAGCCCTTACAACCTCCCTAAACACATCACCAGTACTTGTACCCCAGCACTGTAAAACTTTAGAAACTCACCTGAAAACACATGCAGTAAATATTGCATAACTCACACTGCAACGATTTCTGCAAGCTCTCAGATATTTGACCCTGTTTAATAGGATTTCATTGTTTTTCATTCATGAGCACCCACCATACCCTGCCAGTGAATTTGGCTGCCTGTGAACTCAAACTAGAGAAGGGTTACAGCACATTTTGCCTGTAACTTTTTTAGTGTCATAACTTTCCTGAACTGGTGACTGGAGTTAGTAACTAATCCTTCACACATGCATTAAAGTTTATAAAAGTAATTCAGTCCACAGTGGTGAAACTTTGGGAAGTGTAAATGCCAAAGTCCAGACTATTTGTGCCCCAGAAAATAGGGGCAGAGCCCTCAGGAAGGATGGGAATCTCCAGTAGTTGCCTTTTCTGACAGATTTTACTATCTAAAGGACAGGTTTGGAAACATTCTTCTAAAACAGATTTACTTTTTCTGTGACTAAGTTTATACATTTCCAGTGAAATGCAAATGGTGCAAGGCCAACAGGAAAATGTGTCATTATCCTTTGAGGAATAAGTGTCCCTCAATACATAAAAGCCAGTGTTTCACTTTTTATTTACTAGAAATCAGTCTGGCTCTTTTAATTTACAACACTAAATTAAAACCATATCTATGTGCTGCCAAACGTAAAGCCCAGTTTGTTTTCTGCTTTAGACAAACCAAAAAACTTCCTAGGCACTAATAATTTGGACCACAGACTAACATAAATGAAACAAAAAATAATAAAAAAGCTACATTTCTTCCAAAAAATAATTGACATTGCAGTGACAGTATTGGCAGAGCTATTTACTGACAGTGCTGTGCATTTATATTATTAATTTCCAGAAAGATTCAAAGCCAGGCCTTATTTCCTCATGTCAGATCAAACCAATACCTAGAGAAGCCCACAGAGCTTAATAACCTCAAAGGTTAAAATTCAATGGTTAATATTCATTGGTTAATATTCAATATCAGTCCTGTAGCATTTGTCTCCAAATCCATTTTGATGGGATGGTGCCTTTTGGATAACAGCAAACAGATATTTTCTGCTTTTTAGCTCCCCAGAGCTCTGGTCCTATTTCAGTTTTACAGTAATTAGACCTGAACTGAACCTCACCCAGCCCAGATTGCCTTCTCTGGGCATCCTGCACAAAGAAATGCTTTCTCTGATATTTATGGACAGACTGTAGTACAAAGTGCATGCCACAATTAGTTTTTAAAAATTTCCTGGTTTTCCTGCTTTAAAATATCCCTCATGAGGTGTTTCACAAGGAAGGTCTGCCTACTTTAATTTCTGGCTGAGCAGAATTCTGCCCAAACTTCCCACAATGGATGGTACCAAGATTTATTGTTTTTCCCTCATATCAATAAATGTGGCAAGAAAAGCTTTACAAAACCCAGCTCAGAATGAGATTTCACTTTCCCTGAGGAAGACTCTCAAAAGCCTTGACTACAACGTGGCATTCTGAATACGTTATTTTAATATCAGGATTTTTACTGTAGTGGCATTGATACCTTATCAACAGCAGATTCTTTTTACAACGTTTTCTTTTTACTTCTTGAAACTGTGTTTGTGTTACATGAGAGGGTGGAGCAGAAATACAGCCTGGCGCAGCAATTTAATTTAATTTGAAAATGGCTCACATGACTTTTGGTGAGAGCAGGGAAAAGAAGAGAGAAGGGAGTCTGTATAGGTGAACAGGGGAAAAAAATCACCACCTGGAATATTGCTGGTGTTTCCTCAACATTCCAGGTAGGTTTTAATTAAATTGTTGAGCAATTATTTTGGAAAATCCGCGTGGTTTTTGCAGAGAACAGAGGAGGTGGGAATGCAGTGAAATAAAGAGAACTAATTACTGAGGGAAAGGCTGTAGGTATGACTCAGCCAGCAATGAGTTCAAAAGCCTCACAGCGTTTTTTGTGATCAGCCTGGGATGAATGTTTCTGTTTCCAAAAGTGTTTCATTAAAGCAGCTCTGTTTTTACACAAAAGAATGGAATCTTTGTTTATTTACCTTGCATTGCCTAAAGCCTCAGCACAAACCAGCAGAGGATGAAAGGAGCACCTCTGGCACGCTCAGCTGACCCTCAGTTCCCAGAGAGGGAATCTGGGGCTTTTCCCTCTCCCCACATCCCCCCTGAGCTGCTTTGCACTGGAGGGAGGGACAGCTCCAGGTTCCCATTTGGAGAACAAAAAGGGAAGGAAAAAAAGCAGGAGGAGCACCAAGAAAAATATTTAAAACTGTAATTGCCAAATTCTGCATCAACAAATGCCAGTGAGGCCAGCTGTTGATAAAGCGATGAGAACCCAAAACAAAATAACACGATACGATTTCAGTGCAGCATCAGAAGACTCTGATTTCCAGATCATCTTACAACCCACTCCAGAAATTCAAACAAAATGTTGTCTTGTACCACATAGCCTGATTATTTCCCAAGCCACAAAGTTCCAGATGCTTTCTTTGGGAGGAATAAAACCAAACAAATGAGTGTCATCGCAGGCAGCTCTTGCAGCAGCTCTGAGTGGCAATGCAATACCCAAATGGATTCATTTTCTCTACATTACCATTCATTACCATAGAAATATGTAAAAAAATTACTTGGCTGTGGAAAATGACATTCAAAAGTTCAAAAAATAAGAAATAACTTATAAGTTTTGACTTTAATGAGCAATGTAGAGGAATGGAGACAGGGAAAACCACTTACAGGGTTGCTACACTCAGAAAAAATATGCCATATAAACTTCTAAGTCTGAAACATTAGTTCTTGCCCCCAAAATGAAATGTTCTCTGTTTCTATGGACTGCAGTTTAGCAATGCACCCAAAAGTTATGCTTTTTTCAACAAAATTACAGCCAATCTCAAGTTTGAAGGATCCCTTAGGGGCCATTGTGTCCCACTCCCTGCTCCTCACTGCTGCCTAAAACTGAACCACAGCCTAAAACCATCACCCAGGTGCTCCTTGGACTCTGTCAGGCTCATTTGTGTTATTTTCTGTCTGTGGAGCACTGGGAATCAGCGTTAGCCCAGGTACCTGAAGATCACAAGCCACAACCAGCCTGGTTTTGGCTGAGCTCAAAGCTCTGCATTGCCCAGTGCATCCCCTCCAGTGACAGCACACATGGTGAGTGCACCAGCAAGGACAACACTGGGGGGAAAACCACCCATGGGAGTGACTGCTGCACTTCCAGAGCTGTTCAGTGTCTTTTTAAGCATTTAATCTCTCGGAGATCTGCAGCTGGGCAGCTGAAAAGTGACCACTGTGCCTTGTGAGTGCCCTCCAGCTCACCATCACAGTGATTTCAAGGGCTCACCCTATCCCACCCCCTCCCAAAACTGCCAAAAAGGCTTTTGGAGCATGCAGTGAATGGGAGAAGGGAATTGTGCCCCCCAGTCCTGGTTTTGGAGGCTCAGGGAGCAGGTTTAGCCCTGCTGCTTGCACCTACCATCTCCTTGTGGTTTGGGTAGAACGTCTGCTCGATCAGAGGGAACTTCTCTGGGCCCAAAGATTTGTAGACAGACACCAGCTGGGCAAACTGCAAAACAAAGCAGAGCAAAACAGAGCTCAGGAGAGGAACCACACTGTGCCCACATGAGCTCCTACTCAGGACATTTTGCTTCTTGTCTGGGGTGTTTGATGAACTCAGCAGATCCAGGGGTGCATCCCCTCTCCTCCTCCTTCTCCTCACACAGCCCTTCAATGCACCCAAGCTGGGACTCCATGTACAGACCAACACAGAAAAACACCTTGAGGAGTTAAACCCTCACAGGTACAGGAGATGAAATAACGGGAATACTGGATTTCAGATATCTCATTGTCTGTATGTTGGAAGATGATTCAGTGATGATAAAATCATTACAATTTTGCCTTTTCTGTTCTCTTAAGCCTAAAGCCCAGGCATATTTACCTCTTAAATATTTACCTTTTCTGTCCTCTTAAAGCCCAGGCATCTTTACCATTCATTTAGTGGCTGGCAACTCCCTGGCATTGATTTGGCAGTGCTGGCAAAGAGATAAAATTCACTGTGCCAGGCTAACAGGGCAGGTGAGGAACAAACTGGAGAAGTTTCATCTCCCAGGCTGCAGCCATGAGCCATTCCCACATGGCCATCCTTGGATGGGGTGATTTAAACTGCTCCCTGTTATGCCAAACCTATTCAGGTTTTCTACTGAATTTTCTGATATAAAAAATTGCCATTCTTGTCCCACTACCAAAGATGAGGATGATTTAAAGTGCTCCCTCTTAGGCCATTCTTAGTCATGTTTTCTATCAAATATTCTGATATAAAACGTGGCCATTCTTGCCCCACCACCAAAGGTGGGGATGATTTAAACTGCTCCATGTTATGCCATTCCTACTCGTGTTTTCTATCAAATATTCTGATATAGCATGTGACCATTCTTGCCCCACCATCAAAGTTGAGGATGATTTAAACTTCTCCCTGTTTTGCCACTCCTATTCATGTTTTTTTACAGAATATTCTGATATAACACCACATGTTATATCAGAATATTCTTGTCCCTCTGCCAAGGATGGGGATGATTTAAACTGCTCCCTGTTATGCCATTCCTACTCATATTTTCTATAAAATATTCTGATATAACATGTGGCCATTTTTTGCACCACCATCAAAGGTGGGTCTGATTTAAGTTGCTCCTTGTTTTGCCATTCCTGTTCATGTTCTCTGTAGAATATTCAGATATAAAACATGGCCATCCTTGGATGGGGATAATTTAAACCGCTGTAATGCCAATCCTATTCATATTTTTTACAAAAAAATATTCTGATATAAAACCATGTGTTATATCAGAATATTCTTGCCCCACCAGCAAAGATAAGGATGATTTAAACTTCTCCATGGTTTGCCATTCCTACTCATATTTTCTATAAATATTCTGATATAAAACATGGCCATTCTTGCCCCCTCCACCAAAGATGGCAATGATTTAAACTGCTCCTTGTTATGCCAATCCTATTCATGGTTTTTATAAAATATTCTGATATAACACATGGCCATCCTTGGATGGGGGTGATTTAAACTGCTCTCTGTTATGCCATTCCTACTCATATTTTCTATAAAATATTCTGATATAACACGTGGCCATTTTTTGCACCACCACCAAAGATGAGGATTATTCAAACTGCTCCCTATGATGCCATTCCTGTTCATTTTTTCCTATGGAATATTCTCATATAAAACATGGCCATTCTTGCTCCACCACCAAAGATGGGGATAATTTAAACTGCTCCCTGTTATGCCATTCCTGTTCATGTTTTCTATCAAATACTCTGATATAATATTCTTTTTAAGCTGCCATGCCACCTCCTGCCTACCTGTACCCTGGACTGCGGCAGCTTCACACGGAACATTGACGTGTAAAACTGGAGAACTCTCTATGAAATAGGGGTGGCTTTGGGGCTGTTCTCTGTGTTTGCTGAGCAGATCCCTCTCCTCGGGTGACATCTGGGAGAGGAAATCCCCCTGAGCCCCGGGTGAAAGGTTCCAGGGAGCAGGAGGAGGCTCTGGCAGCCCGAGGGCAGAGCGGTCCCAGTGATGTCCCTGTGCCAGCATGGGACATCCACAACTCAGCACAACGCTCAATAGTGGGATTTGCTGCTTGCAAACAGCACAAAAAGCACAGAACAATACAACTCTGTCCATAATGCAGATAAAATACCTGCTCTGAGGGGAGGCTCGGGGGGCAGGGAGAGCAAAAAACTGTTTAAAGGGAAAAAAAAAACCTCGTGAAAGCTTTGCTTGCATTTCCAGCTGGCTGAGAGGACTTGTTTAATTTAGTGGTGTTTATTTGGGTTTGGTAAAATACATCTTTAAATTTGGAAGGCCAGTGGAAAATACCTTAATGATGAGCAGTCCTCACCAAAAGCCTGAGGAATTGGAGCTGGGTTGTGGGCTGTGCAAACCAGGCCTCAAGGAAAGGAAATATTCTCACAGCTACCAAAATAAGGTGGTTTGTGAATAGGATTCCTGACAACTTACTCAATATTTCAGCTCTGATGCAAGAGCCAAATTCCAAATTCCACAAGAAAATACTGACCATTAAATACATGATTTTTGCCAAGCAATTGTTGGGTTAAAATAAATTTACCGATCTTTAAGTAAAAACCTCCAAAGAAAAATAAAATCATATGATTGTGTTTCCTGTGTTTCTTTCCCTATTTTCTTTTCCATTTTCACTGGAAGGGAGAGGAAGACACCGAGAAAATGGCATTTTTGTAGGGGTTGTGTCATTTATGCAAGAGGTAAAAAAGTTGTAATTGGGATTAATTGCTGGCAAATGCTTGTTTGCTTAAAATAATATACTATCAAGCACAGATAACAGACATAAAGAAGAATTTCATTTAAGTTTTAATGACCTTCTATCCATTTTAAGTGGGATTTGGATTACATATTTTTATATTTTCCTTTTCAGCAGCTGAACACCAGTCCTGGGCAGAAGCATCATCTTTTTAGATGATAAATTACTAAATTATCTAATCCAATGTCAAATGTTTACAGACATGGGAAGTTCATGAAATAGGAAATATGAAGAGAGCCACTGAAGTATTTATATGGATATCAAAACCCATAATCATCTGAAAAACCCCCAACTCCTAGAATTTAGTATTTCTGCAGAAGTCATTTTTACATCTTAAGAAAACAACAAGAGAGTGGAAAAAAGTTCTCAGTTTAGCAAGCTGAATTTACTTCTCATTTTCCAATTTTGTATCTTATTTTCAGACAAAAAGGGATATCTTCAGGTACCTGTGGGCTTACAGTTTGCAGATTATTATTTTAAAAGGGAAATGCTTGGGCTTTGTAGCATTTGTTGTAATGTCAGCTCTTTCCTAGTCAGGATAAAATCCTTCCACACCCAGAATTGTTCCTTTATAACAGAACAGGACATCTGTGCTTTTTCTCCTCTCCAACAAGGTGTGACACAGAGAAGAAATATTTAGTCAAAAAAACATTTATTCCCTTTGATTTTGCATCAAATCTTTCTGGGGTTTCACCACCCCAAGAGTGGAACTCTACATTTGACTGCACAGATCGTGCTGTAACCAAGAAGGAGCTACCAAAAATCCCTTTTCTGTCCTCATAAGGAGACAGATAAATCCTTTGCTTGTCACCCTTGAGGAGTTAAATTGTGCTTAATTATATCTCTGCCTCCTCTGAGGGGCTGGGGTTTGTTCCTGAGCAAACCACACCAAGTCCTCCCTCGAAGACAATCAGATATGATATTCAAAATTACAATTCCTGCAGATGGTGCTGCCTCTAATTCCAGAAAGCTGCCAATCCCTCTGGCCAGGCTGCAGGATTTGTGGCACTGCCCCTTCCAGTGGGGAATTTCCTGGGATGTAGGAATTTAGTAGGATTTTAGCTCCAGGAATGGCATCTCCCTCTCCTGTTCCCTGGGTGAAATACCAAGCTGTGTTTCGTGTCAGGTACATACAGGCAACGTGTGTATTTGTCATTGTGATATGTGTGGAAACCGACCATGGGACAGTTATAAAGACGAATTCTAACAATAACTGAGGAAATTAAAACACAGAAAAAAGCCTTTGAACCCATCTTTTGTCTGCAATTTACCTTTATAAGTCTTAAGTTTATTTAGGAGCATTTGAATTAAAGCGTTAAGGATGTTGCTGTTTGACAGGCACTTTCTGCTTGTAGCTAAGCCTTAAAGAGTTTTGCAATATTAACCTTTTGAAGTATAATTTTAGAATATTGCTTGTAGTAAGGATCTTGGAAACTATAGCTTTAGAATATAGAAAAAGGAAGCATGCTTATCTCAGGCCTTAACAAAACAGTGAAAAGCAGCTTGAGAAAGGAAGATGAAGATAAGGGTTAATAGTTTTGACCAAGGGAAGCTGGACATAACTGTCATGAGATTTATAGTTCTTGCAGTTAAACGTTGGACCCACATCTGGAGAGCTGGACCTCACCAGATGGGATACTTCTTCCTTCTTTTGGAAACTGGACAACCACCACCCGGGAGACTCCTTTTCTGGGATACATCCTCAGAAAAATTAAATCACAATAGTGTATAGAATTGTGACATAAACATCGGGAATAGAAACTGCTGATGAGTAAAAATTGGGAATAGAAACTGCTGAGAAAGCTTATGAGTACCTCTCTAAATATCAATAAGTCTCAACTGTCGGTGTGCAGTGGGAGGGAAAACTTCCCCCACTGTACCCAGCACTGTATTGCTCATACTTTACTGTATTAATTAATAAATTGATTGCTGCTGGAATATTGGCCTAGTCAAACTTCTCATTTATAACAGAGATTTCCCCTTTTTGAGGGTTCAATACCTGCCCTCTCTACAAGCTGAGAACTCCAGCTGCCCATCTGCTGCTTCATGGGAGCTGAAACCATGCCCAGATGCTCTGGGCAGTCTGTTACACCCACCCAGAGGAGCTGGAACTCTCTAGGAGCTCAGAAATGGGGAAACTTGGATGGGTGAACACTTCTTCAACCCGGTACATTAAGAAAAAAACCACTTTCACCTGAGATTTAACTCATCTCTGGCTGCTGTAAGGCGTGGGCTCATCTTAAGAGTGAAGAAATCCCATAAAATAAAAAAAAAAAAATCCACTTTTCCTCTGGATGTCCAGCTATAAACCTGCCTCCTTCAAAATGCACTAATGAGGATCAGAATTTGTGACTGAATTTCCTGAAGTTATTTTTTTCAAATTTCTGGTGTGATCTCAGTGTTCACAAGGGATGGAGGCCTCTGCCATGGGGTTTTCCCTTTCCATGCACAAAGGGAAGGTCCCTTTGCCCCACAGTGACCTGCACAGGGCCCCTGGGGAGTCTGGAGGTTTGGTTTGCATTGTGGGCTGGTTATGTTACAATTATAGGGATTTAACAAAGAAAATGACACACACACACACACACCAAATAAAAAAAAAAAATTAGCAAAGACATTGACTTCTTCATCTCTTCAGATGGCAACCAGGAGAAATGACCTGAAGTCCATTTTTAGGCTGAAATGCCCCTTTTCAGGCTGAAATGTCCCTTTCCAGGCTGAAATATCCATTTTCAGGCTGAGGCTCAGAAATGTGGCTGCTCACTCCAATAAAGGCTGAGTTATCCCGTGAGAGATGAATCACAAAGAGGGGTCCTTGGAGGCCAAGAAACTGAGACACAAACATCTGAGACCCTTCAGAGGGAGGAGGAATGGAGCAGCTCTGTGGAAAGGGCTGGAAGGACATGTTTGACACATGTTCTCTGTAGGAGCCGATCCACTTTGGCCAAGATTTTTCACTATATCTGCACTTTAAACACATTGTCTGTACTGTATTTTAATATTATATTACTGATTTTTTGATATTATTATTATTATTATTATTATTATTATTATTATTATTATTATTATTACCTGGGAAGCATCTGTGCTACCTCTTTGTGCCCTCCATGTGCCTCTTTGTTGAGATTGGTGAACATTTCCTCCCTTACACTCGAGCAAACCCTGGATGCCTTTCCAGAGGGCTGAGTTCACCCAGGTTTGATTCCTCACAGGAGGATGGAGGGGAGCAGACCCTGCCTGCAGCTGACGCCCTCCTCTGCCAGCAGGAGCTGACACACAGCCCTGTAAATTGTGTTTTAAGGCTTACAAGCAAATATTGCATTCAAAATAAGCAAATATTGCTTCAACCCAAAGTACGTGCACTTGTAGCAATTAAATAGAACTACTGTCAGTATGCTCGTGCTTATTGACAAAAAAAACTTATAAAATAAGTTGTGACATTAAGTTCTTGGTCTGCTGCCTAAAATGTGGGCTAATAGCATATTCCCTTTGTCATAACCATGTAATGAAGCTAATGCTAAAAAATAAAACAACTCAGAACACATTCCTAGCGGTCCTGTCCTATTTGTAATTTGTACACAGCCCCCAACCAACAGTACCCAAAGCCCACCCAGACCTTGACACTGCCACTGAAGGGTGAAACAGCTCCTACAAATCAGGGGGAGATGGGAACTGGAACAGAACTCAGTGCTCCTCCAGTGGTTTTCATCAGTGATGAAGAGAGAGACAGGGATTTGGTGTGATGGTCGAAAAATCCCAATTTATTGTGGAGTACCACTGCTTATATACTTATTCTGGGAAGACTAGTAATGCTTTACTACAGGGATTGGGTTAATCATCACATGAACAAATTTATACATTTTAAACATCTCTTGCCTGCAGAAGTCTGATGTAATTTTGTTTTTCCTGGTAAACCACTCTTGTGGTGCTGTTTGAGAGTCCCCAGGACTAGGTGAGAGATGAGAGTCTTGACTCTATGTTTCAGAAGGCTGATTATTATATTATATTATATTATATTATATTATATTATATTATATTATATTATATTATATCACATTACATTATATTACATTATATTACATTACATTATATTATATTGATATACTAAAACTATACTAAAAAAAGAAAAAAAGAAACATCAGAAAGTTAAAAAAAAAATTAAAAACCTGTGACAAACTCAGAGCTTGACACAGCTGGCTGTGGTTGGTCATCAAGTAAAACCAATGTACACGAGACCAATCAAAGATGCACCTGTTGGTAAACCATCTCTAGACTACATTCTGCAGCCATCAAATTGTTATTATTTACATTTCTTTTCTGAGGCTTCTCAGCTTCTCAGGAGAAAAATCCTAGTGAAAGGATTTTTCAGAAAATATGTCAGTGACGCCCTCTGATTGAATGCTCTTGCAATCTTGATTTAATCCTCAAAGCTCTGTTTGCTCTTGCCAAGGCATCCTGCTACCAAATCTTTTGGGCTAGTAAGGTCCAAAATCCATCATCTGTCTTGTGTCCCAACATCCCAGTGGTTTTCCAGCAGGACCCAAAGCCAAAGGCAGCACAGCGGGACTGGGAATGCCAGGATCATTTCCACGGACCTGCATGGGGAGTTTCGTGCCACAGGCGTTCCTGAGGCTTTGTAGGGGTCTCATCTCCCCCATGAGATCTGTCCCTGGTGCATTTTCCCCTCAAGCCCGGCCCAGGATCAGCAGCATCTCCCCCTTGCCCTTGGCAGCAGCTGGCATTTCCTCACCTCCTTCCCTTTCTGCTCCCTGCTCACCCTCTGGGGCTCTGGCAGCACCTCCTGGGATGGAGCTGCTCAGCCCCTGGGGCTCTGCTGGCCCTTCCCACTGGGATTTGGGCTGTCTGCTCCAGCTATCCAGAATTTCCAGGGGCATTTCTGGGCTCCAGCACTTCCCCTGCAGCATGAGAGCTGCAATCCGAGAGGCACAGCTCTCCCACTAATCACCATGTCATTAACTGCTGGAATATTTTCACATTAGAATTGCAGCTGATGAGATGCAAACCATTAAGTGCTTCCAGAGGATGCAGAAAAAAAAAGTCTTAAATAAAAACCTCATGCCCTTGGAAGAGCTTCATGAACTGGCTTACAAATTACCAGAGTGCATCCATGAGAGAAAAAAAAAAATAAAAGTTTTCTACAAGAGTTGGAAAAACAGGATTAAAAAAATCCCAAAGAACCAGAAAATGGTCACAGTCAGAGACATAAAAACATCTCCTGGCTTGCAGGGTTGGGCAAGAAGGCATCTGGCAGGGAGAGACACCTTGGCTGGTGGAAGAGGCACTGACAAAATGTGTAAACAGTGAGGGAAGCGAGATTTAAGGAAGACATGAGGATTAAAATGAAGGAAAACAGCCTATGAGCATACAAGGGTAGAACACAGATCAAGACATGCCTGGTGTACAAGAATAAGCAAAAGGTAATCCCATGAAGCCTGGATCCAGAGGCCTTCTGGAGTCCTGTATTTTGGATTGAAAATTTAAAGGAAAAAAGTTGATGGAAGTGAGAGGCTCTGGGGACTCCTTCCTGGGTGCTCTTCAGCAGTGAGAAAATGCTGAAAAAAAAAATTATTCCACTGCTATGGGAACAGGGAGTTCAGTGTTCTGACCAGGGAAACATTTGTGCTGCTGTTTATTTTGATGGTGCTTAAGCACTTCTCAGAGGGGTTTGGGGCTCACAGCAACAGAAGGAGATTTCCTTCTTTGTGGATTTTTTTACAGATGAGGTCCAGTTCAAATAGGAGGTTTCCGTAAAAATACTGAGTTCAGTGACACTTGTAGAGGAAGGAATCAGTGGTGGGTTTCCAGGGTGGGTTCCAGGGTGGGTTTCCAGGGTGGGTTCCAGGGTGGAGATTTCCAGGGTGAAGATTTCCATGTTAGAATTCCATAGTGAATTCCATTGGTGGAGTTGCATGGTGGATTCCCAGTATGGGTTCCCAGTGTGGATTTCCAGGGTGCATTTCCATGGTGGTTTTCCATGGTGGAGATTTCCAGGGTGGAAATTTCCATGGTGGATTTTCAGTGTCGGTTTCCAGGGTGGGCTTCCATGACAGATTTCCAGGGTGCATTTCCAGGGTGGATTTCCATGGTGGGTTTCCATGGTGAATTTTCAGGCCGGAGATTTCCAGAGCGGAGATTTCCACACTGGATTTCCATGCTGGATTTCCAGGTGGACTTCCATGCTGGATGTCCATGGTGGTTTTCCAATGTGGATTTCCATGGTGGGTTTCCAGGGTGGTTTTCCATGTTGGAATTCCAGGGTGGGTTTCCAGAGTGGATTTCCCTGGTGGATTTCCAGGGTGAATTTCCAGGCTAGATTTCCAGAGTGGATTTCCCTAGTGGATTTCCATGCTGGATTTCCAGGGTGGGTTTTCAGAATGGGTTTCCAGGGTGCAGATTTCCAGGGTGGAGATTTCCATGCTGGGTTTCCACGGTAGATTTCCAGTGTGGATTTCCAGGGTGCATTTCCATGGTGGGTTTCCAGTGTGGATTTCCAGGGTGGGTTCCCAGAGTGGGTTTCCAGAGTAGATTTCTAGAGTGGGTTTCCAGGTTAGATTTCCAGCATGGATTTCCAGGGTGCATTTCAATGGTGGTGATTTCCATGGTGGTGATTTCCAGGGTGGAAATTTCCATGGTGGATTTTCAGCATGGGTTTCCAGGGTGGGTTTCCATGACAGATTACCAGGGTGCATTCCCGGGGTGGGTTCCCATGGTGAATTTTCAGGCTGGAGATTTCCAGAGTGGAGATTTCCAAGCTGGATTTCCACGTTGGATGTCCATGGTAGTTTTCCAGTGTGGATTTCCATGGTGGGTTTCCAGGGTGGTTTTCCATGTTGGCATTCCAGGATGGATTTCCATAGTGGATTTCCCTGGTGGATTTCCAGGGTGGATTTCCATGCTGGATTTCCATGGTGGGTTTTCATAGTGGTTTTCCATGGTGGGTTTTCAGAATGGGTTTCCAGGGTGCAGATTTCCAGGGTGGAGTTTTCCATGCTGGGTTTCCACGGTAGATTTCCAGGGTGGATTTCCAGGGTGCATTTCCATGGTGGATTTCGAGGGTGATTTTCCATGTTGGAATTCCATAGTGGGTTTCCAGGGTAGAGAGTTCCATGGTGTGTTTCCAGGTTGGAATTCCATGGTGGGTTTCCAGAGTAGATTTCTAGAGTGGGTTTCCAGGATGGATTTCCAGCATGGATTTCCAGGTTGGATTTCCAGGGTGGGTTTCCAGAGTGGGTTTCCAGGTTGGATTTCTAGGGTAGGTTTCCAGGGTGGGTTTTCATGGTGGATTTCCATGGTGGGTTTCCAGGGTGGATATCCAGGGTGGAGATTTCCATGTTGGGTTTCTATGGTTAGTTTCCAGGGTGGATTTTTTCACTCCTCAGACACCACCAGCCAATCTCTGCTAGGCCCAGCAGGGAAAGCCAGAGGACTCCTTGGGGTGGCTGATGCCCAAACAGGGATTTCACAGCATTTTAAACTGATCCACCCACTAAAAGCACCTCAGAGAGCAGGGGTGGTGCTCACACGCCCCAAAAAGAAACCAGGACACTTTGCATCTGTCTCAGAGGGGGCTGGAGCTGAGGGTGGAAGTGGAATACCCAGGAATGCCAGAGGGGAAGGGCAGTGCTGGTGGGAGCTGTGGAGATGTTGGGGGAGAGCTGCACTGGAGGAGAGGGAGAGGATGGGATGGGGGTTGCCCTGTGGAGCCATCTCCATGGATTTTCCTGGATGGGTGACAGATTCCTGTGTCAGGAAGGGGAGCCTCACCCCCCTGATCCTCCTCAGCTCTGAGTCACCACAGGCACACACTGAAGGAGCAGATATAACCTGGATTTTAACTGAAAAAAAAAAGATTTTCTAAGATAATTTAATAGGGTATATAGCACACAGGTTTCCTTTGTAATTATATATTAAGATTGCACAAGAAATCAAATTTTATTTCCATAATCTGGCCTTCAGGTGTGGTGTGGATATTTGCCTTAACTGAGCACAAAAAGAGATTCTGAGTCTCTACTGTAGCAGAACCAGCAGATCATACAAAGGACTTGAACCCCAGCTTTGCAGTCCTGCTTTGATATTAACTTACAGCCTCTGTTTGAAAAGAGTTTCTTCCACTAGAAGGTAAGAAACAGTTAAAAAGTCCATTTGAATTTCCTGCCCCTAGAAATGTCCAATGCAATGCAAGTCTGTAATGGATGTCAGGAATTCCCACTGCTGATTTTTAGTGCAGAGGAGAACAGGGCAGAGTGGCAACAACCCACTACAAAATTCAGGAATGTAGTCCAAAATTCCATTTTTGCTTTCAATTATCCTGATGGCAGTAAATGCTGGTCAAAGCAAAATACTGCCATACTCAGTTTATATATAAAGCACTTGAGAGTGCATGCAAGGAATGATGAATACAGAGCTGAGAGAATTACTGGCTGTGTGGAACAGAAAAATCATCACCACACTGAGATTTATTTATTATTTAAGGATCTCTCTTTTTTTTTATCCAGGAATTTCAAGTGACCTTATTTACTTTAGGAAAGCAAAATCAGCAAGGAAGTCTGGAATATTCCCTTCCTATTCCAAGACTAGATTAAACTAAACCAGCTCTATAAAGAGGTGCAAAGAGCAAACACACTACTAGGTTTAATGTATTTAGATGTCTAGTTATGCATTTAAACTTATAATTTTATTTATGAATTTTGCTCTAGTTCAATGCTCAAACCTGGTATTAAATTGTCTTTTGACCAAAAAGCTCACGTTTTCACCTTCCCTCTGACACAGTTTTGTGAATTTACTTTCAGCTCTTGCACGACAAATCCGTCAACATGTTTTGCTCTAAAACAAGGCAAGGAGAGCAAAATCTTCACTGGCTGACAGGCGATTAAAACAGGTTTTATTCAGGTTTTTTTATTCTTAAGAAACTTCTGCTTGGAGGAAAAGCACCTGGAGATGCACAGGCCTCTGACTTCACTTGAAATCTGTATACCCAATACCCTTTTGTAAATCTAAAATTCCTATGGATAAAGGCCACAGAACTGGCCAGTGGTGCAAATATTTGCTGTTGGGCACATGGAATTTGATACAGAGACTGCCACATGTCATCAAATGGGGCATGCACAGACCTCTGGCTTCACTTGAAATCTGTAAATCCAATACCTTTCTGTAAATGCAAAATTCCTATGGATAAAGGCCGCAGAACTGGCCAGTGGTGCAAATATTTGCTGTTGGGCACATGGAATTTGGCACAGACACTGCCACACATCCCGTGGGGCTGTCCCAGCCCTGCCACCCATGTCCTGGTGTCCCAGGAGCAGCCCTGCCCTGCCTGGGACAGAGGCAGCTCCTGCTGCAGCCCTGGGCAGGGAGAGGGAACTCAGCAGCTCCCTGCAGGGACAGGGCAGGAAAAGGTCCCTGCGCCCCTCTGCCTTCACCTGCCAGGGAGATCAGTCTGGCCACAGGGGCTGGAACCAGAAAGTTCAATGCTGGCCCCAGGTTTGCTCTAGTGGAACACATAAAACCGACTAAAATATCAATTCTGACTGTCCCTAAATGTCTTCCCTGTCTGAGCTGCATCCAGATTGCAGGGCAGCATTCTCCAGCCTTGACCTTTAGGAAAATCCCCTCTGGCATATAAAAGAGAGCAATAACCAGCCAAATTCTATCCCATTGCTCAGCATTATTGTACAAATCTGACTTTTGCTAACGAGCACAGGATTTTCTTACAGTGAAAGAAACATTTAGAATTTCTTTTTTTTTTTTTAAACCCAACATGGAATAGCACTGAAAATCTCCCAGATTTGCAGCAAATAAGTTTTCAAAATGCCTCTCTTCTTGCACACATTCATTTTGTTTGTGGTTTGCTCTCCAGAAGATGCTTTGACAGAAAATTGAATTTCTTCTGCGTGGCTGTGTCTCCCACCAGCATAGCTTCAATAATTTGTGTCAACAGGAAGCTGGAAGGAACAGAGCTCATCTCTTTTTTTCTGCTCCTCCCTGCAGAGCCCTGACAAATGTCCTGCCAGTGCTCCAATCTGTTGCTCAAGATTTTTAAAGTGTAACTGGGAGTGGGAAAAGCACAAGAGAGCAACTTGGAGTAACAGCCCAGAGGAGAAAACAAGGTGGGGAAGAGCACTAGAAAGCATCAAATAGCAAGAAAGGGCAGTTAAAACAGACCTTCCAAGAAAGCAAGGTAAAAATAGAGGAGGTAAATGTCCAGTTAAAGCAGGAAGGTGAAGACAGATAAGCAGAAAAGCATCTACAAAAGAAATGCGAAGCAAAACACAGCACATGAAGTCAGAGTTGTGTAAGCTTGGCAAGAGGAGCAAACCAAGGAAAATATCAACAAACTTGCAAAGAAGTGTTTGGCTGTCTGCTCCCAAACTGAAGGAAAAGAAACAAACAACAACTGTGAGATTTCCAAAACTACCGGCTCTGAGAAAAAAGCCATACCCTGCCTCCCCTCCCAAGGGCTGGGGCTGAGCAAGGAGAGAAATCCTGGCGTAACTGAGTGTTCTGGGGCACTGCTCTAACATGCAAAAGCTCCATTTAATTTCTATATTTCTATAACAATAAATTCCTGCAGTGGGGCAGAGTGGGACATCTGAAGATGCTTCAGCACAAATGGGTTCCCCATCTGGAGCTCTGTGTGAAGAGCACCAGGACCTCCCATCTCTCTTCACACACTCCCAGGTGTCTCTGCCTCCCTCTCTGCCAGCTCCGGCCCTTCCTGGCTGCTCCCTCTGCTCCCCCATCCCTGGAATGCTGGAGCAGAGTGCCAGGAGCGCACCTGGATGGGGCCAAGCTGCTCAGAACCAGCTGCCACCCCTGCAGAGCCAGGCTGGGACAGCGCTGCCCAAGCTCAGCTCTCCTGGGCTCCCCAGATCCCCCAGGGACTCCCTCCACTCCCTCTTCCCTAATACAGACCCCCCCACCACCCTGGCAAGAGCCAGTGAGGGTCACCGAGCTCACAAACGAGCCTTGTGCCCCTCCTAAAGCAGAGGGAATGTGTGATTGAGGCAGCAGCAGGTCCCTGAAGCCCCCAGGGCCCCCCTGCACCTCCCAAGAGAACAGATGTGCAGCCAGCTGCAGGGGCTGGGATGCTTTTCCTGTGCTCTAAAGGAACCAGAGCTGCCCTGGTGGAACTGGGCTGATTTTGGGAGGCTTTTCTTCCTCTTCAGCCATGCACAGCTGCTGTGCACCAGTGCGGCAGCTCTGGGGTCTCTGCAGGCCTGGAAGGTTTAGCACTGTCAGAAGGAAGCTGGAAGCACCAGCCCAGCCCCTGTAATGCCTGAAATTATCACATCACAGGCTGGGCTGAAATAAAACCCAACCCTTTATTCCATCTACAGCAGCCTTGGACACTGAACCTTGGGACAGTGTTCACAGGGGTCCAAGGATGAGGGAAGAGACGAGGATCTGACTCCATGTTTCAGAGGGTTTGATTTATTATTTTATGATATATATTACATTAAAACTATACTAAAAGAATGGAAGAAAGGATTTCATCAGAAGGCCAGCTAAGAATAGAATAAGAAAGAATGAGAACAAAGGCAGCTGTCTCAGACTCTCTGTCCCAGCCAGCTGACTGTGATTGGCCATTAATTAGAAACAACCACATGAGACCAATCACAGATCCACCAGTTGCATTCCACAGCAGCAGATAATCAATGTTTACATTTTGTTCCTGAGGCCTCTCAGCTTCTTCAGGAAGAAAAAAATCCTAAAAAAAGGATTTTTCATAAAAGATGTCTGTGACAGAACCTTGCAGCCCCTGACAGTGAAATCAGAGTTTGCCTGTTTGGTATCACTCAACTCCACCTCCTTGCCTGACTCCACAAATCAGCAAGCTGCTGGACACAGGGGGGTAGGCAGGGAATAAACTGGGGTGTTCCAAAAACACTGCACCCCCATCACCAATATTTGCAACTGAAGCTAAAATCCAGCAAGGTTCAATTGAAGGAAACCCTCCACCAGGCAAGATTCACATCAATCTTTACAAGAATCACGCAAATGGATACCTGCAGGAAGAATAAATTTTTTTTAAATTCAACACAGGACACTGGCAAATCACATTTTGTATGTTTTAATACATGTTTTTTGGTCGTTTTTTAAAAAAATATTATTTTAAAATTTTAAATATTATATTTTATTTTTAATATTAATAATAATATAATATATATGATATGTGATATGATATGATATAATATATAATATGATATAATACATTGTATTATTTTTAACATTTAAAAATATTTTAAAAAGTATTATTTTAATGATGAAATTATTTTAAAATAATTTCAAATTTGAAATAATGGGATTCACCTAATGCTGCAAGCTCTGATATCATCCCCACATTTTGCAGTTCCTTCTGGCCTCCACAATTACTTCACACACCTCCATAGAACCACAGACTCATTTGGGTTGGAAAATCCCCTCTAGGATCACCCAGACCAGGAACCAACCATGACCTTCTAAGTCCACCATTCACCCTTGTCCTTAAGTTCCACATCCACGTGGAACTTAAATCTCAAATCCCCCCAGGGACAATGACATCCTGTACAATGGGAAAGTTTGCATAAAGCTCCTAAGCCTCAGTTAAGGGAAGCCTCCCTTATTTACTGAATGATGTTTTCTAAAGGAAAAGAGATAATTTAAATGATAGCAAATATTAACTTTTCCTTTTCATAAATGCTTTACAGCAGGATCTGCATCCCATTAAACACGAGTAATGCTCTGAGGAGAACTGGCAATCCTACAAGGACGGTGGATGTTTTTGCCTCACCTTGACTCAGTGTAGCCAGGTGAAATTCTAGTCTTGTTTGATGGGGTTATTTCATCCCCAAGACAATTTCTTTGCAACATGGCCCTGCACTGAAACTTTCTAATGTTTTTATAATAATTCTTCAAGGAGGGCACAAACCTTAAATGGTCCCTCCACAGTCCTGTGTGAGCTCAGCAATGAAGAACTCAGCCTTTATTTGTAAAAGCCATGCTTTCCCCCAGCTTTCTGACACCCTTACCAGCATTTAAGTGAAATCCATCTCGAGTCAGGGCCATGAATTTTCCATGAGCTAAGTGCTAAGTGTTATCACAGGAGTGAAATAACCCGAGTGCTGTAACAACCCCACGCTCTGGACACGTTTCAGAGCACAAACATCTCCCCCCCCACACTCATCCCAGCATTTCCTTCCACCTGGCTGCTCACAGCCCAGCTTCTCACAGTGCTCTGAACTCCTGCTGTGCATTTGGAGGAGCTGTGCATGCCCTGACACCAGGGAATGCAAGCTTTGATTCCTGCTCTAGTACATCCCTGGCCATCGTCCCACCACACCCTGTGACCATGTTCACAGGGGTCATAGGATGAGGGAAGAGACGAGGATTTGGCTCCATGTTTCAGAAGGCTTGATTTATTATTTTATGATATATATTACATTAAAACTATACTAAAAGAATAGAAGAAAGGATTTCATCAGAAGGCTAGCTAAGAATAGAATAAGAAAGAATGATAACAAAGGCAGCTGTCTCAGACTCTCTGTTCAAGCCAGCTGACTGTGATTGACCATTAATTAGAAACAACCACATGAGGCCAATCCCAGATGCACCTGTTGCATTCCACAGCAGCAGATAATCAATGTTTACATTTTGTTCCTGAGGCCTCTCAGCTTCTCAGGAGGAAAAATCCTAAGGAAAGGATTTTTAAGAAAATATCATAGCTACAATACCCCACCTTTCAATGACGCACCTTGTCGTAGACATCTTTTTACTAAAAATCCTTTCTTGGGATTTTTCTCTTTTCTGAGGAGCTGAAACCTCAGAAACAAAAAATAAACAATGGTTATCTGCTGCTGTGGAATGCAACAGGTGCACCTGTGATTGGCTTATCCTGGATGTTTACAATTAATGGCCAGTCAAGGACGGAGCGATCTCAGACAGAGTCCGGGAGAGCTGCTTTGTTGTTCATTCTTTTCTATTCTTAGCTAGCCGTCTGAAGAAACTTTTTTCTTTTTATTTCTTTTTAGTATAGTCTTAATGTAATATATATATCATAAAATAATAAATCAAGCCTTCTGATCATAGAGTCAACATTCTCATCTCTTCTTCATCCTGAAAACCCCTGTGACCACGGTCACAGCACCTCAGATCAAACACAAAATTGTTCACTGCCTATTGGCAAGTGCACAAAAAGCCAGGGCACAAAGAGAGCTTCCCTGCAAAGTTAAGGGCAGGTGCTGCAGCTTGTGGCACAGAGTGTGAACCTGCCCTCAGAGCTGAAAGGTGTTCTACATCTGGAGCTGTGTGTTCCGGAAAGACCAAGCACCTGACACGGTGAAGAGCAAAAATTTAAAGCCAAAAGACCTTGTACATTGAGTTCTAACTCTCATTTTATCTGAGAGCCCTTTTGTGACCAGTCTCACCTCCCTGACTTCCCCTCCTCACAGATCTATGCTGCTCCTACTTTTGCTCTGATACAAGGAAGACTCATTGCCCATGGCTAACTCAATAATTTCCCATCCTTTTAAGGCCCATCCCATCACACACCCCCTTTTTTCCCCCTGCTGTTATCAAAGCTGTAATTCCCTTCTGCCACTCCACATTTTACCTGCAGGAGAGTCAATCTATTTCTCATGAATTAATAAAGATTATTACTTATGGCTCTTTGTAGCGTTCTGCTTCTTCTTTTTCCACGGGGCTTTTGCACTTGAAATGTTTGTAGAGAGAACTTCCACAGAAATATCAGGGCACTGGTGTTGACAAAGGGATTGTGCAGGAAGAAACCCCTGCCATGCTCTCAAGAGTGGGTTAATGGATGCCAAATCCAAGCATGGCCATGGCACAGTGGATTTTACCCTTAATTTTAGCAGGCAGCAGCAGACTGAGGAGTGCATTCCCAGGCATCCACAACCATTTTCAGCAGGGATTTCACCCAGGAGGGAGCACACACCAGATTGGTCCAACCAAACAAGGCAGAAATGATGATATTGGTAAAGCCAACAGTGCCTGGATTCTGCTGCAACACCTGAGCATCCATGAAGTTGGCTGAGTTAAGGGATTTTTACCCCTCAGGGTATCTGAAAATATTACGTAAAGGTATTCTGAAACGCCTTTATAGAAGCAAAGAATATCCTGAGTAGGAAGGGAGCCACAATGGGCATTGAAGTCCAGCTCCTGACCCCACACAGGATATCCCAAAAATCCCCCCATGGGCCATGAGTTCTTCCACTGTTGTCCTCTCCCAAATGTGATGAGGATTTTGTGCTGCTCTGGGATGTACACAGAGGTCTCTACATCTCCCAGCACCACCACCAGCACAAGGCAGGTTTTCCAAGTCAAAAAGCCCCTGGTGTTTGTACAGAATTATTTCTGTGCTCAAACTGAAAGCTCACACTCCTCACTAGGACCCACCTGAAGGGCAGTGATAAAGTGATGAAAACACAGATATGGCAGTCTGTAAGGAGGAATTATTCCTTACTTTTTATTGCATATAAATGCTACTGGCTTTGCCTCCCCACCCAGTGAATCAAAGCACTGGGAAATGCCACACAGCTGGAAAATGGGATGCACTAAAATAATGAATTCAGCGATGTACAGTGTGCACTGAGAAGTTATAAATGCTCTATCAATTATTTATTCCCCCCCTGCAGCAGTTTACTGCAGCATAAAAGGATAATAAACTGAGCTGCAAGAGGTATATGTTAAAAACTGCTGACAATTGTTTGGAGGCATTTTCATAGTAAGTATTAAAAAATTGACATCTTCAAGGCAATAAAAAGTATTGTAGTAAAACTTCCCTGCAGTGTGAAAAATATTGACAACTGTTCTTTTCTTACCCACATACAAGAGGGAAAAATGAAGTTTTGGTTATTTATGAGAAGTGGGATTTTTTAAAAGTTGTTTTAGCTGTTGGACAATGGAATTGTAGGACCAGGGATCAGCACCTTTTATAGCAGCATATTTTAACTTGCTGCTGCTAGTGCTTAGTTCTTCATGAACCAAAAGGATCACCAAATTCCACCTCCATTTCTGCAGATCTTGTCAAGGAACACAGCATTGGCTTCTCCACAGAACCTGGCAAAGATCAGTGGCTCTCCAGGGTGCCTCAGTGCTCCGGGGGTAACTGAAAGGACCAACCCCACCACAGAGGCACAGGGTTATGAAAAGGGCTTTCAAATGAGGAAACGAGTCCCTTCAGATGGCCTTGCTAAAGCATAGCCCCAAAAATTTCACAGGAATGAGGAAAACACTGACTAGAGCCTGTTCAAATTATGTTCAAAACCACAAATATGAGAAATATTCTCAGCTTGCTTTTCCCAGACAAATTGTGAATAAACACTCTTTCCTCACTTGAGGAAGCGTGTTAGCAGTGGGGAGGCATTCCGTTGGATGCCTCACTTATTTCTCTATTTGTACTACAAAGATTTTTGCTCTCTGTCTCCACACTGTCTCTTTGAAAAAAAATTACTGAAATATCTTAGTTTGGTTTTTAATCTTTTACTGTTTCACTGCTCAGCAAGGGAAGTTTGATAATCAGTGTTCATGAAGAGGAGTGAAACATGCAATGCAGCAGCTGAAATGTCAGGCCCAGGAAATTTCCAGTTGCAGTGATTTACCTTTTATGTTTTTAAATCCAGCTTAGGATTTAGCTTTTCTGTTTTTCAAATCCTGTACTGCATTAGGGTATAACTTTAAAATTCTGTACAGTGTTAGTTACTGTCTTCAGGTTTTGGTCAGACACAACAATTCCTCCCTAGGCCTGGGAATCAAGGACATCTCACTGCCTCAGGCCCCAAAAAGTATAAATAAAAGTGAGTTGGGGGGAGCAAACTGGGCGTAAATGACTTCATTACCTGCAGCTGTAATTGGAGCATTAACCCCTGATCTGTGAATGACCAAACTCATAATTGTGTGAAAAATTTGTGCCCATTGCCCACTGTTGGGAAGGATGAAAGTTTGACAAGAAAGTCTCACAGATGTGTGTGCTTAGCAGAAAGATTTTTAAATGTAGAGTTTGATGAAAGAATAGAGATGGAAGCAAGTTTTGATACAGAAGAAAAGAATTGCTGAGCCAGTCTGACTGGATAACTAAGAAGGCAAAAGATGTGTTAGTTAGAAAGAGTTTTTTATGACTTAGAGCAAAAGATAAACTTACTTCAAATAAGAAGATGTTTTTACCAAGCAGAAAGAGCACAGGCAAACAAGGCAGCAAATGTGGCAAGTAGAAAAAAGGTCTCAGAATTTTCCACTGCAAGAAAACTGAAAAACAACTTCTAGCCTAAACTATAATGTACTGACTTTTAGTGACTGGAGAACAGTAACATGAATATGGTAATTACAGTAGTTATGATGGGCTAGAGATAAAAGTTAAGGTATAGATTGGTTCTACTGTATGAAGATGCTCAGCAAAGAAAAGTAAAGAATGCATTGTAACCAAAACCAAAGGGTCTCCAGGGCTGCCTGCAGCTGGGGCTGACAGCTGTGGGCACAGCTCTGTCACCCACCACCCTGGACTGCTGGAACGTCTTGGATGAAATGAACTGCATTTTGGATACAATAAGCTGCATTTTGGATACAATTAACTGCATTTTGTATACAATAAGCTGCATTTTGGATACAATAAACTGCATTTTGGATACAATAAACTGCATTTTGGAAAGCCCCTGGAGTCCTGCATCTCTCATTTAAACTCTTACAGCCCACCTTGGGGGCCCCCTCTGGAGGCTGTGCCTGCTGAAGGCTTTAATAAATCCCCACTTTATTCTCTGAACCTTTCTGCTCTAGGTCCCCTAAAGGCAGCAGGAGCAGCACTCACCACCCAGGGCTTGTCACAGAAGTTGTAGATGGACTCGAGGGAGTTGACGCTGGGCACGCCGGCGTACTGCATGCCGATGATCAGGTTGCGGAAATCCTCGTTCTCCGCCATGCTGTACGAGTGCTGCCGCACCAGCACGAAGTCGGGCCGGAACGACCTGCCAAGAAACATCCACAGTCATGAGAATCCACCAGCAAACTGGCTCTCCTTCTGCAGCAAGGTGTGCAGAGCGGGGGAAATGGCTGGTGGGGGAGTAGGGAAGAACATGCGAACCAATGGGAATTGACAAAAGTTGGAAAGAGCCATGGTGGCTCCATGGAAAACACTCAAACCAAAGAGAAATTACAAACGTTGGAACGAACCGTGATGGCTTCAAGGAAAACACTAAACCAAAGGGAAATGATAAAAGGTGGAAAGAGCCATGATGGCTTCATGAAAAACACTCAAATCAAAGGGAAAAATGGAAAGAGCATCCATGGCTTCATGGAAAACGCTCAAACCAAAGTGAAAACATGGAAAGAGCCATGATATCTTCATGAAAAACACTCAAACCAAAGGGAAAGGATAAAAGGTGGAAAGAGCCATGGTGGCTTCATGAAAAACACTCAAACCAAAGGGAAAGGATGGAGAGCCCTGATGGTTTTGTGAAAAACACTCCAAACAAAGGGAAATGACAGAAGATGGAAAGACCCATTGTGGCTTCATGAAAATCACTCAAACAAAAGGGAAATGATAAAAGATGGAAAGAGCCATGATAGGCTCCATGAAAAACACTAAATCAAAGGGAAATGATAAAAATTAGAAAGAGTCATGATGGGTTCAAGGAAAACACTAAACCAAAGGGAAATGGCAAAAGATGGAAAGAGCCATAATATCCTCATGGAAAACACTCAAACCAAAGGGAAAATATGGCAAGAGCCATGATGGCTCCATGAAAAACACTCAAACCAAAGGGGAATGATAAAAGATGGAAAGAGTCATGGTGGCTTCACTAAATACACTAAATCAAAGGGAAATGACCAAAGATGGAAAGAGCCATGGTGGTTCCATGAAAAACACTAAATCAAAGGGGGAAAAGGGAAAGAGCCATGATGGCTTCATGGAAAACTCTCAGACCAAAGGGAACTGATAAAAGATGGAAAGAGCCATGATGGTTTCAAGAAAAACACTCCAGCAAAAGAGAAAAAATGGAAAGAGCCATGATGGCTTAATGAAAAACATTAAATCAAAGGGTAATGATAAAAGGTGGAAAGAGAAACGGTGGCTTCATTAAAAACACTAAATCAAAGGGAAATGACCAAAGATGGTAAAAGCCATGATGGCTTCATGAAAAACACTCAAACCAAAGGGAGAAAATGGAAAGAGCCATGATGGCTTTGTGAAAAACACTCAAACCAAAGAGAAATGACAAAAGATGGAAAGAGCCCTGATGGCTTCATGAAAAACACTCGAACCAAAGGGAAATGATAAAAGGTGGAAAGAGCCATGATAAGAAAGGTGGAAAGAGCTTCAAGGAAAACACTAAGCCAAAGAGAAATGACAAAAGGTGGAAAGAGCCATGATGGCTTCATGAAAGACACAAAATCAAAGGGTAATGATAAAAGGTGGAAAGAGCCATGGTGGCTTCATTAAAAACACTAAATCAAAGGGAAATGATGAAAGATGGTAAAAGCCATGATGGCTTCATGAAAAACACTCAAACCAAAGGGTAATGACACAAGGTGGAAAGAGCCATAATGTCCTCATGGAAAACACTCAAACCAAAGGGAAAATATGGAAAGAGCCATGGTGGCTTCATGAAAAGCTGCAACACCGTTAATCTGTTCAGCATCCCCTCAATAATGGGGCTCTGTTATTGGAAGGGGATGAGGATGAGGTTCCTCTCTCCAAGAGAAGAGAGAAATTATCATGGATTTCAGTTTGTTCTCCTGCTGACAGATAAGTCACATCTATAACCTCTAGGTATGTCCTTTGTCTCCAGTTTCAGGGCAGTGACAAGCTAAACTAAAGCAGGCAAAGGCCTCTGCCCCAAACTTGGGCTTTTGGGGAACAATTTTTTTCTTTTTTTCTTTTTTTTTCACAATTATTGTCAGGCTGTTTTAAGGACAGTCAGGGATGAAGCAACCACATTGCTGGCAAATGGGATCAGACCATAACGGAGAGAATCACAACTGGACTTTTGATCAAGAGACTTATCAAAATGAATTTTTAGATTTACAACTGCATTTCCCCCTTTTTCCTCTGGTATCTGACCAGCATTTCTCCTGGTTCCCTGCATATCACCCTGCACCTTTGCCAACAATCTGACACCATCCTCACCTTACTCCATCCCTGACATTCTGTTACTGGAGAAGGTGATGGAAAATAGGAAACACAAACCAATGGGACAGAGCCTCCAGAACAGGGGCAATTCACTCCCAAATTTGATGGTTGAAAGAGTCTTTTCTGCATTCCAATTTTATAGGAGAAGAAAGCCCAGACTAACTCAAAGATTTCATATTCCTAAAAGAGGTATAACTGCAGGGTAAATTAAATTAGCATAGTAAATTGGTGAAATTATTTACATGCCTTGAGTAAATACGAGCTGTTTACTGGGGTGAGACACTCTGAAGATTACAAAATCATTCTGAATTCTCAGTCTGGTAGAGTAATAACAACAATAGAATTAAAATCCATGATAAAATTGCTTTAGCAGTTCTGAGATCCCAGCTTGGATGCAGCAGTCCAAGTAGATTAGCTGGATTCTTGAATTTCAAATCACAGAAGTGTTTGGGTTGGAAGAGAGCTTCTAAAGCTCATTTTCTTTTCTAGTGGAAGGCATCTAGTGGACATCTTCCACTGTCCCAGGATGCTCCAAACCCTGTCCAGCCTGGCCTTGGGCACTGCCAGGGATCCAGGGGCAGCCACAGCTGCTCTGGGCACCCTGTGCCAGTGTTTTACCACTGTAAAAATAAATAAAAAACCCAAACCTGCAGGATTTGGCAAAAGCAACATTAAGGATTTGCAGTCAAGAGTTGCCAAAATGGCACTGAAGCTCAATGATCAAAACCTGTAAAGAAATCCTTGCCTTTAAACAGGATTCCTAAAAGATATCTGCAGCACAGCCCTGAGATGTTGTGATCAAATTTCAAAAGTTTGGAACATGGAAATCCAATTTACTGGCCCAGCGTGAATATAATACTTAGAGGATTAATGATGGCTTTATTAATGTTATTAAGGAGGGCATGGGACTATTTTTGGCTTAAGAATGATTTCTTGTTCAGATAAATATTTTAGTTTTAGAGGCTGTGAAATTTATGACAATAAGTAGCTGGTAATAGTTTAAGAATAGTTACACGTTTTTTTGTTATAAGGTAATATATAACTTTTTAACTTAATAGATCGTTGCTATTAGGTTTATTTTATTTTTCTGACTTATTATTTTTATTTAATTTTGTTGTATTGTAGATATTTTTGTTTAATAGGTTTTTGTTATATTTATATATATGTTTCTATTATAATTTTTAAACTTCTAGCTTATTCTATACAGCCACACCCTTACATTATAAAATCTTCACTATTTCTATTAATATAGTGTTTTACTTACTTGAGGTATATTTTTTCTTGCAATTACAGAAACATAAGTTTATGATTTTTTTTGTTTAATGTTTTTTATTTTTATATTAATTTAAGCTTTTTCTAAGGTTGTAGGTCAAACTCTTCAGTGTCTGTAGAAGTTTCTGTTTTCCCAATTCCCACATGCCCTCATTAAAATTGCAGACTCCTCAGTGAAAGAAAGAGGCAACTTTTATTTATTAAAATAAGGGGGATAACACATCCCAGACAGTGCTGTGGTTTCAAATAAAAGAACAGAAAGTGTCCTCTCAAAGGCCAATTTAATGAAAGAGTTGGGGAATGGAGGGGATGTACTTTTTAAAAATTAAAAATAAGGAAATACAGTTTGCCTTGCAAAAGCTCCTCAAAGGAATATGATACATTCCCATAATTGTTCCAGTTCTGTAATTAATGCTGGATGGAGTGACTGCATCCAGGAGGAGGCCAGGAGGAAAATTTTAATTGTGGCTCAAACATCAAGATCCAAAAAATTTCAGCATTATGTTAGAGAAAAAATAATTTTTCATGGTATGATTTTCATTCACAAAAACCAAACAAGTTGGTGCCTGTTAAATATTTTTTTCCTCCTAAACTAAATCAAATCAGCAAAATTTTGTCATTGAAATTTCTATGATTTTGCAAACTAATAATTTGCTCATAAGTCTGTGATACAAGGTCACTTTGGGCCCAATAATTTGTTGTTATTGATAACAAATATCTCCAATTATCACAGAAACATAGAATTCTCTCCCATCATGCCTGCACCTCCCCAGGTGTCTCACACCAGATTTGAGGGAAAATTATCAGCTTCAGGTAGTTTTATTTGGGCAAACAAATCACATATAAAACTATAATATTGTTATCTCATTCTCAGAGTCACCTGATAACACAAAGCTCCTTTTTTTCCCAAAGAACAGCAGCACTTTTACCAAGTTTTCTCATGACCTGCAAATCTTTGGAGATGATATTTTCTGGAGGTTCCCAGCCCTCATTTTCTCCTGACATGTTTTGATGGTAACTTGGCCTTGATACTTTTTAAAACGCTTTTTGGAATAGTACAGAAAAGCCACCAGGGAGCAGTGATCAAGATTTCTTGGCTCCAAAACTTCCATCATTGGGTAAAAAATTCCACCAACCCTAAGAAAAATCAAATCTCTCACTCTTCTAAGGAAATAATCTTGTGGGTTTGGCACAGGATCATTGTTTTTGTATGAAACTGCAATATTTTTAAAACATGCCAGAGATTAAAGAATGGGAATTTTGAAGCATAAACTTATCTTTAATATTTTTCCTGGAGTTTTTGTTTTTGTATTTTGTTTTGTTTTGTTTTTTTTGTTATGTTTTTGTTTGTTTGTTTGTTTACATGAATGAGTAATATTAAAATCTTTTATTTGGAGATATGTTCTGCAAACCATAAAGATCCGGGACATGCTTGTGTATCTCTGCCTTTAAATTCAATTTTTCAGCCAAACAACTGCTACACTTCACTTACACATTAATGCACCAGCCAAAATAGGAGCAATTCTCACCATTTAAATAAAATATTGGATACAGTTTTGATAATGATTTTGCCAATATAATAATTTTGCTGGTATAACTTTTCTAATACTTCCTCAATTGTTTTTCCTTTGCCCTGTTTTCTCCCCTCACATTTATGAGGCTGTTGATGTCCTCACTGAAAAAAACCCAAAAGTTAAATTTACCCTGCCTCCCTTGGTATCATCCTTTTTAGACAAAACAGCTCTTGGGAAATCTGAGGTGTTTAAACCAAAATGTTTCAAACAGGCTGAAATATTCCAGGAACTGCCCTGAGAGGAGTGTTATGACTTGGTGTCTTTCAATAGAAAATATTCCATGTTGGAAACAAATTCTGCTGTTCTGGGGAAGTCTAGCAGGCACAAAATCACCAAATTTGGGTCCTTCTGTAGCAAACATAAAACCCAAATCAATAACCCCAACTCCCAACCATGTATTCTTTATTCTGGACATCCTTCCCTTAATAAATCCATTTCCCCCATGATTAAAATGTCAAGATGTGCCCTCCCTGTCACAAAAAGGCTGTCACAAATCAGATATTTTATTTGCTGCTCTCCCTGAGGGGCATCACTCAAAATCCACAAACACAACCAAAGCACTCAGCACCTTTCCCATGCACACCTGATGCCATTTATTGCTTTTTGCTGATATTCCACTGAGTTTTCCTTACCTGACAACTTTTGTGCCATTTCGAATGATTTGGATATCAACTGCATAATTGCCATCAGCATGGGCTATCAAGTTGATTTCTGAAAATTCTGCCTGTGAAGAAAAGACTCCTGTTAGTCAGTCTGGTTTATTTTACCTTTATTTTCCAACTCCCTTATTTTCAGCATTAGGGCCTGAAGTGCTGACAATCTACATTTGAAATAAAATGAGCACCAAGAGGGGATTGATCCAGCAGTATTTGCCACATTTCAAACGGTTTTAATCCAAAGAGAGCAAAAGGTAAAAAAAAATGTTGTGGAAATGGATTGTGGGGCAGTCCAAGTGGATTTACTCCTCCATGTCTGCACAGAAATGTAGGGATTATATTTTTGCTTTGCACAATGTTATCAGAGAGATTAATACAGGCTCCACATTGACAGAAAGTTTTGAAGGAAACAGCACAAAGGCAGAATTAAAATAACATTTTCTTATAGAATTTAGTGTCTCCTCATGCTGCTCACCCTTTTGATTTTCTTTATGCGCGTTTACTCTTTTTTTAAAAAGACCTGGTGCTAATGAGCAATTGTCTCACAAAATTCTCAATTAAAGCACTTTTTCAGAAGTCTTTTCACCCTGGAAATGTGGAATTTAAAGGGAGCTGCTCCCACCCTCTGAATCTGCAGCGATTTGAAAGGAAAGGACAGGATGTTTTACATTTATCCCCAGCCTTTCACCAGCTTAGGCTCTCAAGGCACTTCACAATAACATCACCCGGCAGAAGAATTGAAATGCAGCCAGCTGTCTCCTGGTGGATAAATAAAAGTGTCTTTGCTGTCCCAGGCAGCAGCAGCAGCGCAGAATAGAGAGTGTCACGATCCTGCCTGAGAAATGGAATTGCTGCGAGTCTTCCTGGGAGCGTTTCACACCCGGAGCTCAGGGGAGGGAGGGCTCAGCTGTTCCTGCACTGCTGCGCTCGGGGCTGGGCGTGTTCAACCCGGACAGCCTCGCACCTCCTGGGATCCCCGGGATCCCGAGCTCCCCAGCTCACTGCACAACCAGAGCAAACGGGGAGAGAACGGCATCTCTGTGCGGGCACTGCAAGTGTCACACTCAGGCAATCCGCTCCCAGACTGAGCTGCCTCCAGTTAATGAACCATCTAAAAAGCTTAGTGGGCGATGGAAGATAATGCATGGAGAGAAAGGCAGGGTAAAAATGAAATAATGACTGTTGTAATACAAGAAATATTATAATAAATAATAATAACTAATAAATACTATAAAATAAATACTATAATAAATAATATAAAAATAAATACTATAATATAAATATAATAATATAAGTAAAAATAAATATAATAATATAAGTAAAAATAATAATACAAAAATAAATACTATAATATAAAATATAAAATAATATAATATAAATATAATAATATAAATGAAAATAATAATATAAAAATAAATACTATAATATAAAATATTATAGTATTTAATACTATATAAAAATACTAAAATACTAAATAGAAAATACTATAACGGAAAAACTATAATAAATACTATAAAATAAATACTAAAAAATAACTACTAGAATATAAATATAATAATATAAGTAAAAATAAATATAATAATATAAGTAAAAATAATAATACAAAAAGAAATACTATAATATAAAATATAAAATACTATAATATAAATAAAAATAATAATATAAAAATAAATACTATAATATGAAATATTATAGTATTTAATACTATATAAAAATACTAAAATACTAAATAGAAAATACTATAACGGAAAAACTATAATAAATACTATAAAATAAATACTAAAAAATAACTACTAGAATATAAATATAATAATATAAGTAAAAATAATAATACAAAAATAAATACTATAATATAAAATACTATAATACTGCAGCAGTTGCTGTTTGTGTGCTGGTGTGTAACAAAAGGATTTGTGTGGCTCAGAAACTTGCAGGCTCTCTCTGATGAAAGTTCCAGCAGCACAGGAAGGCAATTCCAGGTTTACAGAAAACCACACGAAAAATAAGCCTGAAATCTCCCCAGATCATCCAAAATACCCCAAAAGCCCCAGCAGGAACTGGATGACCTGGCCACGGAGGGTGAGGAACCCAAAATCACCTAAAATCACCCCAAAATTAATCCAAAATGCAGAAAACCACCAACTAATAATAAAAAACCCATAAAAATATGCAAAAATCACCAAGAGTGAAAATACTTCTTTAAATCCCTAGTTTCAGCTTAAATAAAATAACCATACTTCTAGTGCACCCCAAGTTATATCTCCATGCCTATTCCTATTTATTATGGATTTTTTTTAATAAATAGTGCACCCTAAACTATATCTCCATGCCTATTCCTATTTATTATGGATTTTTTTTAAACCCCCACAAGCTAGCACTACACCCAGAGCCCATTTCTATTCCTGAGTGGGGAATTAGTGATACAGAACTGCCACACGTAATTCATGGAGTGTCTGGGAACTTCACAGTCTCTAAGCAACAGCTCCTGACTACAAGATGTTTTTCATGCTGTGAAAATTTTGGTGAAATTCCCCTCAGAAGAGCCCCCTTTGGGTGCCAAAAAAGGGCTGTTGTGGTTTAACCCCAGCTGGCAGCTCAGCCCCATACCCATTGCCACCCAGAGGGTAAAAGTGGGAAAACTTTATTACATTTTACCCAGCAGAAGGGTAAAAGTGGGAAAACTGTGGGTTGGGATAAATAGAATTCAAGAGCTAAAGCCAAAGCTGTGAGTGGAAGCATAGGAAACAAACACCCCAGCAGCTCCAGGGGGAAATCAACTTTGCCCCAGCCCAAACCATCTCATTTCCTTAACTGTGAGGGGTTTGGGGTACAAAGATTGTGAATTTTTCTGTACACGAATGCACAGAGGACCATGGAATCATCAAGGTTGGAAAAGCCCTCTCAGATAATCTCCATTATCATTAATCCAAGGCCACCACCAAACCCTGTCCTCAAGTGCCACGTGCACACAGCTTTTAAATCCCCCCAGGGAGGGATTACATGCTTGTATTAAATATATGTGTGTCTACAAATGTAGATATAAAAATAAAAATATAAAAATAAAAAATTATATATATATATAAATAAAAATATAAAAATAAATTATATGTATAATATATATAAAAATAACATTTATATATATATTATATATATAAATATGAAAGATATAACAATAACATTCAGGCCAAGCCAGTTACCTGTTCCACCTTTATGTCATACTCTCCATGGACCTTTTTTCCACGAAAAGCCTTGGCCCTGCAGGAAATAAAAAAGGAGAGAAAATCAAGGATGTATTAATCTGTAATCAGTGTCTATAGAAAACTTTCTGTATTGCCTTCAATGTCCTGAAGACACACAAATATCCTAATTAAAGCTATCTGCTGTACATGCACAATTCCCCTTCGTTGCCATCCTTGTATTCTTCACCCCGTCCCACAATATTTTGCAATAAAAGCATGATGTGATTCCCACACTGAAGTGAAAATGCACTGAAACAATGAAACATCAGAAGTACACATTTCACAGCTGTTAAACAATATAAAAGGAGTCCTATTCAACACGCACAATATTCCCCTCAAAGTCAACAGTGGCAGTGAAAATTCATTTCCCTGTGCACAACTTCCTAACAAACACTCCTGTTCATCTTTATCCACATATTTCATTTAGAAAAACTGGTTTATTGGGAATGAACCAGTGCTTAGAAACTTTCTA
The DNA here is from genome assembly GCA_039654755.1 of Calcarius lapponicus. Classification (NCBI taxonomy): domain Eukaryota; kingdom Metazoa; phylum Chordata; class Aves; order Passeriformes; family Fringillidae; genus Calcarius; species Calcarius lapponicus. Next base: position 3,425,319 of record CM077475.1, on the reverse strand, counting down.
TTGTTTTTAAAGTGTCAGAGAACTGGAGACTGCTGTTGTCAGATATTTGAGTGTCTGCTTGGTTTCCTAATCAGCTTTCCTTCCTCTAGACTGACTTGATATGAAATAATTAATGTGAAAGAGAGTTTATGAACAATTATTATGCACCAGGATTGCTGGGATAAAACAAAATTCACTGATCCAGGCCTTAAAAACACATTCCTCCAGGAATCCATCCCTTGTATCCCTCAGGCTGGATGTATCTGCTTTGGACTAAAGGAGAACTTCAACAAAAAAGATAAATCTGTTGATAAAAAGGAATTATTCCGACACTGATCTTGTTGAAGGAACATGGAATCAGCCCTCTGTCTTTTCTTTGCTCAAGCCAAAGCTTAAGGTACCTTCCCTGCTTTTTTCTTGTGCAAGGAAAAAATTGTTGCACAATTCAAAATCTGAACAGCGCAGAACATCACCTGAAGTGTTAAAGAAGAGCAGCTTTGTGCATTTCATCAAACAAAATGCATCTAACAAAATGCATCTCATGCATTGCATCTGACAAAATGCTGCTGTATTGCATGAAATCTACCTCCCCAATGAAAGCAATAGCAATACATACATTAATAATGTATTTCTGCTGTGATCCAGAAGAATTTAACTGGTTTGAAGAGTGGATAAACAAAATTTCTTAATAATCAAATGTAAACACTGCCTCGGGCAGCATTTCATAAGGAGTAAGGGTATTTCTTAAAGATCTTTCTTAAGGATATGAATAATGGATGGTAGAAGTGTTTATACTGAAATCACACAGTAAAATATTGCCCAGCCATTAATTCTGTAGAAACATGCAATGGGAGAGAAGAAGACAAAGAAGAAAGCATTTGTGTTATTATTTTTTAAATTTTATTCTTGCAATAAATACACAAGAAAGATGAAGTTTGAAATCCGTTGTTCTGTCCTAGGGGGTACACACTCATTTGATGTTACCAAATATTTATGCCCATACTAAAAGTAGAAGTTAAAAATAAACCTAATTTACAGAAATACCATTAATCACTTGTTTATCTTTCCAAATTTATTTTGGAATCCCTTAAGAGGAATGTGAGCATCACCTCTTGGAAGCCTTGGGGATTCTGGATGTGTTTTATGGGAAAAGGCAGGAGATTTGAGCTGGAGGAAGGTCCCACAATCAGGGATGTGCCTCAGGAGGAGAGCACCCAGCTCACATCAACAGACAGCTTTAATGCCCCTCTGAAAAACTAAATATTCACTGCAAAAATTACTTCAAACTCCAGCTCTGGTCCCCATGAATTGAACAGCCTTGTCTGTCAAAAGAAAAATTACTATTTAAGGAGAAATACACTATTTAAGGAATGTCACCATTTGAGGAAGGTGAAGGGGAGACGTTCACATCTTCGGGGTTGAATGATCATTGGTCTCTTATTTATTGATCAGGTTACATACTTTTATAATAGTGTTAATAAGCTCATGCATATTCTGTAACTTAAGCATTCTATTTGTTAAACTATATATCAACTCTTCTTCATTCTTTCAGTCTTGCATTCCACTTTCTCACGTCTCTCTGACTCCTTGTTATCACAGTTAGAGATGTCCAAGGACACAGTGTTTTCACAGGTGCAAAAACTCAGATCAGAAGTACTTTTCCAGCTTCTAATAATTAGCATTCCCACACTTGTCCTGGCTGAATTCTGTTGGGAGCAGGATGAGCTCCTGGGTTTTATCTCTGGTGCAGAAGACAGGTGAGGGAAGTGCATTATTGGACATCACATGACACATTTAATTAAAATACAATTATCTTGGCTACATTATGGTGAAGCTGCCTTTTGGCCACTGGAAAACCAGTTTAAATACTCAGTTTCTTCAAATTTAAATGGTAACTTGCCATTCCAGAGATTAAACCTCCCCCAAAAGCTGCCCTAACACATATCAGGAACTGGCAGCTCTTTGAGAGAAGGAATGGGACTGGGGAAGCACAGAGAGCCCAGGACAGACCCTGCTACTCTTTACTCCAAGTATGTGTTAGTGAGATAACCAAAATACTCATTAGCTGTTAATTAGTGAGATGATATTACTCTAAATTCAGTCTTTCTGCTCAAACATGAGGCAATCTCCAAAGAGCTAAACTCTGGCATGATTCACATTTCAACAAATGACTTCAGCTTTGAAAATAAACAGGAGTAGTGAGTGAGGACTGGAGTTAAGCAATCTGAGGCTGGAAAACAAACCTGACATTCAATCATTTCAAGAAAATCAATTTTGCATCAGCTTTAGCCCACAACTTTTATAAAAATGTATAATCTTCCACAATATTCTCCAAATGCTGAGCCACAGACTGCAAGAATTTATCTTGGTATCTGTTGGAATTCCCTGGTTCCTGGGGATTTCAGACTTTCTGTGCTGACTGACCCCCAGGAGAACACTGCCTTGACCTGAGGCCGTGGAAAAAGCTTCAGAATTAAATGATAGAACTGGGATTGTGGGTGTGTAGAGTAAATAAAAGTGTGTAATGTCACACAGTAGAAAATTTAGAGTTTTAAAATATAATAATATATATAAATCAAGATTAAAGTTTTAAAACAATAACTAATCCTTCTTCCTCATAAATTTAAGCAATATTGTGTAATTAGATTTAAAAATCAACAAGTAATTAGTTATTAAGTTAAAAATAATTAAAATGTCATTTCTTAATTAAACTGTTTATCCTTAAAAAACTTATAAAAAATACCACTCAATTTTTAGTTAAATACCACAAAACTCACAATTTGAAAAGCTATAATATAAAAAAAACTAATAAACATCTAAATCCAAACAAGGGATACCATCTTACACACTTAATCCCAACCCTAACCAAAAAAAACCCCAAACCTCCACAGGTATCTCTGAAGAATAAGTGAAAGTTTCATGACTTGAATATTTCAGAATAAAGTCCAAGAATTAGTTAGCATGTGGTTATTGTGAAACAGAACTCAGTTTTCATTTTATTTACTCTACCTTGGAAATCCAGCCATGCCCTGCTTGAATTATTCCCATTCGCAATAAAAGAAAGAGGCAGTCCTATCATAATGACATTTATTGCATACTTATGTTAATTTATTTTATTTTTTTACTGAGGGGAGCTGAGGAATGCAATTGCTTGGTGTTGTTTATTTACAGAATTCCCCTCAATTGCAGTCTCAAATTCCAGTTGAGCCTCATTCTTGTTGGCACAGAGTGTGAGACAGGACAGGGATCTCAGGAGGATGGGGTGAGCTGCCAGCAGGAATGAAACTAAAAACCAAACCCACCCCAAACCAGGGGCGCTTACAGTGACACTGCTCTGCTGGTGTGGGTGGTTTTGGCATTGCAGGTACAGAAGAAAAGGGAAGAAACCATGAATAATCCACCTGAAACTCCACCACTTTCCGAAGAGAGAGCAGAGAGCTGGGGAAGGGATGCTGCCCACAGAGGCTGCTCAAAGCATCTGAAATATTGATGCATTTCTTGCTGCACAATTCATGTTTAAAATTAAACCACCAGAGAATATGCAGCTGCTACAGAGGCAGCCTGGCACCAACTCACTCCACTCACTGAACTTTGCCAAGGACAAGCAATGAAGCACAGGCATTAAAGGGGTTTCAAATATATAAATAATAAATCTGATTTATTTCCCTGTTCAGCTACACAGCACCTACCTACAGTTCCACAGTATCTTACTATGCCATGAGACCTGGTTTAATATATATATATATATGTATATATATATAAATATATATACATACACATATGTGTGTGCATATATACTGAATATTCACAAATATTCTATATGTATTTATCATATATATGTGTGTATATATATATGTGTATATATATATACTGAATATTCACAAATATTCTATACGTATTTATCATATATATGTGTGTATATATATATATATGTGTATATATATATATACTGAATATTCACAAATATTCTATATGTGTATATCATATATATGTGTGTATATATATACAGAATATTCCCAAATATTCCTTATGTATATATCATATATATATGTGTATATATATACAGAACATTCCCAAATATTCTGTATGTATATATTATATATATGTGTATGTGTGCATATATATATATATGCAGAATATTCCCAAAACCTCTATGTGTATATATCAGATATATATGTATGTGTGCATGTATATACAGAATATTCCCAATTATTCTATATGTATATAACATATATATGTGTCTATATATATACAGAATATTCTCAAATATTCTGTATGTATATATGATATATATATATATACCTACATACAGAGAGAATATTCTCAAATATTCTATATATATCATATATATATGTGTGTGTGTGTATATATATATACAGAATATTCCCAAATAACTGATTTACTGGAATTATCAGTGAACTGCCTGTAAAGATACTGACAGACAAATGACCCAGGCAGAATTCCATGGACTTAAAAAGTGTCTCAGTGACAGGCCAGGAAAAGCTGAAGAGAAACAAAATCTTGTCTACAAGTTATGATTTCAAGTTGAGCCCACTCTTCAAGTTCAAATGGGATTAGAAACAGTTTGTTCTTTAGTTCAATTAAAAAAGACTTTTGTAAACACAGGAAGACCACAAGCTGCTGTTAACAAAACCAGTGTATGATAAGATCTGCACAGCATTTTCATTTTATGGGAATTGAACCACATCCCACTGAGACCAGGGGGGATTTCTGGGGCAGTATCCATGTGCTCTACAGCTGACAGCACCAACATTTGCTGCGCTGCCTTCCCCATCAGCCCAGCCTTGGGTAACTCACCTCTGATCGGGTTATCTTGCTTAAATAGAATTAACCACAGTGATTTAAGGCATTCCTTTATTTACTTGTTCCACATTTCTGCAAAAAACAAGGCTGATATGAAACTAAAAAGATCCTACTTAAAACCTGACTCTGAAAGGCCTTGATATTCCTAAATGTTACTGAGATCCTGCAAAGAGCTGTCCGGATTTAAAGCACGTCCTTTTTGTGTCTGCACGGTGCAGTTCCACCCTTGGCCCCTGCCCCAGCCCCTCTTTCACTCTCCCATAAAACAGTGATGTTTTCTCAAGGTATTACCTCATACAGAGGTATATATAATATATATATATATAAATAGATATAAAATACATATAAAAATATATATATATATATAAATATAAAAATATATAAATACATATAAAATAGATATAAATACATAAATGAATAAATATAAATAAATATATAAATATATACAAAATATAAATATAAATATAAATATAAATATAAATATAAATATAAATATAAATATAAATATAAATATAAATATATAAATATATATATATATAAAATAGCCCACCAGCACAAAATAAATGTCAGAACACACCAGACGTGTGACTCTGAGTGACTTTTGGCTCTAGGAGTGCTCCCTGCTGGGCTGGGTTCCATTAGATTAATGATAATCTGCATTAGCAGGGGCTGTAAATCTGCACAGCAGTGCCTTTCCCTGGCCCTGGGACAGCACAGGTGATTCCAGAAGCTTCCATGGCTCACACTTCTGCCTTGCTGCTCATCACCCAGCTGGGTGCAATGCCCTCTGCATGGCAAGGACACGGTCACCCACCCCAGGAGGTGACAATTCACAGAAACACCAACTGAAATTTGATTTATTTGGTACATTTTTCGCCCAGCATGACAGGTAGGACATGACTGATGCACTTCTTCACTCTCGCTCCATCATTTTGAAGGGGAAAATGAACTGCTCATAAAAAAAGCAACAACAAAAAAAGGTGTTTCTGCCAATATGTCTCAGTCCTCATGGTGTCTCTGTACCTGAAATCTCTGCATCAAATATTTCTGTACCAGAGTTGTCAATCACAACAGATGGAAGGAGAATTACTGGGAGCAAAGGCAAGGATTCTGTCCTGGTGCATCTCAGCACAGTCCTCGCAGCTGGCCTGCCCCTGGCACCGTCCCAGTAAATTCTGCCAGGATTTCTGCATCTCTGAGCTGCCCGTTTACAGAGGAGCACCAGTGCTGGAACCCCGGAAAATGAGAATTTCAGCCTTTCTGTGCTGCCAGGCACTGACCCCCAGGAGAACACTGCACTGACCTGAGGCCCTGGAGAAGCTTCCAAAGTTGAGTGATAGAGCTGGGATTGTGGGTGTGGAGTTTGAATAGAAGTGTGTGATAACACAGGGTGGAAAACTTAGAGTTTAATGGTTTAAAATATGGTAATAGATATAAAGCAAGATGGAGGTTTTAGGGTGGAGGCTTCTCCTTCTTCTTCACCTTCTCCTTCACCTTCTTCTCTATGGCTTTGGGTGTTTTGTGTAATTGGATAAAAAAGTCCAGGTGTTTGGTTATTGGGTTAAAAACAAAAATAATTGAGGTGTCATTTCTTAATTGAACAGTTTATCCTTAAAAGGCCTTGTAGAGAGAGAGACATGGCTTCCTTTTTAGTTTGTTAGAGTGAAATGCTGTAGAACTCAGAGTTTGTGAGACTGTGACAGGGATAAGAACTAACAAACATCTGAGTCCCAACAAGAAATTTCATTTCACACATTTAATCCCATCCCTGGCAAAAAAATAGAAGATAAAACTCCACACAGGAGGGCACAGCCACCCCAGGGCAGGAGAGCCCTGCAGGAACCTCTGCTCCTCCTCTGCAGGGATTCCCTGCCCTCCCCTCTGCAGCCTGGAGCTTGGTTAAAAACTGGCTTAAACCCCAAGGATGAGGGTCCTGCCTGCACCCTCATCCCTGTCCCCACTCCCTTCACCAGGGATGGCCACACTCCTGAAAAACCTCAGCCAACACTTCCCAGGGGAGGATCTCCCTGCCCAAAGAGATCCAGCTCTAAAAACTCATTTAAAAATAACCCATAGCCTAGCTAGAAATAAAGAACACAATTTTATTAAGCAGCAATTATTCCATTTCCCCTATCTGGGCTGCACACAGCTCTTGCTAGAAGGGTGTGTTGTTTTTATTTTTCACAACAACTTTATTTGTGGCACCTTCAGAGGCTTCCTTAACCTCCACCTCAATCCCTCTTTTGATTCTCCTAATTCGTTGCTAGCCCTTTGTTTTTTGTTTTTTGTTTTTTTTTTAACAAGTTCTCCCATCCCTTGGCATGTATCAAACCCCCTCTGCTCTGATCATTTCAACTAAACAGAGCCATTTTATTCTTTCCATTTTTTATTCTTGCAGTCCTTTTTTGTTCTGGAGGGTTTCTGTTTGTGCCTGAGCAGTGTTTGCATTGGGGATGTGATGCAGAAGAAAGTGCCTCCTACTCCTGAATGTGTCTGTTGAACTGAGATTTTCTGGGTCTTTCAAACAGCATGCTCAGCTGAAAATGCCTCATTTTCTGCCCACTCAAGGTGAAACAAGCCCTCTTTCATGCCCAAACACCAAGTCTGCCTTGCTGGTAATGTCTCAAAATCCCACACCTCCCATTATGTAATATTTACCATTAGCCCATTTCTTCTCTGCAAGATTTATGGTCACGATGTAACTTCTGGGAGCTCATTTTTTTTTTTTTTGCAAAAGGGATGACAAATGAGTGTTTTTAAACGTTCATTCCCTCACCAGCAGAAGACCCAATACGTGATGCAACATATTCTAACCTTTTCCAAATCTGTTAGACTCATTAGGACTGCTACTACACTTTCCCAGGGCTGGGGTCATAAAAATATTTTGTACTCATGGGATGAACAGAAAGTTCCAATTTTTCTACAGGAGAACACTGCCAGCCAAATTACGAAATATCACTGCTCTGAATTCAGCTTCTATTGCTGCTCAAGCCCCAAGCTGCACCTTCTGCCCTGAATCCTTATCTCCTGGAGCAAATAATCCAAGATAAAGTAACAAATTTTGGCATTTCCCTACCAGCTAAGCAGTCCATCCTTTCCATTTCATCTGCTGATAACCAAGATAAAGGAGCACAAACAGTTATTGAGCAATCCTGTTTAGAAAGGAAGGCACATCATCTGGAATAAATGGCAAAAATGTCCCACAGTGCAGCCCCTGGTGAATAGTTTGTGACAGGGAAAAACCCAAACCAGGTAGGAAGATAACCCAAAGGTATGCAAATTTTTTTTTTTTTTTCTTATTGAGGCAAAGAAAATCCAGGGAACCTGAGGACTTTACACTGCCAGGAGTCACTTCTGGCAACATCTGAAAAGCCAGATAAACCAGCATGGGGTGAAAGAGCCTCTGAGACTGAATCCAACCCATTTTTTTCAGCAGAAATGCATCTGCCTTTTAATTTTTCTATTTATACCAAGTTCTTGAAGGTGTTTCAGATGTTCCTCAGGAAGATGTGAGACTCTCTGAGGCGAATTTGAGTCATTTATGCCTGGAGAGACGACAGTGTCACTTCATATGCAACGCATTGCACTACGAGCATTGTTTGAATTTGCACCTTTGAGGATCCTGAATTTAACACTGAAACTGCATCTTAAAAACCTCTCTGAGGCTCTGAATGAACCACTCAAAGGGAGGAAAGAAAGAGGGGGAAGATGCAAGTCACACACTGCCGCTAGCATCATATTACAGGAACACTTGAGGCCCCATTTGAACAAGAAGCCCAAACAATCAGTGTAAAACAGCATTTAATGTTTCAATTTTCTTTTTCATGCAGCTGAAATTTATGTTTTAATATTTATACTCAAGACAAGCACGTGCTGCCCTGGTTTTTTGGTTTTTTTGTTTTTTTTTTTTTTTGAGTGAATCAATCAGAAAACCCCATCTTGGTTTAGCACCTGCACAGCTGCAGGAATGAAAGGAGTTTATGGCTTTTGCTGCCCTCTCCTGTAGGAAGAAATGCAGATGAGACTGGTCAAAGAGTGGTTTCAAATCACTGATTGGATTTCCTGGATTTCCTGGCTCTAAGGGACCTGCCCAGGTGCCAGCCCCTCTTGGGCAGCAGTCACAGGGAGGAGGTGCATGGAAATATTGGGAATATTTCAGTGCCTGTCTGTGCTCAGGGATGGGTGAAAGGCACCAAAGGCATGAACCTAACTCACAAATTGCTTCAATCTACCAGAAAAAGCACATTAACAGAGCAGTCAGAACATTCTTGATGTGTTTCATGCAGCATTAGCAACAACTCATAATGAAATTAATCACTGCCATCCCCATGGATTAAATTACTGCTAATTGCTGATGCTTTCTGTGATCCTCTGCTATTTGCAGGTGAATTAATGAATATTTCAAGGTGGGCTTTTTTCTCACTCATACCCAGAGTTTCCATTGGTTTCCTGACAGTCTCCTGTGACTCTAAATGTGGATCTGAAAGCTGGCTGGTACTTCCAGTGCAGTTTCCCCTCCTCGAGGGAAGGAGGATTTCACACACTGTGCTCAGCAGAAAACAAAAAATTTATCAGTTCTTATGAAGAATGAGCCTCTGAGACATGCATTTCCAGAGGAAAGTCCAGAATGCTGCCACAAAAACTCAATTACCCCACAATTCTCACGTTCCAGTAGCCATGGGAATTACAGTGTACAGATAATTCTCTGTGCAAATGGGTACCAAGAAAGTAGAAAATGTTTTTGCCAGCATCACCTTTTCATGATTTTTAAGCTTCCCAAGTGTGTTAGAAAACTAAACTCACCACCTTGTAGTTCAATATTACACCTTGAAATACAATCACATCATTTTGTCTGTACTTCAAAAACCCATGCTTGGTTTATTGATTTCAATATTCTCTACAAAGCCAAATAACCCAGGGCCTGTGTTTTGAGGGTTTTTTTCAGCTTCTCGCTACAGATTAGGGAACAGAGTTTTCCAGTACTGCTGGTGTGTGAGCTTCATTTTACACAACAATAAACTGGCACCACAAGTAATGCCCCAGCCATGGAGATTACATCCCCTCCCCAGGTGAGCCTGACCTTGGGAAAATGGACTTTAAAAACCCCTACACAGGAACAGCCCATAAAGCCCAAAGCCAGGAGAATCTGCTGGGGTCTGTACCACAGAGCAGAGCCCAAGGTGAGGATGCTGTGACAAAGGGGAAGGCAGCAGAGATGGAAAGGACTTTGCTGGCAGTGGTGTCTGACAGGCAGCTGTGCAAACACTTGATTTGCTCACAGTGCATCTGATCAGGAGCTGAATTAAAACCAGAAAATCTCTGTCAGAGAGAGGCACACTCTGGTGAAACGATGCCATTAAATAATACAAAGTCCCACCACGGCTCACACCCTTCCCATCATCTGCACAGCAAAAACGAGCCAAGTTTTCAGTGCTTAACAACCACTGGCATCAGACAGGCTCCACACCCTCCCAAGAGGTTGGTGCAGAATTACCCAGCCAAGCTCTGCAGTGCTCAGGGCATGTCCAGCTCTGCAGTGGGGGAGCATGGAGCTCCAGGCTTTGGGGTTTGGGGATGCAGCAGTGTCCCCAGGGGCTGCACCCTGAGCCCTCCCAGCTGAGAGGAGCAGGGACAGTGCTGAACACAGGCTGGGATTCCAAATTTGCCCTTCCCCTTCCCTCTTTTTTTTTCTTTCTTTTTTTTTTTCTTTTGCACAGCTAAGTGCTGTCAGATCTGAGATTTCCTGCTGAAACATGGCATGAAGCAACTGAGATGCAGACAAACATTCTCTCCTGACACACAGCCCCTCATAACAATAGTTGCAATAATTACATAATAACAGGATTCAGATCCATAGGATCAATTCCCTCCGTGCCTATAGGGGTGAGAACAGGACCTCTCTGTGAATTTTTGCACATAACAGCAAAGCCTGTTTCAAAATCTCAGATCTGAGCAAGGCTGATCTCTGCCTGGGTGAATTTCACACAGCCCTGAGCCCAGGGTGCCCAGGGGATGAAGTGGAGCCAGCCCAGTTCATCCTTTGTGATTCACCTGTGGTCCCCCAGGGGATGAACTGGAGCCAACCTCATCCTGGGGGATGCACCCAGGAGGTGAACTGGACCTACCCAGCTCATCCTGTGGGATCCACTTATGGTGCCAGGGAGATGAACTGGAACCAGCTCACTTCATCCTGTGAGATTCACCCAGGGTGCCCAGGGGATGAACTGGAACCAACCTCATCCTGGGTGATGCACCCAGGGTTCCCTGGAGATGAACTGGACCTACCCAGCTCATCCTGTGGGATTCACCCGTGGTGCCCAGGAGATGAACTGGAACCAACCTCATCCTTTGGGATTCACCCAGGGTGCCCAGGAGGTGAACTGGAACCAATCTCATCCTGGGTGATGCACCCAGAGTGCCTAGGAGGTGAACGGGACCCACTCAGCTCATCCTGTGGGATTCACCTGTGGTGCCAAGGAGATGAACTGGAACCAACCTCATCCTGTGGGATTCACCCATGGTCCCCCAGGGGATGAGCTGGAACCAGCCCACCCCATTCTGTGGGATGCAGCCAGGATCCCTGAGGAGATGAACTGGACCCACTCTCCCCATCCTTTGGGATTCGCCTGTGGTGCCCCAGGAGATAAACTGGACCCAACCTCATCCTGGAGGATGCACCCAGGGTGCCTAGGAGGTGAAGTGGACCCAGCCCAGCTCATCCTGGGGGATTCACCCAGGGTCCCTGAGGAGATGAGCTGGAACCAGGCACTTCATCCTGTGGGATGCACCCAGGGTACCCCAGGAGCTGCCCGAGGCTGTGTTCCCCTCCCTGCTCCTTGGTCACCCCCAAGGCTGCAGCCCCTGGCAGTGTTTTCTCAGGGGAAAGGGGTGGGAATGCTTTTCCCATGGAGAAGCTGCCATTTGGCAGAGCCCCCCAGAGCAGCCCTGGTTATGTAAGAGCCCAGGCTGAGTTGGTTACTGATAAATATTTTCACTTGTGAATTTATGACTCTGGGCAAGGAGGATCCTCCCAGCCAGTAAACAATAACAGCACTCAGAGGGAGAATGTGTTCCTGATTATTCCACAATAATCCTGCTGGGACACAAATCCAGGATGTGTTGAAAAGCTCTTGGAGCTGGAGACCCAGGGTGTCCATCCTGCAAGCTTAGGAAGGGAAGGCTGCTGCACTCAGCCTGCTTTGCTACTGCCTCCACACAAATTAGTGTGCAGTTCCAGCAGACACTGATCCCAGGCAGCTCTCCTATCAAAATCCCACACAATGGCACTCTGCCAGTTCCTGCTCAAATCCTTCTCTTTCTCATTTGTGAGCAGGGAAGAAACTAGAGCACACAAAATGAGCAAGTAATGCCCAAGATCCCAACAGCACAATCAAAAGAAAATTCACAAGGATTCACAGACACAGCCGGTAAATTTTTTTAGAAGCAAGTCCATGAATCTTTCTGGCTACTTTTGAAGTCGGGATTTTCCATCTTTTCACCTCTTCTCTTTCACTTTAGAGGTTCTTTCTTACCCCCAGTAGTTTTTATGACTTTCTGAACCAGCCCCTCTTTCCCATAGCAACCAGAACACACCTGGTGAGCATTGCACTCATTAACTTCATTGCAAGCTCCTGCAGTCTGAGTTTCTCCATTCTCATTAATTAATTACCCTGTTCCACAGCCCAGCAGCTAATTAAAAAAAAAAATGCCCGGTTGAGTTGCAGACAGAATCTGAAGTATTATTATGTTTTGTTTTGAGGCTATTTTTAAGATTTCTTATTAGTGGATCTCATTTTTTTTGGATAATCCAGCAATAACATGCACTGACTGAGAAGAAAAAAAGGGCAGATTCCTTTATGAAGAATTAAGGGCAACCAGAGCCAATCTTAGAGACGTTTAATACAGGTTTTTGTGTTTATGGGCATTTCTCCTAAATGCATTTCACATCCTGTCAGCTCAACCAGATCACTCAAGACACAAATCCTGCATTTCTTCAGATGAGTTTGCATCTCCAGCCATTTCAGACCCACTGGGGCGCCGAGGCCACCTCTTTTCCAGGAAAGGGAAGCAGAGCAAGCCAAGATCCATTTCAGCCAGGTGCGTTATTAGGGAATAACCAATCCCTGGGGTGAGTTTGAGCTCCTGCCCCTGGGCAGGCTGGAGGGGAGCAGGTCCTCACCTCCATCCAGTCCAGCACTGCCATCTGCCGGGAGCCGCAGCTCCGCGAAATCGCCGGCAAAAACACCCGAGCCTGGAGGGCTTTCACCCCTTTGTCCATCTAATTAGCAATGAAAAAGCAACGGTGGTTTAATTTTAAACCGAAATATTAATCGCTGTAAATAAAACCGGAGCAACCAAAGGTAATTTGAGCAGTAAATTCCGTCCATTCACCATTGAGCTCTGATTCTGCAAGGTTTCAGAGAGAAAGGAAGGAGCTCAGGTGTTTTCTCAGCTGGACTTTAGATCAAAACTAAGAAAAGAGCTTATCACAACCCAAGCTGCAGTGAGGCTTCCACAAGACACAGAGCTGGCACGGACCAAAATCCATCCCTGCCTTCTACTTTTACATTTTACCTCAGTCTGAGAGACTGAAAAATTCAAAACTATATGGAAAAACCCCATTTGTCAATAATTATTTAATAAAATAATATTAACTATATTAGATTCCCTAAAGGTGTCTTTCTTCCATCACAGAAAATCTCACTTTTTAAGTTGTGCCAGGAGCGGAGAGCCTGGTCCCCCATTACTGAGGGGACACCCGGCTGGGGGACAGCTCCAGGAAAAACTACACATTGGGCAGGGAAAACTCCATATTGGACTGGAAAAAACTCCATATTGGGCAGGGAAAACTCCATATTGGGCAGGGAAAACTCCATATTGGGCAGGGAAAACTCCATATTGGACTGGAAAAACTCCATATTGGACAGGAAAAACTCCACATTGGGCAGGGAGGGGTGGAGGCAAAGCAAAGTGGAGCCTTGAGCTCAGACATGAGCACAAGACAGGTCTAGATGCCAAAAACTGAGACAAGGAAAAGGGGGAAATTTTCAGTTTATGAGGATTTTTTTTGCATCACTCATCCCAAAGAAAGAAGAGGAAACGTGGTTCATTAGGTATCTACACAGGCAATAAAGAATTCAGCAAAATTACCCAGTTTCCATCATTTGTAAGAGAATAAATCTTAATTTTAAGTGTTCTGATCTTGCCAGCAGTCCTCAGTGACAGCCAGGACAGCTGGGGACAGTGACACATTGATGGCTTATATAGTAAGAATGGCTTAATGCTTAATAATTACTATAGTAATTATTAATTACTATAATACATTAATGACATTATTATAATAACAATATTAATGGCAATATTTTATGTACTTCACAATGTGCAACAATCAATAAGCAAAACATTAAAAATTTTTTTTTTCCATTGGAGAGAGAGGAAAATGTGGGAAATGGATTTGTAGGAAATTCTCAAAGCCTGACAGAAGACTCACATAACATACAACTGTATACACACCTTAAGATAAAAATACTGACTTTGAAACACTATAGAATAAGATCAATATTGTTGAGAGAGAAATAGAACTAGAAACAGGTTTCAAAAGATAGCCTTGCAAATAAGACTAGATAATTTAGAGAAATGGAACTATAAAAGATATGTTATAGTAAGACCCACAAAAATTAATTTTAGATAATGAACTTTAAAACATTTACAGTATAGTGTGACAAAAGCTAACAAGCCAAAAACCGCTTGTGATATATTATAATTAAGAAATAGTTAACTTCTAATTATAATAACATGAATTATAACATCTACATTGTCTCACCTTTCACATAAAACTAAAAATAGAATAAAAGTTTTTAAAACACCTCTCAGTTACCCCATCTCTAAGTAAAAAAAAAATCCTAATTCAAAAAATGGCTGTGCCCCTGCTCCTCTCTATCTTCTCCATTTTCCCTCCCTAACTTTCCCCCAAATTATCCCCAGCACCCACTCCTCATGGCAGGACAGTGCGTCCCAAACCATCCAGAGCCCCCAGGTCCAGCTCAGAGAGGAGCAGAGGAAGGTGAGCAGCTCTGCCCTGAGCTGTGTTATCTCCCTGGTGGCCCTGGCAGGAACCAGAGGAGCATTATTGCACATTCAGGCACAATTCCCAGCTGGAAAAACACCCCAGAGACACTTCCCCAGGCAGAAATGGGGCTGTTTTCTGCACTTAGCTGCTGGAGGAGGGGATAACTGGGAGGGTTCGGTACTGACCTTTGTCACCATCATATTTTCTGAAAAATCCCTTCGCCCAGGATTTCTCTCCTGGGAAGCTGAGAAGCCTCAGAAAAAAAAGGAAAACAATTCTTATCTCATTTGCTTCTCCTGTGTTTTGCTGCTTTGGAATGTGGTCTGGACATTGTTTATCCAACAGGTGCTTGTTTGATTGGTTTCATGTAAATTGTTTTTATTTAATGACCCTCAGGGTCAGGCTGTGTCGAGGCTCTGGAAGAGGTCACGAGTTTTCATTATTATCTTCTAGCCTTCCGTCTGGATCCTTTCTCTATTCTTTAGTATAGTTTTAGTATAACATTCTTTAATATAATATAGATCATAAAATAATAAATTAGCCTTCTGAGAACCTGGAGTCAGATTCCTCATTCCTCCAATGACGGGGGGCTCAGAAAATACCACAGACCTTCCTCTCACAGATGCCTCTCATGCCACCTGAGTGGAGACCCAGCAGTGAGAGCAGGATTGGGAATTGTTGGGTTCCAGTAAGCAGCACCCCAAGGAACACCCCAGCCCTGCACCCCAAGGGCTGAGCTGGGAGGGAGGGACAGGCACAGCTCCACAGCCAAGGAAGGGAAAGATCCAGGTGTGGTGTTGTGAGGTCCCCAGGACGAGGTGAGAGATGAGAATTTGACTCCAAGTTCTCATCAAGCTGATATATATTACATTACATTATTATATTGTATTATATTATATTATATTATATTATATTATATTATATTAACATTACATTACATTACGTAACATTACATTACATTACATTACATTATAGAAATGCTATATTAAAACTATACTAAAGAAAGAGAAAGGATACAGACAGAAGGCTGGAAAAGAATGAATAATAAAAACCCATGACAGACTCAGAGAGTCCAACACAGCTGGCTGGGATTGGCCATTAATTAAAAACCATTCACATGCTGGGTAAACAATTCTCCAAATCACATTGCAAAGCAACAAAACGTGGAGAGGCTGAGGCTTCTCATCTTGCCAAGAGAAGAAATCCTGGTGGACGGATTTTTCTGAAAATATCACGGTGACATTCAGGAACTTTTCTGAATTACAGCTTTTCAAAAACCATCTCCAAAGGCAGCAGGTCAAGGCTTCAACGTGTCATCCTTTCCCTACTTGAGCGAATCCCACATTTTGAGCCTCTTTTCCTGGATTGACAGCTTGAGGCAAGCAGTGTTTTAAGGGCTTAATTCCAACCCACAATATTGTGATACTTTGATTAATCTGAGGCATCACTTGGTTCAGACTTTGCTGAGGGCTTGTTTTGGTACTATCCCCCAGTAAAAGGTATCACAACTTTCTGTCTCATGCCTGGATTCACAGTTTCTTACTCCTTTTCCCTTCTTCCCTCTCACATATTTAAGAGTTGAGAACTGGAACCCTTCTCAATCCCAGTGTTTATCCAAGGTTTCCATTTCATTATCACACATATCTTTTTTTTTCTCACTCTGTAGGCAAGCTACAGCTCTCATTTTCCTGCAAGACAATCTCAAATTATTTATCCTATTTGCCTTGGATGGAGTAGTCCTGGCAACGAAGTTTAAGCAGACTCCAAGGACTAGTGGTGTCTTGAGATGAAATTCCTCCCTCAAATCCTGCAATATGCTCCTTTCTGAGCACATTAACCTGAACAGATGGGAGCGAGTCTGTGGGCAGGCAAAAGCTGTTAGAGCAAAAACTTAGAATACAAAAAGAAATAATTAAAAAATCTGACTCACAGGCCTGGTAAGAATCACAAGATTGGCATCAGAGATCCCTAAATTTTAAGAGGAAACATGTATTTTAAAGAAAACATAGGGACATACGAGTCTTTATTTTTGTTGCTTGCTTTTGACCCCCTCAAAGGAAGGGAACCCTGATTTATTTGGAGGGAGAACTAGGGTCATGATTTGTTTGCAAAAGCTTTAAAAAATTAAAGCTAATTAAAAAAAAAACAACAACAAAAAGAGAGGTTAAGTGGGCACAGTGGAACAAACCCTCCATGGTCTGCTGCTCAGCCTCCCAGCAAAGGCACAGAATAAATACCCACAACAATGAGGATTTATGTTTCTCAAAGCTGCTATTCCAAGGATTTAGAGTTTTCTGCACCCAGCTTAATTGCACTTCTCCTGGGCTTCTCATTCCCCATGGAATTCATCCCAGAATGCACAGGGCACGTGGACAATTTGTGGAATTATCCACAGCATGATAGTGACAGGATGAAGAGGAGGAGGAGGAGGAGGAGGAGGAGGAGGAGGAGGAAGGAGCAGGAGAACAAAACAGACTGAAAAGTGATTTTTCTTGCTGCCCAAGAACATTTGTGCTGTCAGTGGAGCAGCAGGAAGGCAGGGACAGGTAAGGGCTCCTCACACTTCGAATGGCAGCAGTGATAGGTGACCTCAAAGAGGCACAGAAATGGATCCACAAATCCACTTTGGTGCAATTTGTAATTCTCCATAAATAACACAGTTCTACATCTTGTTAGTAATTCCTTTTTATTTTTAAATAGAGACATGTATATAAAGGATCTTTCCATATTTTTGTATCTTTAGATCAATGTAAGATATATTTATGTATTTTAGGTATTTAAATCCCTTTTATATAAAAATATTTTATTTATATAAAAATATTTATTTGGATATATTTAAAATATTATAAAAATAAAATATATATTTTATATAAAAATATATAAAAATATATGTTATATAATTTGTAAGATTATTTATAAAGAATAAATAATTATTTATTTTTATAAATAATTTATTAATAGGTAATATTTTATTATTTATAAATAAAATATATAAATTTTATAAATAATATAATTAATAATGATATATAAAATTATATAATAGATAATAGAATAATTAATTATAGTAAATAATAAAATAATAATGAATAATAAAATAATATTTATAAATTTCAGTTCAATAAAAACCATAACCTTGTTCAATTTCCATAACCTAGTTCACCATTATATCAACGTGCCTTACTCTGAAAAATAACAGACTACAAAGGGAATATGCTAAGGTTTTCTTATTTAATTTTTAGCATTTTATATAACTATAAATTAATAAATTAAAAGTAGATAGGGCAGGAAAATCACTGCAAAACCACAGGCCATTTAACAGAACACAAAAAAAAATCTCTAAAATTGCAGTTTTAGAGGTGCAGGGGACCAAGTAAGTGCCTGAAGGAAAAGCTGACTCTTAGGTAAAACAATTATTTCCCTCTACAAAAATTCCTCTCTAAATTAAGAAAAAATTGCATTACTACCAAAAAAAAAAAAAAAAGGATTTCTCAGCTGGAAAAAAAAATCAGGACAAGGTTTTGATCAGGAAATACACAAAACCAAAATTATTCTCTTCCTTTATCAACACACAGCAGAAGTTACCACGGGCCTAAGAGACTCTCAGAACAGAAAATAAAGTTTGCCCAGCATGAAGAGCCCCCTTTAAAATATTCCATGAAAATCCCAGTCATTTACACAATGGATGGGTATTCCACAAGAAAAATATTCCTGACTGCTCAAGGTCATGGGGGTAGAGTGGTGAATGAAAATCTGAATGCAGGTGTTAATACAAGCACCCATAAATGCTCTTAACAGAACTCGCTGTCGCTGACCTGGGTGCTGAAATAGTAACTCTCAGTGGTATATTCATTATTAACACCCTAATTTGATGAGAATTTAATTTACAGCAAATGAGAATGGGGAATAGAGAAAGGATTCTATACCACAGCATTGTGGGGAACAGAATTTTTGAGCCATTCCTCACTCTGAGCTCTCCCCAAACACGATTTCTGTCACAGCTTCAGAGCCAGGCTCCAGATTTGGGATTCCACAGCTGCAGGAATTGTCTGTCCCTCCCTGCACAGCCACTACAAATGGGCTGATTCCCTCCTTCCCTGCTCAGATTTCCCAGCCTGTCCCAGTGGGATCCCTGTCCCAAGGAGCTCACACACAGCTCTGAAAGCAGAGCAGGCAGGAGCTCGTTATTCCTATTTATTCCTATTTATTTCTGCTCAAGCCCCTGGAGCTGCAGGAGCTGTTCTCAGTTCCCTCTCCCAGAGTTCATATTTGGAAAGTTTCTATTGTCAAGTTTGTATTGTCAAGTTTGTATTGTTCATCTTGTGTGGGACAAGGTGATTTTTGTGCTCATAGCCCCCCTGGCTACAAAGCAAAATGCCACCAAAATGTATTCCCTGCAAATCCCAAGTGTCCTTCAGATCCCACTGGCTTTAAAATCAGAATATTAGATGGGTATTTAGCTGTTATTTTCCACCCTTTTATAATGCCAGCATCATCTTCCAAATGTCACCACCCTTTGCCTCAACCTGGAATCTAAAAGCATGATTATTTCATACAGAAATGTCTTTATTGTGCTAGAAAATATAAAGAAAGCCCTCAAATCTGCTTGACATGAAAATTATCAGCCCCAAACCCTCCTCTGGCCTACAGAATTTACATTCCTAAGGATGTAAAGTCTCGCCTAAGCCAAGTTGTGATGGTCTCCTTGCTTTTGGAGGAGTCCTTCTGCATGTGATTTCATTATTATAGCCAGAGCTAAATTTGCTTTAATCAGAAAAACGTCAGCACAGGTGGCACCGTATAGAAAAGCCTGCGGGGAGAAAAAAAAGCAGAAAGGAGCTAAAAAACACAGAGCAAAGAGTGGCTTGACAAAGCTCATTGTGCTGAGAGGGGAGCTAGAAGGGACAGGGACAAAAGGAGCTGCAGCGGTGCCAATCCATTTGGAATGTGAGCAGCAGGGACTGCAGGGATTGTGCAAAGCTGGTGACTCATCCCTTGTCCCTGTCCTCTGTGCTCTGAGGGGTTTTCACTCTCTGCTCTCCATCCCTGCATCCCTCTGGGATTTTCATTCTCCATCTCCATCCCTGCATCCCTCTGGCTCTGGGGTTTTCATTCCCTGCTCACCATCCCTGTATCCCTCTGTGTTCTGTGTTTTTCATTCTCTGCTCTCCATCCCTGCATTCCCCTGGGGTTTTCATTCTCTGTTCTCCATTCCTGCACCCCTCTGGCTCTGGAGTTTCATTCTCTGCTCTCCATCTCTGCATCCCTCTGAGTTTTGAGGAGTTTTCACTCTGCTCTCCATCCCTTTATTTCTCTGGCTCTGGGGTTTTCATTCCCTGCTCTCCATCCCTGCATCCCTCTGTGCTTGGAGGGTTTTCATTCCCTGCTCTCCATCCCTGTATCCCTCTGGCTCTGAGGGGTTTTCATTCCCTGCTCTCCATCCCTTTATCCCTCTGGCTCTGGAATTTTCATTCCCTACTCTCCATCTCTGCACCCCTCTGGCTCTGGGATTTTCATTCTCTGCTCTCCATCCCAGCATCCCTCTGGGGTTTTAATTCTCCTCTCTCCATTTCTGCATCCCTCTGGCTCTGAGGGGTTTTCACTCTCTGCTCTCCATCCCTGCATCCCTCTGGCTCTGCCGATGGATGCAGCACGAGCTGATGGAGGCACCTGAGAGATCCAGACACAGAAAGCTTCGATGGCCTGGGCACAGCAGCACCCGGGGTGCCAGGGCATGTCACATGTCACACATGTCACACATGTCACACTGGTCACATGTCACACATGTCACACTGGTCACATGTCACACATGTCACACATGCTGCTGCAATTTAATCCTGTGCATTTGCTCCATCTCAAGTCAGAATAACTGCTTTTCTTCCCCTGAGGATGTGAATGGATCCAGGTGTGTTTCACACCAATTCCCTTTCTTTTACAGCCACACAGTCCTGTTAAAGCTGGAAAATCACAATGGAATCACCAGGTGTCAGTCTGGGGGTGTTTATTACCATTTGTCAGAGGTGGGGCAGGTACCTGCTGTTCATTGGGCAGTTTTCTTTCTCTCTCCCACAAACCCATCCTCCTTCCAGGAGGTATTTTCTGTTAATTGGCCAGTGAGTGTCCCTGCAGATGGAATTCCATCATCCCATGGGGAGAAGCTCCGCCCAGGGGAGGAGCCAAGCATTCCTATCCAGATAGAATCTGAGATTAGGAACAGCACAGCAGCCTTTGCTCACTGCATTTCCAGAGGAGCAGCTTTCTGCTCCCCTGCATTCCCAGAGGGAGCCCAGGCCGATCTCCAGCAGCCCTGGAGCTGCAGAGGAAAACTCCCCCCTTGTGCAGGATCCCTGCTCCAGCAGAACCACAGCTGGCACTGCAGGAGGGCTGAGCTCCCATGGGATGGGGCTGTGCCACCCCTGACACACAGGATGTCAGTTCCTATATTCTGACTCTGGCAGTGGGTTTTGGGTTTTTTAATGTACTATTACATTTGAAGTTTTATTTTTCCTAGTAAAAAACTGTTATTCCTATTGCCATATCTTTGCCTAAAAGCCTTTTAAATTCAAAATTATAATAATTTGGAGAGAGGGGGTCGACATTTTCCATTTCAGGGGAGGCTCCTGCTTCCCTTAGCAAACACCTGTCTTTTCAAACCAAGACACCAGGTAAAAAAACCAACAACCCTACCCTTTAGAAAGCTAAGTTTATGCCAAGTAATCTTTAAAACATCCTAAACTCTTCCAACATAATAAACTTTATAATCTCAAGAATTTATAATATTACAAAATATTATAAATATTAGTTATAAAATTATTATAATTATACAAAAAACGTTTTAACCAGATGTAACACCAACACTTGCTAAATGATGGCCTTCCAGATTTGGAAGAGGATTTGGATTTGCAAGTTGTGGCAGCTGCCATGTTTTAATTTATTCATTACAGAGGAGCTGTGTCACAGGAATGGCCAAGGCAAAGGGCTGGCACTGCCTGGCACTCAGGGCAGGCATTTCCTGCCAAGCCAAGGTGCTGCAGAGCTCTGTGGATGCTCTGAGAGACTTTAGAAGTGGGAATTAAGCAGCAGAGAGATCAGAATTTAACAAAAATGGGTTGAGGTTCAAATGTGTTGAAACCCCTGCAATTATGAATCACACTAAAAGTCTTTTCTCTCCAAGCCCTTTCCCCCACCTGTGTCATAGTGAAGAGCAGCTGAAGGAGTGAATTTTTAATTCCCAGGCATCACATGACTCAGGAATTTCCTCAAAAACATTAATAAAAAGCCTCCCACAGACCCAGAATCCAGCACTACCAGTAACCTCTGCAACAAGAGGATCTGTATTGGAACAGTGACACCAAATTAACTGCTGAGAACTGATGTCATGCACAAATTGTCACATGGTACAATGGGCTCACAATAATATTTTATCTTGATCTTGAATTTATCAACAGCTGGAATAATTGATGGTAACAAATTATAGATCATTCCATGGATTGTTATTACATCACTGAATTAGAAAAGGGAATTTTGTGTGTATATTCTGTACCCTTCCTCTTCTCTTCCTTTCCCAGTACCTCTCCAGTGGGACTTGAGGATTTTGAAAAGAACAATATTTAATTTCCAGGCTGACAATCTCCAAAATACTGTTTTGTTGCTTTTTGCATTCCTGACTTAATCATTTTCCAAAAACACCACCTTACTTTTTGTGCAGCCAGGTGTAATCTGTAATTACACCTAATGGTTACAAACATTACAATTGCAGATACATTGCAATTCAGAAATCTTCCATTTAAAGAAAGTGCTGCATTTTTTTCAAGAGCACTGTTGCATTAATGTTAAATAATTGCTACATGAATAAAAACAGGGGAAAATGCAAGGTGTGCTGCTCAGGCAAAAAGCCATGCCTTTTTTAATGTCGCCAAATTCAGAAAATGTGGATTAAAAAAAAAACCAAACACAATCCAAACATGTCCTTCCACACTGATTTCACAGAGAGGAATGGCTATTTCCCATTATCTTTATTTTTTATTACTTTGACAATGCTAAAATCACCCATCTGATGAATAAGATCACGTTGCTTTCCTGTACTTCATGAAGTGAATTATTGCAGTGATCAGTCAGACTGCACACAAAGGTTCTGGAAATAGATGGCCTTTGCAAGAAGAGATGAATTCACTCCTCACTCTGAGTCAAGTGGAAGGGAAGGAGCCTCAGTTATGCAAGTCACAAACCCAGCTGAAATCCTGATTTCACATCACCACAGCAAGCTTACACACACCCCCTGTATAGAGAGAGATGCAAATCACTTTATTCCACTTCTCCAAAAGCTCCTGTGTGGTAAAGACAGGGAGATCTCCTGCCAGTGAGCTGTGCACAGATTGACTCCTGAGTGAGGAGGAAATTAAATCCTCCCTGAAGGAACAGTCATAACTGTGCATTATTACAGGGAAAAGAAGGGCCACACGTGAAAAATAAAATAAAAAACGCATTCAGACACGAATCATGGTCTCATCTTCAAAATATCCCCCTGGAATTGTCACCAGCAGGCACTCTGAGCTGAATTCAACGCAAAATGTGGGTTTGTTTCCTGCCCTTGCTCACAGAGAGGAATTTTCTGACAGATGGAGGTGAGTAAGAGGCCGTGGGCTCTCCCTGCAGCAGCAGCTCCCAGGAGGGCCCTGCCCGTGTCCAGCTGGCTCAGCCCCTGCCCCCTGAGCCCAAACGTGACAACACCTGCGCTGCAGACAATTCTGCCTGAGACCGAACCCGGAGACTCCAGGGGCTGCCTCCAAAGCAGGGCTGAGCACCCCTGTGCTCCCCAGCCCTGTGAAAAACGACCAGATAAAATTGTAGTTATGTATTAACCTAGGCATGCTGTTAGGGATTATAAGTATTTGGGAATAGCATCAACTATAACTCTTCTAAGTTGCTTGTTAATATAATAATATAATAAATATAATATAATAGATATAATATAGTATAATATATATTATATTTTATGTATATATGTATATTTTATGTATATATGTATTATATATAATATAATATAATATAATATAATATAATATAATATAATATAATATAATATAATATAATATAATATAATATACCATTTATAACGCAAAATATAATATAATTAATATAACATAATAAATATAATAAATAAAATATACTAAAATGTAATGTAATGTAATATAATACATATCAGCTTAAGTACACACTGCTCGTAGAAATAGCAGTGTAATGAATATAATATCAATGTATCACTTATAGGAAAAAAATAGTGTGATCAATGTACTGTTACAAGCCTGAGCAAAACATAAATTGTGAAAAAAAATGGTTTTGTGTAACTAAAAACAGTGTACTGACCAACCTGTCCAAGTGATAACTGTGACACAAACCAGAGGAGAATTAGAAAAAAACATGTTAAAATTAAGGAGGACATACTAAACCCTTATCAGAGGACGTGAAACAGCAGGATGGAGGCACAAGAAGAAATAAAATATATTGACCTGACACACAGGATGTCATGCAGATAAGGTGGAGTGTGAAGAAGTCAAACAAAGGAGTTCCAAAACATCAGAAAGTTTGCAAGAATGTTTGAATAATGCATGAAACACATGAATATGATGTAACAGTATAAAGATAACATTGTCTGTATACCCCACCTGTGACCGTGTTCACAGGGGTCTCAGGATGAGGGAAGAGATGAGGATCTGACTCCATGTTTCAGAAGGCTGATTTATTATTTTATGATATATATTATATTAAAACTATACTAAAAGAATAGAAGAAAGGATTTCATCAGAAGGCTGGCTAAGAATAGAAAAAGAATCAATGATAACAAAGGCTTGTGTCTCAGAGAGTGTGAGCCAGCTGACTGTGATTGGCCATTAATTAGAAACAACCGCATGAGACCAATCCCAGATGCACCTGTCGCGTTCCACAGCAGCAGATAATCATTGTTTGCATTTTGTTCCTGAGGCCTCTCAGCTTCCCAGGAGGAAAAATCCTAAGGAAAGGATTTTTCATAAAATATCATGGCTAGACCCCACCCAGGTGTGCTGTGGCTGTTGGCCAGGAGCACCCCAGTGCTGGAAATATCGTCATTTTTTAAATCCTATTATCATTATTTAACTTTTAAAAATTCCAAGGAGTGCACTCTGTTTTTCACAGACTTGGCCCAGTTTGGCTGCTCACAGGGACAGGCAGGAGCAGAGCAGGGACAGGCCAGCCCAGGTGAGCTCTGTCACTGTCACTGCATGGGGACACAGGGCCAGGCAGAGCCCAAAATGCCTCCATGGTGCCCCTCTCCATGGAAATTGATGCCTTAGCATTTAGCTTTTATGTTTTTTCAGATCCTGGACTGCTCTGGTGTATAACTCTAAGCTCCACAGCTTGTCAGGCACTGTTCTCCCATTTTATTCAAACAAAAAAATTCCTGAACCTCAAGAACAACTTTCCTTTGCCTCAGGCTCCAAAAAGTATCAATAAAAATGAGCTGGGGGGAGCACACTGGGGGTGAATGACTGCATTTCCTGCAGCTGGAATTGGAGCATTAACCCCTGATCTGTGAATGCCCAAACTGATAATTGTGTGACAAACTCGTGCCCATGGCCCACCTTGGGTGCAGCCTCTGGAGGCTGTGGCTGCCCAAGCTGTGCCTGCTGGAGGCTTTAATAAATCCCCACTTTATTCTCTGAACCTGGCCTGGCCTCTGCTCTGGGGGCACCTCCAAGGCATCAAAATCTGCATCCTGGAATGGAGCAGGGCAGGCTGGGGGAGGCTGCAGTGCTTGGTGGCAGCTGCTGAGTGTCCTATGGTGTAAAATCCTCACCTGAGTGTCCTGTTGATAGTGGGGCCTGGGAAAATATTAAAATAGACTCTGAAATGTTAGGCTTTGTGCTTTCCCAGATCAACTGCACCTGCGTAAGCAGCATGATAAATGATATAATTGTTAGATGTGATGATTGTTTAGTAATTAAATATAATTACTATATAACCATAAGAAGAATAATGAGAAACTATGTTGGAAATTTAAGGGGGGCTATGTTTGGCTGAAATCTATGCATACAATAGAACAATATAAGTTTAATAATTAACATGAATGTTATATAACTATAGAATATAAAAACATGTTCCTCTTGGCTGTATGGTCAGAGTCAGATTTGGGTTTATACCCCTGGCACCCAGAGCTCTTCAATAAAAGCACCCACATAACCATTTCTCATGATTATGTGTTTCTGAACGCTAACACTGTGGTGTATAAAATTCACCCTAAAAACAGCTCTGTGAGACACATTTTCATCAACAAAGTTTAGTCCTGCCTGAGGGGGGAGGATTTCAAAAGGGCTTGAACGGGTGGGGAGGAATTGCATCACCACTTGTGCTCCTAATCAGTGATTTTTGTCCATTATGCTGATTTGATGGATTTATGAATCTGTATTCATGCCATTGGGGGTGGTTTTTGTAGATTTTTCCATTTCTGCCCCTGGAGGCCTCCAATAAAGACCAACCTTGACATTACTTCCTATACTAATATTATATCAAAAGTTGAGCAAAGCATAATGGACAAAAATTACCAAGGAGCTCTCAAAGAGCTGGTTTGGGGCTTTGGTTCCCAGAGAGAACCAAGACAGGACAAGGGCTTTGGAGTGTATTTGGTCTTTCTTCCTAGGGAAAAAATAGGGAAAATTACTGGGAAAACCAGCTACGAATAAATACAACAATAGTCTACAGAGCTACCAATCCATGTGTGAAGAATACAGAGAATAAATTAAAGAGAAAAAAAAAGGCCAAAATCAATCCAGCATCACTTATTTACATCTACTTCCTCCTGTGGAACATATATTTAGCCAAGAGCTGTGGTGTTTCTGTTCTCTCCCCTGAGCTGTGCCTCAGCCCTGCAGCACGACTTCCCCTCAGTCGTGCCTCAATTTTCACCATTCAGGCACAGAAGGGCCCAAAAATAAAACAAGTGCTTCCATTAGCAGCAGCACTTGGCAGCTGGGGAAAATCAAGCCTCACATTTCAGTTTGGCTCAGCAGAGCAGAGTCAGAGCTTTCCACCTGCTGAGCAGCAGCTTTACTCACCTCACTTGTGTCCTTCCCATCCCAGCAAGGAGAGGGAATGTTTTGGGTACAAACATGTAATGGTGAATTTAATTATTGTAAAGTCATGACATTTAAAAACTGAAGCAGTTGATGAGAACAAACTCAACACACACACACACACACAAAAGAGAAATCATTAACTTTATGAATTAACATTTAAAAAAATATTAATAAAAATTATTCCAGCTGGGAAAAGACAAGCTTGTGGATTGTAACTGGTAGGACTCTACTCCTACCTTTGTCACTGTGTTGGATAGAATGTGCAGAATTAATCTTGGTGCTTTTGGACGTGTTGATGGTGCCTCACACAACAGATTTTCACATCCAAAGTCAGCCCCATCCGATGGGCTGTGTTCAGAGCACCTGAACATAAATTGTCAAAATTATCTTTTTTACACTGAGAAAAGTGTGAAGAAATTGTAGAGATTATATTTTTTAAAGTGAGTCTAAGGCCTTACTTGTGTAGTTCAAGAACTAAAATTGTTGCATTGCAGGTCTGAGTCAGGTAACAAAACCCATTTTATGTCATGTCCCGCCGCTGGATCTTCAGAACTAATTCTAATTCTTCTTAAAACTAATTGTAGTTCTTAAGGTGATAATTCCCCAGTATTATTAATTGCATCTGGCACCCAAGATATAACAGTTACACCGTACCTGATATCCTGACAAATACCTCCAAAATCAATTACCTGTCATGCTTTTCTCACTGAAATAAGAAGGGAAATGTGCAAAATGGATTTGTAGAGAATTCTCAGGGCCTGACAGAAGACCCACACAGTGTGTGCATCTGTGTGCAAAATTTGAGATAAGAAATGCTGACTTGGAAAGGCCATGGACCAGGACAGATATTGTTAAGAGAGAAATGGAGCTAGAAAACGTTCCAAAAAATGGCCTTACAAATAAGACTGAATACTTTGGAGAAATAGAACTATGAAATGCATTGCAGTAGGACCCATGAGGGGTAGTTTTAGATGATTGGCTTTAAGGCATCTACAGCGTGGTGTGGCAAAAAGCTGATAGCCAAGAAATGTTCATCATGTTTTGTAATTAAGAAATAGCTTCTGATTGTGATAGCGTGAATTATAACATCTGTATTGTCTCACCCTTCTCATGAAACTGAAAATGGAATAAAAGTTTTTAAAACACCTCCCAGTGACCCCATCTCTGGCTCAGAAAAGGGAATTGTCCAACAGGAAATAACACAGAATGTGTATTTAAACTGATGAACTTCATGCACAAACACAGAGGTTTTACTGCAAAAGTTAATTCAGCTTCCTATAAAAGCCAAGCTTTTGTGATCATCCTGTAGCCCTGGAAACTTTCTGGTCACTTCCAACTAAATTAGAGGGAGAGCTGGAACCTTACAATCCATTTAACTCTGTGAAAACAATACAAGGAAGTATAAAAACACCTAAAGCAGCATCTCTTCACATTAAGGATTTCATCCAAACAAGCCATGCACCTCGATGTGATTTTGTATACCAATTTAAACCCTTCCTCCCGTGTTTCCCTTGCAGTCATTCCCTACAGAAGCACGAGGAAATCTCTGCACAAAGAGCCAGGCTGTGCTGGGATAGGGATGAGAGGAAGGAGGGATTTGTCTTTCCAAGCAAGCTGTGGGTCTGCTGGTAGATCAAACCGGCAATGAGAGATAAAAGAAACAATGGAAAGGATTCCACTGATGGATGGATGGAAAAAGATATTTTGCTTTTACAAATAAACTTTAGGTTTGCTGGTAAATGAAATTGGATATTGAAAGATGAAAGGAACAATGGGGAAAAACCCTAAATGCCATAAGAATTAACAATTAAAAGGGAGGGTTATACATTAGAGGGGAATCTGTGGTATCAGGTGTTTTGGGAAGTCTGAACCTCTCAAGTACCTCAGAAATGGGGAAAGAGAGAAGGGAAATAAGCATAAAAAGGAGGCAGTGTCCTCCAAAAATTTGAGATCCCAGGGGAATGCCCCATGGCCTCTTTCTTTATTTGAATAAAGTTTCAGGACTCCCCTGTCTCCTTTCTGGACATAAACCCCTGGTGTTTGTGGTGTTTGTATGTTCCTGACAGGGTCATTCCCAGCTGGCTCCTTCCCTCTCCCTGAGCCAGGACCAGGAGAATGAAAAAAGAAGGGCGGTCAGGCAGAGCCCAGCGCTGGGCTGAGAGTGCACGTTCGCTCTGTGCTGCCTCCTGAGTGTCTGTGCACACCCATGGTGTCCCCAGCCTGCTGCCAGCTCCTGCTGAGCTGTTCCCAGGGCCAGGCAAGGCTCAGGGACACGGCCCCAGCTCAGGGGACAGCACACTGGCACTGCAGAGTTCTGGGCCAGGGGAACACACAGCAGTGGGGCTCCGAGGAGAGGCTGGATGCGGTGGGTCCCTCTAGGAAGGCTGTTCTCTGTCACGTTCATATTTCCTGGAAAATTATCCTCGCCCAGGATTTTTCTCCTGGGAAGCTGAGGAGCCTCAGAGAAAAGGAAAACAATTCTTATCTCATTTGCTTCTCCTGTGTTGTGCTCATGTGGAATGTGTTTGGAGATTGTTTACCCACAGGTGATTGTTTCATTGGTTTCATGTGAATTGATTTGACTCTTTGGCCAATCAGGGTCAAGCTGTGTCAGGACTCTGGAAAGAGTCATGAATTCTCATTATTATCTTTTAGCATTCAGTAAGTATCCTTTCTGCATTCTTTAGTATAGTATAGTATTCTTTAATATAATATAGCATCATGAAGTAATAAATTAGCCTCCTGAGAACATGGAGTCAGATTGATCATTCCTCCCTGCCACAGGGCACCCAGCAA
This sequence comes from Calcarius lapponicus, assembly GCA_039654755.1. Taxonomy (NCBI): domain Eukaryota; kingdom Metazoa; phylum Chordata; class Aves; order Passeriformes; family Fringillidae; genus Calcarius; species Calcarius lapponicus. Next base: position 3,395,544 of record CM077475.1, on the reverse strand, counting down.
AAACAAGAGTTCTCCACCCCCTTAGAATTTCTCCATCTATTTAGGAATTCACCCATGTGGAGAGCAATGCAACTTTAATGAATTTGGTTTTTCACTCACCTTCCACAGGCTCCTTTAGAATAATCTTACAAAGCCAGAGGCAGCACCTGGAGCAAGGGCATCTCTCCTGTAAGCCTTAAACCATTTGTTCTCTTTGTGATATTCAAATTACTTTGCTCTCGTGCACCACATTCCAGCCCATGGGATCTGCTGGACAGGACTCGGGTAAAAGATGCCCCACGTGTGGCAAACAAAACCAGGGAACCCCAGAGTATCCTGAGGGGGAAAGGACCTGCAAGGGTCACTGAAGAGCAGACAACCCCAAAATCCCACCCTGGGAGCAGTGCCCAAATGCTCTGGAGGTCAGGACAGATTCCCCAGGCTTTTCCCAGCTTCCAGCTGCTTATCCCTGAGAAAGGACAGAGCACTGTAGCAAAAGAGGTGGGAGGAGAAGGTGGAAGACGAGCATTCTATCGTTGTCATCTTACTGCAGGGGTTCCATGCTGTTGTCTCCTTATCACAAAAGTTTCACCCCTTCTTGGTGTTTCTCATGGGCAGCTCCTCAGAGCACTGACTCTTCCTTCTTCACAGAGCAGCCACCTGACTCCACTAACATCCTCAACACCACCCCACTCTTTTATAGCATCTTCTTCTCATTGCTTACAGCTGTGGCCTGGTAAAGTCAGGCCTGTTCCCAATCTTTGATAATTGGCTCAGCTGCAACTCCTTAGTGTAGAAAGTAATCTCACCCCTATCTTTATTTTCTTATATTCTATCCCCTTACATTCTATGGACTTTTAGCAACAAATAAAATGTTTATCAGCATTCAAGTCCTTGATTTATATCTGTGCTCCTGGAAATACCTAATGGAGGCAGGAGAGCAACCCTGCTGTCAAGGTTAACTGAAATCAGCATATTAAATAATGACTGACTTAAACCACAGACAGATGAAGAATCTTTCATCTGCCCAGTTTCCTTCTTAGGTGCTACTCTAAAATTACTGGGCTAAGTGGTGTGATCTAGTTTGGAAAGTAAAAAAGCAAATTTTCTCCATGATAACGGCAGCATTAACAAAATCACAGAGATGCAAGAACACAAAACACAAACAGATGCCAAGCAATCGAGTACCTGGTGTTGCTGAATTTCTACAACAGCTCATAAAACCTCTGCACAGCCACCTTGTTCAAATTCAAAACAGTTCCACACCCTGGGGAACTGTTGGTGCCATCACCAGAAAATGGAACCCACAACAGAAATTAAAAACAACCTCCCCCAGCAGCCACGGGGCTCCTGAGCACTGAACTGCTCCACTGAACAGACTTCACAGCTCCCTGCCCAGGCTTTTGTTTCCAGGTAAAAATAAGTTCAGAAAATAACTTCTCCTTGCCTCTGGTTAAATTATGTGTGAATTAGAAATGCTCTCTGCACTCACCTGCTTTCCCAGAAATCAAATTGATGTTTTTATTTTGGTTTTCACTCAGCAGCTGGGGCGACCTGCCCTTCACAGGTCACCAGAAGTCTGTGACAAGCCAAGGGTAAAAGGGGAAGATGGAAAAGCTCAACAGAGGAGTAACCAAGACTACACAGTAAGAAAGTATGAAATAGGTAAAAACCACAGAAATGAGATTTTAATATCCTTCCTTCACTTTGCCAAGCTTTGACCCCACTCTGACCGTGGAAGGAGAGAGGCATTCCTAGAATTTGAACCCACAAATCCAAAAATTAAACAAAGAGGGTAGAAATCATCTTTTCCCTTTGTAAACACCCTGGATATAATGAAGATGCAGCTGAAGACATAAAGGAAAATGGCTTTTGGGCAATATTATCTGTAGAGTTCTTTAATATTCATAGTTAATTTGGCAGGGAGTGTCTTCATCTGGATCAAAACACAGGAGAAAATTTCAAGTTGAACAAACTGTCCCTGGCTTTAAAGAAAAATTAAATCCATAAAGAGAGTTTCTGTGCCCTTCCTGGATTTAGCTTCTGGCCACTAAAAAAAGATGTGTAAATAAATAAGGCCTTTAATAGTATCACTTAGTAATGATTATTGAAGTACCAAGATTGTATTTCATAAGTCCTGACTGTGCCAGAGAAATCAGAGTGAATTTGTGGCACAGAAAAGGGAAGGAATTTCTCAAAAAGATGTGCTATAAAGAAATTGTACCAGTGTTTGAAGGTCCATGGTTACAGCAGCAAGATTTCTTCAAGAAAAATGCCATCATTGGGTTATGCTGCAGGCTATGATCTACAGATCATTTAAAAACATCTAATTTTATTTTAGTTCTGATTTTCTAATGATGGAACAATATTTTTGAGAAGCATTTATCTTCTCAAGTAAAAAAACAAAATACTTCCTCTTTCATCCTCCTCTTTAACTCCCCACAGTGGATGTTGTACATTGCACTGGGGCCTTCTTGTCAACCAACTGCTCCTTCTTTTTTGTGCTGTTACTTGGTCTTGTGAAATTTAATATTGTTAATATAAACCAGCCCCAAATTTTTAAACCAAAACAAGCCCTTTAAAGCACCTTGAAGTAATTTCTTGGAGGCAGATTAAGAAATTATTTGTACTTCTGAACCAACCCAGACCTTTATTTCTGCAGAGCTGTCACCCAATCCTGACGACATTTTTGGAAGGAGAGCTTCCTGAGTGCCACTGGAAATTTAAAGCATCGCTGCAAGTCCACAGCAGCAAGTTTTTCAAGTACTTCTTGCAAATCAAACCCCAATTAGGACACCACTCCAGCTTTTCGACTCTAAATGGTGCTCTGCAGTAATCACCATGGGCACAAATACCCTCATTTAAAAGCAATTAGCAAGTTGCATCATTTGTAACAGAACATTCTGAATACATCTGAAATCTGGCTGTGCCCTGCAGTTTGTTTTTTAATGTTTCAACTCCATTTTTTGCATTTTTAGCAGAAAGAAATTGTTAGCTAAACCTGTAAAAACCTGCCGTTGTATTATTTCCAAACTCCAAAATTTTCTATCAGTGAAAGGGTATTGTTGTTGGAAAAACACCTTTGAATAAACCTGGACAAGTGTCCTGTAAAAAAATTATTTAAGAAAAACAAAAATGTCTGTATTGTGGCAAAAGTCCTAAATCTGCCTGACTCTAGCAGGTAAAATTCATTGCTATCAGGTATAAATACTGAAAAAAACCCAGGACCATCATTAAAAGGAAATAATCCAAATTAATAATAATTAAATTAAAAAATGAAAATAACAATTAAATCATAATGAAATAATGATTAAATAATAGTTAAATAATCCAGTAATCCAAAATGGTACCAGAAAGCAACTGAGCACTTTCAGCTCCAAAAAACCTGGGTCAAAACACCTCTCACACAGCCATGGCCCACTCTGCCTCTTAAATCCAGATTTTACTGTCTTTCAGCTCTGAGAACTGCAAATACTATTTTACAGAAGGTGTGTTGATCACATTTCAGCAGAAAATACAAATTTCAGAGGAGATGATGGAAAGAAAGCCAGCCATGAACAGCAACAGCGCTTTGAAACCATTTGCACTGAGGAATGTTGGAATTCTGAGGGATCTGTGAAGTGCTAGACACAAATGGGCAGCAGAGCTTTTATTCTGGCATCAAGAAAGCACAATTCCTTCAGCTCCTGGGCCCTGACTTTGAGAAATGGGAATTTTTCAGAGCACAGACAGGACAGATGGGATCCCATGGAGGAGATGGATCATCTGACACCGCGTCCTGCTGGGAGCATCCCAAAGGCTCTGCAACCTTTGCTGTTCCACTCAAGATCTGCAAGATTCTCTTAAAAAAAACCTCCAAAAAACAAACTGAGGATGACAACAAACTTTCACCTCTGGAATTACCAGATGGAAATGAATCACCAGCTCAAGATGCAACGACTTCTGGAGGAGCCACATCAAAACACCAATATTAAAAAAGAACCCACCACAAGCAGAACGCAGTATTCTACAGAAAACCTGGACAAGGAGAAAAAAAGAAAGATTTCTTCTCATTTTTACAGCTCTAACTGCTCTGAAAAATCAGATTTAATGATGACAGTTGGGCCTGACCCCCACATCTCTCAAAGCCATCAGTTCTGAGCAGTGTTTTCCATCCTCCCAGCTCTGGAGCTGTGCAAAGCAAACTCCATTTCTCATTTCACAGCTTATCTTTGAGGCTGTATGCACAAATTAACATCAGCAATGCTTGAGCAGTTTAAAAAAGAGGAAAAGAGGAAAATCAGCAATCTGCAGAAAGCAGTGACTAATGTCCTGGAGCTTGTCTGGGCCTTTATCACACAGGAACAGATGAACTACAACAAAATTTGAGCCACCTCTGCTGCCAAAATTTTACTTGAAATGCAGCACATTTACAACAGCTCTACAAAAGAACTTGCTTCTTCTTCTTCTTTTTTTTTTTTTCTTTTTCTAAATAAAAATTAATACAGGAGGAACAAGAAGTCCAAAGATAAGCATCAGGTACGTGAAGTCCTTCCTGGCCCATTTTGCTGGAATGCTATTATGACTATCCTCAGATGTCAAAATGTCATTTGATAATAAATGTTTAATATAAGTTAGGTGTGACTTGCTGCTGACAAGCAAAATGATCCCCAAGTTTTGTCACTTGCATTACACATAATTTTGCATTAGTGTGTTCCATGCACAACCCTGGTCCTAAAAGGATTCTCTGTTTCCTCAGGAACTTGCAAAATTAACATGCTAATTTAGAAATTTCTCTTTAATTTCTCTTTAACATGAAATGTCTCTTTAATTCCTATGCTTATGTCATGTTGTGGAAAACATAATCAATGGAAAATACACATATTAGCTAGGTTCATCCCCATTCTTACAGGAACCTCAAAAACTTGCCTGAATAAGCTCCAGCTTGGACTAAAATAACTGGACTGGCAAATAAACAAGGTAGGAATTAAATTTAAACATATATATTTGGAATATATATAAATATATATATATATTTGGAAAAATCAGGGAAAGAGTAAAACTCCTGAACACGTAACTCCATGGTGAGGAATACCATGATGGAAAATGGGAGCAGAAATTTAAACCACAGCAAAAAAGCCCCAGAAAAATGGAGGAAGAATCCATGATGTGTGTGTATTTAGTGCTCCCACACCACACAGATATAAATTCAGTTCCCTGCCATGGAATATCTCATTTTCTGTTCCTTTCTGCACATGGTGGTGCCTGTTCAGTTAACTGGTTTCTGCAGACTGGACAAGAGTTCCTGGTGCTGGATAAGCCTAAGAAGATTCCAATAATTCCTCACCCAGGGGAAGCTGAAAATCTGCATTCCCCTGTATTTGCCCCAAGCTAACTGATTCAGAGCATCTCTCTTTTCCCAAATATCCTGAGCTCCAGCATTGCTTTGCCTTGATAAAAAGCACATTCCAGAAGCTGGGGAGGTGACTCATCCACTCCACTTTAATCTGAATATTCCTCCTTTGAAGTTGGGAGCTGAATGCTGACTCAGACCTTTTATAATCCATAGACTGCCATGCAAATTAATAAAAGATTTGATTAGGGTGACTGTGAAATTTTATTTTTGTAGGCTACCCCACTTCTGGGAATGTGACAGAAGAATGAGAAATTATTTTATGTTCTTGAGGCTGCCCCCAAATGAAGGATGGCACATCAAAAACTTGAGTTTGCAAATAAAGGCACTGTTAGGAATACAAAATTCTGTTGGTTCAAACAAATGTCCAAGCTCTGCATCTTTGCAGCTCAGCTGTAAGAGACACAATGTATTTTCCTTCCATTTTAATTCTGCTCTTTTATAAAATACTTGGCTTCTGACTGGAGGCAGAATGTTCAAAGGCAAATGACTCAACCCTTCAAAACTGAAAAGGGCAAAATTTTGATTACTGAAAGGTGAGGCATGAAACAAATGAAACTTGCACCAAACTGATCAGCCCATCAATCTACGTTTGACCTATACCCAGAAAAAAACAACACCAGTTCCTAACACTGGGCTGAATAATTGCCATATGGTGTGTGTGCAAAATATATGCAAATATTCTGCAAGCAGCACAAGTAGATCCTGCCATAAACTTCTCTGGCCTTGGGTTTTCTCTTTTCCCTTTTCATGGCAAAGCTGAATATTCACTGGATTGCAGATCTGTCTTTCCATTCAGGTAGCACTCATAGGTACTTTTATTTATGGTTTATTCGTGTTTTTCTGGTTTATTTTCAGGTTTCCTGTGCTTGAGGAGCTCAGCAAAGCTCCAAATTACTGGAAAGGGGAACCTTCTGACCTTTCCCACTAAATTTTGATGTCAAGCCCTCTCCCCTGTGGTTTCAGCACTTTTGGAACTGTTTGCACTGAGAAATGTTGGAGTATCTTATAAAGTAATTTATAGAGAGCAAGTGTTTTTATAAAGAGAAGAATTAAAATGTTGGGAGTGCAGAACCTGAGCTTCCACACAGTGGGTGGAAAAATGTCTGGCAAGTCCCCTTGGGAAATTACAGCTGGCTTAATTACAGGTTCTCAGCTCAGAAATAAATAAATAGAGTCTGATGGGGTTAGTTAGCGGGAGCAAAACCCTGCTCCAAGGAAAACTGGGAGCTGCAGGAAAACAAATGTTGAATTATCCTGCTGGAAGGTGTCTGAGGCACTCAATGGCTCAAATTCAGTGTTCCAGCCCATGGAATTAATGCTACAGTCCAGGGAACACGGCCATTAAAAGACATTTAGAAGCCCTGTGGAATGTAAACAAAACAATTACCTCCCTATGTGCCTCTGAGGCATCAGCATCCAGATAATAGCAGCAAATTTTGTTAAACTGATGCTTAATAAAGGGGAAAAAAATGGAAAAAAACTAAACAAAAGAACTCCAAACCTGAAGCCTGAATTTTAACCTTTCTGACCTGAGTTACAGTGCAATCACCCTTCATGAAAGCCAAGGGAATGGTAGCAGAAAGTGTTTATTCACTAGAACCATGCATTACCTTTAGGAAAGTACAATAAAGCTGATAGTTCTGAGCAGTCTCTGCCCTCTCCATCAGAACTTGTCCAGCTTGATTTTGTAAAAGAGTTCTCTTGTTTTTAATGATCAGAATCCTGACTGAGGGATGATTTAACCCCTTACTGCAGGACTTTCTGGCTTTGTGCATATCCCCATCCTTTTCTGCTGAAGGAAGTTCTGCACAACAAGTTCTGTAAAAACACAAACCCTTTCCTTCAGGATAATTCCCAGTCTGTTTCAGGCTCAGACTCCTGCAAAAGCCACATGGAATACGTAACCTGGCAGCAGAATTTCTTTCTGGCCGCAGTGCTGCTGTTTTCCACCAGCTGGACTGACTACCTGGCTGTAAATTAGTTAAAAATGTCCTTTTTTAGGATAGTTCTGCCGACTGACATGAGAGCAAAACTTGAAATGCAGCTGAAGGGTGGCAGGGCTGGGTTTGCTCTGTGTTTCTGCAGCACATGCTGGGGGTCCTGGTCCCAAACTCTGTGACACAAACCAGGCACAGAGGGAGGGCACAGGGAGGGCAGAAGATTGTGATGAGAGGGATGAGGGTGAGCAGAGCCCCTTCCACAGCCTCAGCCCTAAACTCCCCTCATTATCACATCATTCTGGAACGCTTTAATTATTTCTCATCGAATAATTAAATTATGTTCACAAAATTTAGTAAGGTATTAAATTGTATTAATGTAAAATAATTTTAAAATAAAATTATTAATAGAATGGTTTGTGTTTTATTAATATAAAATCATTTCAAAATGATTAATAGAATGGTTTATGTTTTATTAATATAAAATAATTTCAAAATAAAATTATTAATAGAATGGTTTGTGTTTTATTAATATAAAATAATTTCAAAATAAAATTATTTAGACAAGACTAATATTCTATTAACATAAAATAGTTGTAAAATGAAATAATAAAATTAATATTATATTATTATACGTCTTATTAATATAATGTTCTAGTATTTTTTATTTTAGTAATTTATTAGTAGGAGATTAAATTTAGACTAGATTAAATAGGATCTATTTCAGAATAGATTAAATAGGCTGAGTAAGTCATGGAGATACAGCAGAGCTGAAATGCTGAGCTCTGTTCCAGCAGGAGTCAATTCTGTCAATGATTTATGGAAATAGAGGTATAAAATGAAGATTTTCATTTTTTTAAAGAGTGTTTTCAATACCATATCTTAAAATTTCCTCCTTTAAATACAATTATTCCAAGAAATAAGCTGCTGAGAGCACAGCTCACACTCTTCTTGCCCTGAGCCCATTTTCCAGCTTGGGGAAGTGGAAATATACTGAGCATCCACTCAGCACAGCTCAAAATCTCCTGCATGTCAGAGAAAACTGTCCCCATTCTATTCAAACAGCTGCCACTGAGTAAGCGACTTTTATCTGGGGAAATAAATTTTTAAAAACTCATTTAGGTGGGTGGACATTTAGTGTTACAGAGGATTTGTTTCCCTCCCTGACCTCTGTTCTGATCAGCAGAATTGTAAACAGAAAATATCTTTCATTTTCTCCCCAGATGCTTTGGGAACCATAACCTGCCCTTTTATAAGAATAAGAAAATAATTTTCACTTCTCTCATGTGTCCCTGCTCTAGATTTTAACAACAAAATTTTATCACTGCAGTGGCTCAGCCTTGCACTATCTGGTATTTCTTTTAGATTTTCCAGTGGCAGAGGTGACCTTCAGTGTTTTAAATTCTGCTTAAATGAGGCTCAAACACCTTGAAATGCTTATTCCAAACCCAGCCTCCCACATTTCTGCTTATTCACACAAACAGCTCATGCTGAAACCACCCAAGATTCTTTACAGGTCTGCTCTTGTCTCATTTGATTTTCTTGCAGAACCAGAGAATGGCCCATAGTAAAACCAACAATTTATTTTGATTTGTTCACCACAACCAGAATGGGTTTTGAGAAATTTATAAATGTATAGGATTGGTGGGGGAAGACCTCACAAAGAAAACTGAATTTGGATGGAGGGGTTTTTTCCTAATAACCAAAATAAAAAACAATAAATCCATTCCTGGGCTTCATGGCCACAGCAGCCCCTGGTCCTGCCTTTGTTTTCTGCAGCCCCACAGATCCTTTCCTCCTTTCCTTCCCCACCACTGGCACCAAATTCTACAAACTGGTTTTTGCCCTCCTGCTTGGCCCTTTCTGGTTGCTTCTACTGCAAGGAATTCATGTTTGTGCTGCAGAGAAATGCTTCAGAAAGCACACAGCAACACAAGAGGAAAAGAGAAAAACAACCAAAAAGCAGAAAAAAACACTCCAAAACAAACAAAAAATCCACTCAAAAGATAAAAAACAAACAAATAAAAAAGAGAAAACCCCCAAAAACCCAAAGGCAGAAACCAAAAATCTTCCACATTCTCCTTCCATAACACATTCTGCAATTCTTTAAACTTCAGCATCCAAATCCTAGTTTCTAAATGTATTTTTTATTTTATTTTATTTTATTTTATTTTATTTCTCAATGCATCTTTATCTCCAAACATGGGATGTTTGAGCAGCAGGGTTGTGGTTTTGGCTTGGAATTTGGCAAAGTGAGCGGGCGCCAGGCCCGCAGCTGAGGGATGCTGAGCGCTGAGATTTCACCCCTGCTGCTTCCAGGGGTTTCAGGAGCTGAGTAAGCGGAGCCTAAAGTCGATCTTTGTCCATTCTGAGAGCAAGGTTTGGATTTCATGGGGCTTCCATGCTTCTTTGAAGCATCTCAGGGCACAAATAATGTGCAATGCCAAGCGTTCATGGCTATGGTTACACACACAGAACGTTCATGCCATTTTCAGGTTATTTCACAGGCTACCAGTGAAGTCATCAGCATGTAAATATATTTGCATGCATAAAAAAGTTATACATTAACATTATACATATATAAAAACGTAAAATAAATTTATTCGTAAAAAAGACTGTATTTTCAAAGTGGAAAATACTGTCTTCTTAGAAAAGCATTTAGGATATGAGGATCTGATGTTTCACCTTTAAAAGAAATAGAAATTTATCTTTAGAAATATATATTTCTAAATTTTATATTTATATTTTCCCTCATATTAGATGAGAAAAGAACTTGGAATACTATGTGTGTAACACATTTATAAATTTATATTTATAAATATATACTTATAAATTTTATATTTATATTTTCCTTCATATTAGATGAGAAAAGACCTTGGAATACCATGTCTGTAACATATTTATAAATTTATCTTTATAAATATTTTTTTTTTAATTTTATATTTATATTTTTCTCATATGAGAAAAGAACTTGGAATACTATGTCTGTAACATATTTATAAATTTATCTTTATAAATATATATTTCTAAATTTCATATTTATATTTATATTTTCCCTCATATTAGATGAGAAAAGACCTTGAAATACTATGTCTGTAACATCCTTAGCTCTGGATAAACACAGAGTGGCAACCTGGGTCAGCTAAACCAGCCCAAAACTCATATTTTGTACCTTTTTTCCCATATGTACCAAAGACAGCAGGTCTGTTATAACCCCTAGGAAAAAACCTGTAATGTTTTTTGTGTGTCAGCCCCAAAAGAGGAACCCTGGCTGTGGGTTTAGGCAGCACCATCACGGGAGGTGATTTCCCTCCCAAAACCACAAAGCCTTGATCGCTGGGAGCCATCTCCTGAATGAAACTTCAAAGAGCCCATGGAAATCTCCTCCCCAGATCTGCACTGCCTGATTTCAATATTGTCACTGCTAAATGGCTCTTTAGCAATCGTTTAAGGCTCAATATTCTTCCCCTTGTATATTTACTGGAATATATTTGAAGCAGGCTATTTTTAAATCCTGTTTTTCTGTTCCCTGATGTGAGTCATGGGGAAAGCAGCAGGGCAGGAGGGGATGGCACAGGGATTTTGAGCCAGCATCATCCCCTCTGCAAGAAATCAAAAAGGAATCCTCTCACAACGCTTTTCTACACTGCCCAACTTCCAAAAAGTGGAGGGAAAGAGGTTTTATTCAGCCAAATTAACAGCATTTCAGTCCCTCCCAACAATGCTTAGCATTTCCCTCACCTAACTTTGAACAACTACTGAGCTGTCAGGAATTCTGCTGGAAAATGTCCTGAGAAGAGGAATCCTCTCACAGACCCAGGACAGTCCAACACACAGCTCAGAGGTGAATAATTCCCACTGTCCTGGAAGAAAGCACTGAACTAAAAGTGTTTTTGTCATAGTTTGTCATTTCCTAAATTCCATTTTGCCATTTCCTAAATTCCACAGTTTGTCATTTCCTAAAATCCCATTTTTACCCCACAGAACTGATCTCATTTGTAAATATTGATTTGTAAATACTTGTTGACAAACAAAGTGAGCATCAGAACCACACTGCAGAAGATGGAGAGCAGCTTTATTCACACCTGAGAAAATCTAAACTGATAAATCCAAATAATCCAAATAATAACCCCAAACCCGCAGAGGGGTGGCTGTGCTGCAATAAAGCAAACCTTGGCCTTGGAAAGAAACAGGACTTGTCAACAGTGACACAATTCTCCCAGCTGGAGACTCATTTTTGGTGTGTCCAACCCTGCAATCAATGCCCAGGCACCTAAATTCCACCTATTGCACGCATTATTAAAATGACTCCCTGAATGGCACAGCCATTAATTAAATCAAACAGCAGGGGAAAGGAGCTGAGCAGAAGCCAGGCTCTCCTTCTGAGTCCCTCCTTCCCTTTTGTGAGATGTGTGAAACCTTACACGTTTCTAAATGCCATTTCTGAGTTAGGGGGGTCAGGCAGGGGCTTTGGCTTCCCCTCCTCCAGGTGAAGCTCCTGGCAGCACAGGGGAAATGCAGAGGGGACAGCAAGTGTTGGGAGGGATGAAAGTTTGACTAGAAAGTCTCACAGATGTGTGCTTGGCAGAAAGATTTTTAAATGTAGAGTCTGACGAAGGAATAGAGATGGAAGCAAGTTTTGATGTAGAAGAAAAGAATTGCTGGGCCAGTCTCACTGGATAACCAAGGAGGCAAAGGCTGTGTTAGTTAGAAGGGGTTTTATGGCTCAAACCCACCCCAAACAAGAAGATGTTTTTACCAAGCAGAAAGAGCACAGGCAAACAAGGCAGCAAATGTGGCAAGTAGAAAAAAGGTCTCAGAATTTTCCACTGCAAGAAAACTGGAAAACAACTTCCAGCTTAAACTGTAATGTACTGACTTTAGTGATTGGAGAACAGTGACATGAATATGGTAATTACAGTAGTTATGATGGGCTATAGATAAAAGTTAAGGTATAGATTGGTTCTACTGTATGAAGATGCTCAGCAAAGAAAAGTCAATAATGCATTGTAACCAAAACCAAAGGGTCTGCAGGGCTGCCTGCAGCTGGGGCTGACAGCTGTGGGCACAGCTCTGTCACCCACCACCCTGGACTGCTGGAACCTCTTGGATGGAATAAAATGCATTTTGTATACAATAAACTGCATTTTGGATACAATAAACTGCCTTTTGGAGAGCCCCTGGAGTCCCATATCCCTCTTTTTAGCTCTTACAAGCAAGGACAGCAGGGGTGGCAGTGTCACTGTGGGGTGAGGACAAGGGCTGGGTGGCCTCCATGTGGGGCACTGGCACTGCCTGCCCCAGAGATGCTCAGCCAGTCCCAGTTTTGGGGGCAGCACAGCAGGGAGAAAGCACCCAAGGAGATAAAAATAATCAGTGAACAGGCTTGTGACCATGTTCACAGGGGTCATAGGATGAGGGAAGAGATGAGGATCTGACTCCATGTTTCAGAAGGTTTGATTTATTATTTTATGATATATATTACATTAAAACTATACTAAAAGAATAGAAGGAAGGATTTCATCAGAAGGCAAGCTAAGAACAGAATAAGAAAGAATGATAACAAAAGTTTCTGTCTCAGACTCTCTGTCTGAGCCAGCTGACTGTGATTTGCCATTAATTAGAAACAACCACATGAGACCAATCCCAGATGCACCTGTTGCATTCCACAGCAGCAGATAATCAATGTTTGCATTTTGTTCCTGAGGCCTCTCAGCTTCTCAGGAGGAAAAATCCTAAGGAAAGGATTTTCCATAAAACATGTCTGTGACACAGCCCTGAACATCCTCAGGGAGTTACTGGTGGAGTTGTGACAGATGAGTGATGCCCTGGGTGACTCTCACAATTAAAAGGCAAATATCCTGTATATATGTTAGGAGAAATTTTATAGATTTATAGTTGTGTTTTACACCCTTGTGTTGTCATTATGGGGTGGCCTGGGTTTGGGACATTTAAGAGGGTCAGCTCATTATCATGGCAACAGTGACCTCCAATCAGGATTTAAGGAAGTAAAACTCCACCTCTGGACAGCAAAGGAGTCGTGGATAGACAGAACTTTGGGAGAGCTGAAGGGTTAAAAGGTGAAACCTCCGTGGTGTGGGTGAGCACATGGTGGGAAAAATCCTCTGTTCCTGCCACTGTAACATTTTCTCTATTCAGTCTCATGTTGTGTTTTTGATAAGGTTCTAATAAAGCTTTTACATTTTTTGAAAGTGAGGATCATTTCTCACAGAGGGAATAACTTCAGGGACTCCAGATGGCCCCATCCAGCACATCCTGTGAGGATTTTTCATCCTGAACCTGATGCCTTAGCATTTTAGCTTGTGTATTTTCCATATTTTTGCACTCCTGCAGTTCTTTAGTGTGTAACCCCAAACTCCACACCCAGTGTCAGCTGCAGCTTTCCCATTTTGGGCAGACACAACAATTCCTCTCCAGGCCTGGCACTCAAGGACACCTCACTGCCTCAGGGCCAGAGATGGGAACAAAAGGGACCTGGGGAGAGCAACCTTGGGCTCAGTGACTTCATTACCTGGAGCTGGAATTGGCAGATGAACCCCCAATGTGCAAATGGACCAAACTGATAAAAGTATAAAAACCTGTGAGCCATTGTCCATTTTGGGTGTAGGCCCTGGGGGCTTTGTCTACCCTACATGTCCCTGCAGGCCCTTCAATAAACAGAACTGCTTTTTATTCCCTTAACTCTGTCTGGCCTCTGGTTTTAGGAAGTCTCAAAAGGCATCAAACCTAAAGAAAACGTAGGATTGTGTTGCCAAGCACTATAAGAACCAGAATTCAAGGATAGCACAGGACAGCAGAGTTTCCATTTGCTTAGAGAAGCTGGGAGTTAAAACAAACACACAAACAAACATCCTGGGCATTGTTAAATGCATTATCAATCAAATGCTGACATTAATTAGCAGAACAAGCAGTAAAGAAAGGCAGGAGCAGCCTTCTGGCACCCTGAGTAAATTTTGCTGTCAAATTTGGCCTTGTGAAAAAATAATTAATGTTGTTGGATCTTGGCTGGTGCACACTCAAGGTAAGAGCAGTAAAACCTGAGAAATAAAAAATCAGAAATACCTTTTAATATCTGTTTAAATATCACAAATTCCTGGGTTTACTTTGTTGAGTGCACTCATTTCAGGAAATCTCAGCTCCTGGTGGCTTCAGGGCTGCTGTGGGTGTTTGGGGATATCTCCCCTGGGGCAGGTTTGTCCCCAGAACCTCTGAACAATCAAACAAACAAACAAACAAACAAACAGCTCATGAGCTGATTCCAGCCCTTTGAGCCGCACACAGGAGCTCTGTAAGATAACAATGCACAATCAAAGTGCATTTCAGGCACTTTGGGATGACTTCTGTACCCACACCGAGTCAGTCTCTCCTTCAATGGAATTGCATCTATAAAATAAATCAAGATGTTGGGTTTTTTCCTCAGCCAGTCGTTTTCCCCTGCATTTAGGGCCTTTGTGACCCTCTGCAGTAGCATTTGAAGCACACACATTGTTTACAGAAGGAAAAATACTGCATTTAAAAAAATACTTCCCCACTGAAAAATCCATCCTCAGTTGTGTCAAATGTCAATGTCATTTTGCCTCTTTGCTTTCTTTGCAAACCTATTCTTGAAGAACATTACAATCTTCCCCAATTAGGGGAAACTGCTGCCTGATTTTTGAGTACCAAAGCAAAGGTGTTTGTTGATGTTTGTTCTTCTCCCACTGTCCTTTACATAATCCTCTCCTCCAGACACCTTCACACATTCCAAGGGTGTAGGAAGCAAATTAAAATTAAGGATGGCAGTAAAAGCAAACAGCCTGAGATCTGATCCAGGCTGTAACTCTGCAGCAAACTGCCTGCCAGGCTGGTGAGAGTCAGGCATGTGTTATATAGGTCAGTGCATGAAACTCGCTTATTTTAGAGGAGATTTTATTCCCCAAAGGGAATGGGAGCGACTGAGACAAAACCAGACCTAATCACAATGGGAGAGCTACATCCAGAGTGAAGAGAATCATTTTTACAATGTCAAACAATGCTTTTCTACACTGCCCAACTTCCAAAAAAGTGGAGGGAAAGAGGTTTTATTCATCAAAATTAACAGCATTTCAGTCCCTCCAAACAATTCTTAGCATTTCCCTCACCCAACTCTGGACAGTAACTCAGTTGTCAGGGATGCTGCTGGAAAAGGAGAAGAGGAATCCTCTCACAGACCCAGGACTGTCCAACACAGCTCAGAGGTGAATAATTCCCACTGTCCTGGAAGAAAGCACTGAACTGAAAGTGCTTTTGTCACAGCTTGCCATTTCCTAAATTCCCTTTTGTCATTTCCTAAATTCCATTTTTACCCCACAGAACTGATCTCATTTGTCAATAGTGTCCTGTTTACAAATCAATGAGCGTCAGAACCACGCTGCAGAAGATGGAGAACAACTTTATTCACCAGAGGAAATCCAAACTAAGAAAGGCAAATAATAACCCAAATAATCCAAAAAATAACCCCAAACCCGCAGAGGGGTGGCTGTGCTGCAATAAAGCAAAGTGTGGCCTTGGAAAGAAACAGGACTTGTCAACAGTGACACAATTCTCCCAGCTGGAGACTCATTTTTGGTGTGTCCAACCCTGCAATCAATGCCCAGGCACCTAAATTCCACCTATTACACACATTATTAAAATTAATAAATTAAAGTAACACAGCATTAAAAGTAGCAGACATTTAATAATTTTAATAATGTGCTTTTAAATTTTTAAATTTTTTTAATTTACCCCACAGAACTGATCTCATTTGTCAATAGTGTCCTGTTTACACACCAAGTGAGCATCAGAACCACACTGCAGAAGATGGAGAGCAGCTTTACTCACACCAGAGGAAATCCAAACTAAGGAATGCAAATAATAACCCAAACCTGCAGAGGGGAGGCTGTGCTGCAATAAAGCAAAGCATGGCAGGAAAGAAACAGGATTTTTCAACACTGACAGAATTCTCCCAGCTGGAGACTCATTTTTGGTGTGTCCAACCCTGCAGTCAAAGCCCAGGCACCTGAATTCCACCTGTTGCACCCATTATTAAAATCATTAAATTAAAGTAACACATTATTAAAATTAACACGCATTAAAAAAAATTTAAAAATTAAAACGCACATATTATTAAAATTATTTTTACCCCACAGAACTGATCTCATTTGTCAAGTGTCCTGTTTACAAACCAAGTGAGCATCAGAACCACACTGCAGAAGATGGAGAGCAGCTTTATTCACACCTGAGGAAAAATAACTGATAAATCCAAATAATAACCCAAATAATCCAAATAATAACCCCAAACCTGCAGAGGGGTGGCTGTGCTGCAATAAAGCAAAGTGTGACCTTGGAAAGAAATGGGACTTGACAACACTGACAGAATTCTCCCAGCTGGAGCCTCATTTTTGGTGTGTCCAACCCTGCAATCAACTGCAGTCAATGCCCAGGCACCTAAATTCCACTTGTTGCACACATTATTAAAAGTACTAAATTAAAGTAACAGGGGATTAAAATTAGCACACATTAAAAATTAAAAAAAAAATTAAAAGCATGCATTATTAAAATTATTACATTTACCCCACAGAACTGATCTCATTTGTCAATACTGTCCTGTTTACAAACCAAGTGAGCATCAGAACCACACTGCAGAAGGTGGAGAGCAGCTTTACTCACGCCAGAGGAAATCCAGAGTGAGAAATGCAAATAATAACCCAAATAATCCAAATAATAACCCCAAATCTCCAGAGGGGTGGCTGTGCTGCAATAATTCAAAGCATGGCAGGAAATAAACAGGACTTGTGAACACTGACACAATTCTCCCAGCTGGAGCCTCATTTTTGGTGTGTCCAACCCTGCAATCAATGGCAGGTACCTAAATTCCACCTCTATGCACAGGAAACCATTGACCTCCAAGGGTACTGGCAGCTTTTATTCCCAAGGTAAAACTTGGCAGGTTCTTTGCAAACCATTTTGTGAAGCTGAAGGACTGTGAGCAGTGGGAAGGAGCTGAAATGGGAATTCAGAATTCAGTTTTTAGCCTGTGGCCATGTAGTAGTAGCTTGTGAGGAGAGGCTGGAAATAACTCGTTCAGGGACTTATTTTACAGTACTGAATAAAACAACATATTTTCCTCTCAAACCAACAGCTTCTCAAGACAGAGTTTCTCACAGAGGAACTATGAACTCCCTCAGAAAAGTCACTTTCAGTCTCCTCCTGACACAGCCTCCACAGATCAGCTGGGATTTCCTAAGCACACACAGATAAACAGCCTTGCCTCGGTCGAGCCACTATTCCTTAAAGGAGAAAACAAACAAAGCCAAAAATGATTGATGTGATATGATATGATATGATATGATATGATATGATATGATATTATATTATATTATATTATATTATATTATATTATATTATCATCTCACACAATCTCATACCAAATTACATCATCTCATATCATATTATATCATATTATATTCCATTCCATTCTATTATATTGTATGGTGTCATATCATACCATATATTATATTATATCATATCATATTATATTCCATTCAATTATATTATATTTTATTATATCATATAATCTCATCTCATACCATAGCTTATATTATGTCATATATTATATTATATTATATTATATTATATTATATTATATTATAGTAATAATCTCATATCATATTATATTATATTATCTCATATAATCTCATATCATATTATATTACATTACATTATATCTATTGTATTATATCATATCATACCTTATATCATATATTATGTTATGGTATATTATGTTATATTCAGCTATAGAGAAATAACTTTTCAATGGCATGAAAACAATGCACCCCTCCCTTGCTTGCTGGCATCATTCTGGAATATCCCTTTGGCTGTTCCTGCAGCTGGAGTGCCAAGGGTGTCACACTGAGGCAGCTCCACGGGCTGACTCAGCTCTGGTGGGGTTCAGCTCTCCTGAGCTTTCTGGGATCAGCTTTTTCCTCCAACAAACAAAATCTGGGGTGCTGAAGGCAATGGCTCAGCTGAGGTGGAAGGGATTCTTCATGGGAACACAGATAAATTAATGAGAGCAGAACATTCAGCCAGTTATCTTCATTACTCACAGGGTTTGAAGTGATTTCCACACTAAATTAGATTTTGTCTAATTCATAGACAAATAATAATCCCAGACACTTTGAGGATGCCTCTGAGGTCGCTATCTGGCACTATTAATACATTCCAGAATTACCTGAAGGCTTTAACACACAGAATTTAATCACAAGAAAACCAAAATACCAATATGTTAAGTTTGCACACTCCACCTGCAGAAATCTCCAATTATTTTGCAAGATTTATCAGCAAAAAGAAAACAAAGCTTAAATAGTTCATGTTTATGTTACTAAATTATTGTTCCCTTCTTCTGGTAAATCAATTAAATAAAGGAGTCACCTTATAAAACCCACTCTGACTCAGATATTAGGAGCCTGTTATTCTGCTTTGGGGTACAGATTCTTTATTTTGCAGATAGTAAACATTTATTTATATTTAAATACTCTTTTCGCACTGCTTTCCATTAATGACATGAGCTCAATTATGCAAGGATGAGCTTTGGAGCACTGTGAGCAGGTGCAGTGCAGTGGATGACAACCAAGCAAAACTTCTCTCACTGCAGAGTTTGGAAAGAGTAAAACCAAATCCTGGAATTGTAAATATGAAAAGTTAAAATGTCTATTAAAAAATTGAGCAGAAAACTTGGTTTACTTAGTAAGCTAATATTGCAAAAGTGTAAACATGGGTGGCACTTGGAAAAGTGAGAAAAAAATCCATAAAATTACCAAATCTAAAGACAATACAAAGAAAACACAATTGAAAGAATAGAAGTTGATGTCTCCAAGATTTTCAATCATTAGACAACAGGGAAATTCTCAATGCCTGCCTTTCTGATCTGAAACTGAACAAATCTGTGATTATTCAGTCCAAAATTACTTTCTCCAACTTGCACTTCAGTGTTGTCACTGCTACTGACAAGAAGTAAATC
Source organism: Calcarius lapponicus (assembly GCA_039654755.1). NCBI lineage: Eukaryota > Metazoa > Chordata > Aves > Passeriformes > Fringillidae > Calcarius > Calcarius lapponicus. The sequence goes on along the minus strand of CM077475.1, from coordinate 3,376,193 downwards.
TAAAATCCTGATCTCCCTGGCTGCAATAAAACCTCCACTCAAACCAGCCCTCTGCTGCCCCTTGTTTATCTAAAATGGACCCAGAAATCAGAAGTTTCATCCCTGCAGCCAGCAGAGCCTGTCCAAATGTTTTCGTACCAAAAATTGATCTGGAATCCAAGATGCTCATCAATATTGCAGCCAATTCTTTCATTGTTAAACATCTCAGGGTACCAAAGATTTCCTTGTGGGAATCCATAAAATCAGAGGGTTTGGGAAAGCTGCAAAAGGCAGGCCTCAGAGACAGCACAACTGTGATTAGAGCCAAGCAGCAGCCATGAGATTGGTCAGCAGAAAAATTATGTAAAGTAGTAAAGTAAGGACCAACAGAACAATGGTTTGTGCATTAACGCTTGTCTAGAATAACTCTCTAAGATGCTGAAAAGTATACCTAATGAAATATTAGGAAGTTCTAAGCTTAATAATGAAGCTCTGTGCATTGTGTTTTCAGGCTTACAAGTGGGTATTGTATTTGAAATAAGCAAGCATTGTTATAACCAAAGTACATGTGCTTATAGGGGCTGGATGGAGCTACTGTCAATGTGCTTTTGCTTTGTGTGATTGGTCAAAAAACTTTTAAAGTAAGTTGTAACATTAAGTTCTTTCTCTGCAGCCTGGGATATGTGATGATGGACTCTTCCCATTGTCATAACCATGGAATGAGGCTGATGCTGGAAAATACAACAGTTCAACACACATTCCTAGCAGTCCCGTCCTGTTCATAATTTCTACATAGCCCCTGGCCAGCAATATTCCTGAAAGCAATTGGTGGGGGGAAAAGGGTTCCACAATCAGCTCAGAAGCAATTGATGAATTGTTTACATTAGAAAAGGGTGGGAAGCATGGGGAATGTTCTGGAATGTTTGCCAAAAGAGCTTAGGGAAAAAAAGAGCGAGAATAATTGGTTAGATAACATTTAAACACTTGTACAGAAAATAAACTGAGGCTGTAATCCCCTAAATCTTTCAGGATTGCATTCTAAACCTCCCAAAATGTCTTCCCAACTGGCAACTTTTAAAATAACTATAAAGCCTGTCAGATTAACTTCATCTTGAAACCTCACATCTTTGCTGCATGCTTAATCTCCACAAAACACAGTTTAAAATGCCCACACCACCAAGGTGTTCTCAAACCACTATAATTAGCTTCATAATTTACAATATTCAATGAGAAAAAACATTTTAAGAATTTAAAAAAATCTCTCAGTGATTGAAGAGAGAAGGGGAATTTTATGAAAGTAACAACTCACGAGTTTTTAGCCAATTTGTAAATTGAGAAAGGTAATCTTAATTTAAAACCTGAGCCTGGCTAGAACTTCAAACAGGAGCACAAAGAAAAGAAAAGCTGCTCAACAGCAACCTGACATTGCATGGAGGTAATGCAGAACACTGGCACTTGGGTTGGGGTCTGAATTTGGAACTTGAAAATATTTGGTCAATGACATTTGAATATATTTGGTCAGTGACTTTGGACTTCAGCACATGGTCAAGTCCAGCTGGTAGGATGGTTAGGAAGAGCAGGATTTGCAAGGCTGGGTGTGTGTGGTGCAGCTGTGACACAGGGAACAGATCCCCTGGAGACCCCAGATGCAGGAGAACGAGTGCACACACTCAAATCCTCAAGGGCTTCCAAACAGTGGGACAAGGCAGGAAAGAGTCTCAGTTTTTGTCACTCTATCCAGGCAGGGACTCATGTATAACTCAGCTCTAAACTTGAAAACAAACACATGTGAGAACAGAGCGCCAGGAATCAATGGAGCAAGAACTAACAGCTGCCACACCAAACAGAAATTTTCCTCTTCCTTTTGTTCCCAATGACACAGCAATGTAGAACCTGGACAGTTGGGAAGGATGAAAGTTTGACAAGAAAGTCTCACAGATTTGTGTGCTTAGCAGAAAGATTTTTAAATGTAGAGTCTGATGAAGGAATAGAGGTGGAAGCAAGTTTTGATATAGAAGAAAAGAATTGCTGGGCCAGTCTCACTGGCTAACCAAGGAAGCAAAGGGTGTGTTAGTTAGAAGGGGTTTTATGACTCAAACTCACCCAAACAAGAAGATGTTTTTACCAAGCAGAAAGAGCACAGGCAAACAAGGCAGCAAATGTTGCAAGTAGAAAAAAGGTCTCAGAATTTTCCACTGCAAGAAAACTGGAAAACAACTTCCAGCTTAAACTGTAATGTACTGACTTTAGTGACTGGAGAACAGTAACATGAATATGGTAATTACAGTAGTTATGATGGGCTATAGATAAAAGTTAAGGTATAGATTGGTTCTACTGTATGAAGATGCTCAGCAAAGAAAAGTAAATAATGCATTGTAACCAAAACCAAAGGGTCTGCAGGGCTGCCTGCAGCTGGGGCTGACAGCTGTGGGCACAGCTCTGTCACCCACCACCCTGGACTGCTGGAACCTCTTGCATGGAATAAACCACATTTTAGATACCATAAACTGCATTTTAGATACCATAAACTGCATTTTGGAGAGCTCCTGGAGTCCTGCATCTCCCATTTAGGCTCTTACATGGAACCTTTGCTGGGTCCTCCCAAAACCACAGCAACCCTGACCTCCTTCCACTCTGCACCTCCTGCAGGTTCTGACAGCTGCCCATCATCTTTGGCTTTTTAATGAAAACCAGGTTCAATAAAGCCTCTGACAGCTTGTACAGTAATGCAAGCAACCTTAGCACAAAGAAATGTCTTTATTCAACCAGTTTCCTCTGAATTTAAAAAAAAAAATAAACCCCTGCTGAAAAGCACAGCCACACTTGGCACTGGCAATGTGATGAACAGCCAGTGTTTGCATGGGATGGAGGTGTCCCAGGGGATGGAGGTGTCCCAGAGGATGGAGGTGTCCCAGATTTTGCTGTTCCATCCATGTTTCCACCTTCCTGCCTGCCTGCTTTACCCTAGGAATGTGCTGTCTGTAAGAGAATAATCTGGTACACCCAGGGTGAAGCCTCCTGTGTGTGAGAGCGTTCCCAGAGAGCTGCGGGGAGGGGGGATCCATGGGGGGACAACATCATCAGCATCACCAGCATCACCAGCATCATCATCACCAGCATCACCAGCATCATCATCACCAGCAGCAGAAACAGAATCAGAAGCAGCAGAAGGAAAAGAAGCAGAAGAAGGAGAGGAAGCAGAATCAGAAGGAGCAGAAGAAGGAGAGGAAGCAGAATCAGGAGGAGCAGAAGAAGAAGAAGGAGAGGAATCAGAATCAGGAGGAGCAGAATCAGAAGAAGGAGAAGAATCAGAAGGAGCAGAGGAGAAGAAGGAGATGAAGAGAATCAGGAGGAGCAGAATCAGAAGACGGAGAGGAAGCAGAATCAGGAGGAGCAGAAGAAGGAGGAGAGGAAGCAGAATCAGAAGGAGCAGAAGAAGGAGGAAAGAAAGCAGAATCGGAAGGAGCAGAAGGAGAAGGAGAAGAAGCAGAATCAGGAGGAGCAGAAGAAGAAGGAGTGGAAGCAGAATCAGAAGGAGCAGAATCGAAGAAGGAGAAGAAGAAGGAGCAGAGGAGAAGAAGGAGAAGAAGCAGAATCAGAAGAAGAAGAAGAAGAAGAATCAGAAGGAGCAGAGGAGAAGAAGGAGAGGCAGCAGAATCAGAAGGATCAGAAGCAGCAGCAGCAGCATCAGCGGCCCCGCGGGGCAGGAGCAGCAGCCGCAGCTGAGTCACGGCTCTGCCTCTCCCCCGCCAGGGATTTTCTCCCCAAGCTCGCAGACATCGCTGTGACCAGGGATTCTTCCTTTCAGGGCTGAACCTGCAGTGTTTTGACGGCTAAATGCGGGATTTGTCCTTGTCCCTGCTCCGCGGTTAATGCCACCACCCTCCCCTTTCCCCCCAGGGTCTCTGCTCAGGCTTTTGCTGGAATCCAAGAATGAAATAAAATTCATTGTCATAAAAAATCTGTGTAAATTTCCACGCCCATAAACATATCCAAACTGTTATATTTATTTAAATGACAAAGTATTTGCCTTGGGCTCATGTTGTTGTTTAATACAATCCAAATACGTGCAATTTTATATTTGTCACAAAATCCTTCCCAGCCCTGGAAATTCAGGAGACAGATCCAAACTTCCAATTCCTTTGGAAAAAAAGCCTCTACTTCAGAAATGGGGCAAATCTGTTCCAATGCTTTGCTGCAATGGACAAGGTTTAATCTCTGCTGTCCATCAGCTGTCAGGAGGTCAAAGCCTCCTTTCCTGAAATGTTTTCCAAATGAGCCAAGTGAAAGAAAAAAAAATTCCAAAGGCAAGGTTCAGAACTGCAGGAATTGCATCATAATAATTTAAAAATTTATTTGTAAAAGTCAAATGACCAAAACATGCTCTTTGCCACCCAAAACCTTGAGTGTTCCAAGCTGGTTAACATATGGAACAGAGACTGAAGCCAGTTGATAATTACTTCACTGAAAATTCTCTGTTAGTATTTATGTGTTTAATTCTACGTTTGCTGGATGCCCGTGGGGATAAATATGTTTTGCTACTGAAAAGCAGCAAAGAAATAGTGATAAATAATAATTCAACACAGAAAACAGTTCTTTTTGTTTATTTTAAATCCCGCTGCTTTGTGCAACATCACTATGTTCCACAAATACTTAATCGACCAAAAATAGGCGACAAAAGTTGACCTTGGTACGTCCTGGAGGTGTCCAAGGAAGGACTGGATGTGTCAGAGCTCCTGGCTGGTGACAAGGTGGGGATTGGGCACAGCTTGGATTTAAGTCCATTTGCTTCATTTGATGGAATTTCTCAGTCATATGATAATTCTTTACTGCTAATTTTTTTTTTAAATCTAAAATTTAGGGTATTCCCTACATGTCATCACCAAGAGCACTCCTGACTTGTAAGAAATTTAAAAACCAAACAGGCAAATATGGGCTTGCCTGCAATTCCTGTGCTGATTACAAATAAGTTGTGGTGTTTCTAAGCAATTTTCTGGATCAATAACTGACCAGGAGCCAAATTATCTTCTGTCCCAACTCTGCCCTTCCTTGCAGCCTGAGCTCAAAGCTGTCCAACTCTCAATTTCATCCTCCTCCTGATTTATTTTGCAATTTGTAACTCTGTGTCCCATGATTCAAGCAAACAAATCACAGGTCCAGGAAAGCCCTGCCAGTCTTGACAAGGTGAATGAGAATTTCTCTGCATTCCCCAGCCTGCCATGAGGATTTGCTTCTCCAGTAATTCTTGGCCTTAACAGCAAAATAGAAGCAGCTGCTGCTGAGTGTTGTTACTTCTTCCACATGATTCTGTCTTTAATCACAATCCAGAGTCAGGTGAAAAATTTGAGATTATTAATGGATGTTCTTTCTCCAGGAGCATCCTGCAATATACTTGAAAAATTTAGGACTTGCTCAATCTGTCTTCTCAAAAGCTGAGCTGCTGCGATGCTAAAAATGTGTACAAGAAAAGGGCATGAAAGATTGGAAGGAGTTGATGCACATTTCAAACAGTTCCCTATGAAAATGTGGTTTCCATTTTCCTCCAGTGTACTCTTAACTCACCAAAAAGAAATATTGGAATTTTGGAATATAGGACATTGCAGTAATTTATTTCTGAATCGTGCTATCTAATTATGGGGACCAAATTGTTCCTAAACCTGCTTTGTTAGTGGAACTACAAGATGTTGTTAGTGCACACAAACCAATGTCTAAACTTAATTACTGTACACATCTTGCCTTAGTTTGATTCTTTTTAAACACCAAGATCAGCACAGGGAACCTGGAAAGTCAATTGGGCTTTAAGGAAGGAGTAGATATTGGGATAAAGAGCAACATGAACGACAGATAAATAAATGGTAGGTGGTAATAATAGACAAATAAATATTCTAATAAATAATAATTTTGTACTAATAAATATAATATATAATGTGTAATATAAAGATGATAATAATAAAAATAACAAATAAATATTCTAATGGATTAGGAGCACTGATATTTTATCTTTGATAAATTCTTTTATAGAGGAGCAGCAAGAAGAAAAGTTAATTTCATACAGACAGCAAGAGCACAAGGAAAGAACTGAATTATGACAACCTCAATGCATTTGATCCTGTAATTTAAATGTATGGCAAAACAATAATCTGTTCAGGTACTGAATGCAATTCAATGTACCAGAGATGAATTGAGTATTTTAATAACCAGTCATGAGAATTTTCAAATTCATTGTCACAGCTTGAGCAAGGACAATTTCTTCCAGCCCATGTGCCCTTTAGTAGCTGAGTATTTCTAATCAGTGAGAGCTGAATGACCAAAGGAATGAACAAATAACAAGAAGGAATAATGAATAATAAGGAACAATAAGAATGGGAGAGGGAAAGGGATGAGGAGGGGAAAGCAAAACCAAAACTTCTGGAATGTAGATTAGGGGAAACTGCTCTGCTATAAATTCACACATCCAGCAGAGCTGAGGGAGGTGAGCAGAGCAAAGAGCCAATTTCCAGCACCCAATTTCCAGGGCCTTGTGCCTTTTTGGTGGAACCTTCATTTGCATTTAATCATGCTCTTCATAAAAGGCTCTTGGAAGGCTGCAGAAATAGGAGAATGTAACCCCATCATTCCAACACAAAGAAATAGGAGAATGTAATTCCCTTTATTCCAGCACAAAGAAATCCCAGCAAGGTGATCTCTCAATGGCTGAGCCACTGGAGAATTGCAAGTCCCAAATATCTGATATTTTTCCCCCAAAAAAGATGCCATAAGTGGAAGGAAAATTTCTCCAAGTGAAAAAGGTTTAAACAAAACACATATTTATCCCACCAAAGTATTGGAGAGGGGATTTTCTAACAATGCCTGCATCAGCTACAAGGATATTTTATGCAGAAATCAGGCAGGTACCTTTGAGTGTTTGAATAATGGCAAGCATTTTACTTTTTGGCAACCTCTTGAGCTGCACAAGAAGAAATATGTCACTCTTTGTTCTGTGATGAATTCTTGATGTAAAAGTCTAAATTTTCCACTGTCTTCCAACTTTTTCTTTAGGAGGACTCTAGAAAAATAGGAGGTGAACGGGAAGAGAATTTCCCAGGTGACAATTCCTGAGCTGTGGCTGTCCCACCCTCTGGGGATGGTTTTGAAGGGTGGTTGTTAACGGCTGGTGGGAAGGGGAGCTGGAAAATGTCACACTGATCATGGAATGCAGCTCTCCAGAACTGTGCTGGAGCTGCACTCCACTGAATACTTTTATTTGCTTGGAAAAGCCTCAGAATTCCTGGGTTTTGTGGAGGTATTTGTATTGCTGGTAGTTTATATACAGCTATGAACAGGACATCTGAAATCAGCGTCTAGGGCTTTTATTTTTCCAGCATCAAGCTAATTCCATTGTTATGACAATGGAGCAGAAAGATGCTGACAGCTCACTGATCAAACAGAATGCCCAGGAAACTTAACATTACAGCATAACAGAAGACAGTCTCAGTCCAAGTTTCACCCGATCACACAAAGCAAAAGCATATTGACAGTAGTTCTATCTAATCATCTGAAGTACGCCTGTCTTTTGTAGTACACCATCTGAAGAAGGCCTGTCTTTTTTACCACCTCCCTAAAACCCTCTAATTTTATAGATTCCCACAATATTTACCCCATTTTACAGCTTAATCTGGAAATCTTTCAGCAGAGTATCACCGTTTTTGTCATATTCATTTAATGTCACAACTTTTGCCTATTTGAAGCGGAGGGTGACAGATTAAAGTCAGGGATCAGTTCCTCAGAAAAATCCATAAGGAGCTTGAAACAGCTCTTGTAAAAAGGAACAGCCATCACTGCTGTCACATGCAGCTACGTCGCTGCTCATGTGGAAACAACACAAGAGTAAATAAACACAGGAATTGTGAGCAGAACATGCCTAATCACTGTTTAATGCCTTTCACTGCCACTTCCAAGCCTCCACAGTAATTTCACCCTGAATGTTCTATTTTGGTTTCAACACAAAGGGCCAGATTAGAAGTTTTTAATTCAAAAAGACAACGACATGGAAACTTCATATTCTCGGATTTTTTTTCTTCACCATTTCCAAAAGGTTTCAGTAATGGTTAATTCAAGCAAAAGCAAGTTCTGAGATATTCTTTTTAAGCAAAAATTTCAACCTTTAAACAATTCTTGAAGTCTGCTGTATTTAGTTTTAACATGGTTAAGTGACTGCACACTGACCTCAAAATGAGCAGCAGTATTACTGGGGACAGCTGACAAAGAGAATTGTAAAAGGCAGTAAGTGTGCATCAGTTTCATTTGAGTTTGGACAGAAAAAACCTTATTCCATCTGAATACAATACAAGAATCTACACAGGCAGGTTCTGTGCACTGGAATCTAAACAGAGATATTTTTTGAGAGGGTATTAAAGATGACTGAATATTTATAATTTTAACTATCTGATCAGAGCTGCTTCTAATCAATTTATTTTCCATTTACAGACTTACAGAACTTCTGTGGTCCTACAGTCACGGGTTTTTACCCTGATTTTTCAGGCAATGTTTCAGACAAAACTGAGGAATTTGTCCTCATTATGCAGAATAATTTTATGCCTTGCACAGCTCTGTGAGGAAAATGCTGCTGGATTGCTGCAGACAGGCAGAGATGTGCACACACTTTCAGACATGTGCAGATTAAGCTGTTTCTGCCCCCAAATGAAATTAGTTGTGTGTGTTAACGAGATTAGCAGCACAGCACTCCAGCCCTGGTGCAGCAGAGATGGGGACATTGATACTTTACAACAGCTGCTTTTGCTGATTAACATCATTAACTCTCATTATGTATTACACATAATCCTATTTTCCAACATGAAAGTTATTTGCTCAAGTCCTCGAAGTGAAAATATTCTGTTCTCATCTTGAGGAGTCCAGTGTCTAGATCTAAAGAATTCCATTCATCTATCAGTGGTCTAGATCTAAAGAATTTCAGTCATCTATCAAAAAAACTACTCTAAAACACAGGCTAATTAAAGAAATACAGAAGTGACTTTTAGAAGTATTGCTCATCCCTCAAAAGTAAATGTTTTCTTGACACCAATTAGGTTTGCGTCCTTTCAAACACTCAGTTGAAAATTCCCAGACTGAAACAACCCTTGAAATGAAGCAATGTGCTTTAAGCCTTACACTGGTGTTTGTAAGAGTGACATGCACAAAGTCTCCATCCCATCTTGACAGACAGACAGACAGACAGACAGAGCAGTTTGCCACATTTTCTCAGAAGGCAGAAACCACTACTGGAATTCAGTTCCACATTCCCTGCTCTGCATCACCCAGCCAAGAAGTGACCAACAAACACCCAGGGAAAGCCTCCACCAGCCCAGTGAGGAGCCCAGCAAAGGAGAAAATCGAGATTTAATTCTGCTGTTGCCACAGGAAGTCACACAGAGCCTGGATTTCAGGAGAGCAGCACCTGTGTGTTTATTCCATGGGGAAAGCCTTGCTGAGAGCTGTTCCTGAAACACAGGGACATCATCACAGAGAGATTTTGGACAATAATCACACTCTGCCATCTCCTTTCACTGTGCAGGTGTGGTTTACTCTAAAGGCCACTTAGGAGCTGGTTTGTCATCAATGCACAGCCCAACAGCCAAGGATCTGGGAGCTGGAAAAGACATTTATAATATTCAGGGGGAACAAAAAAGAAAACAAAAAAGAAACCCACCAAGCAATAACCCCGAAGCTCCATTAGCTGTCTGATTTTTTTTTGGAAAGGCCTTCTAGCAAATAAAAGAATAAAAGAACTGCAAAACTAAACAGAAAAGCACTGCTGTAAGACCCTCACCAAGCCAGGGGAAGTGATTGGAGTAGAAATAATGTAAACAATTGTGTGCATTAATTATACTTTATATTGGCTCCTCCCATGCATTACTATTGCCAAGGCAGTTAATCTTACCCCTGTGTACATTGAATTATTGCAAGTTCACATCAGGCATTTCTTCCTTAGCAAGAAAATTAATCAGCACAAAAATCCTGACCGTGGATCCAACTGAAAGAATTGAGGCAGGGAACATCCTGACACAAATCCTGAGCATCTCCATCCCATAATTTCTGCATTGTAACCCACACAATAGATGCTCATGAGACCTGTCTTCAAAACATCTGAGTGACTTTGCACTGGCACCATGGAGCTTCCTTTTATTCCAGGGCAAGAAAATTTTGGCCATGGACTGCTTTGTACCTGGACAACATCCACCAGCGAAAATTCCTACAAATTCTTCTCCCAAAAAACCCTTCTACATACAGATGTACATGACTACATGCACACAAACACATTTCAAAAGGCTGATCACAAACACCTGTCATTTATTGATATATATTGTATGGAACAGCCATACAAAACCCCAAAAATATTCTATTTTTTGGTTTTCTATATTCTAGGTTTTATTCTAATTCTTATTACCCCTACTTTTAGTTATTGTTAATAAATTTTTCTTTTTATCCTTTTAAAGTTTTCAGCCTAGTTGATCTTTCTCCTAACCCTATCACACAACAAGAATTAAGCACATTAGTAATTAACCAACACCAAATCCACCCCACTCTTTACTGCATTAACCAAGAAATCTCAAAATTAATGAAATCTCAAAATTAGTAAAATCTCATATTAAACAACAAATACCACTACACAAAATTACTGTTTCTACCCATTTTCAAACTAAAACCACCACACTGGAGAGCATCCACCAGTGAAAATTCCTACAAATTCTTCTCCCAAAACCCCTTCTACATGCACATGTACATGAGTACACACACACAAACACATTTCAAAAGGCCTCTCAGAAACACTCCTGTCATTTATTGATATATATTGTATGGAACGGCCACACAAAAAACCAAAAGTATTCTAAAGGGTTTATTCTAATTCTTATTACCCTTTCTTTAAATTACTGTTAATAAATTTTTCTTTATACCCTTTTAAATTTTCAGCCTACTTTACCTTTCTCCAAATCCTATCTCACAACAAGAATTAAGCACATTAGTAATTAACCAACACCAAACCCACCCCACTCTTTACTGCATTAACCAAGAAATCTCAAAATTAACAAAATCTCAAAATTAGTAAAATCTCAAATTAAACAACAAATACCACTACACAAAATTACTGTTTCTACCCAGTTTCAAACTAAAACCACCACGCTGGAGAGCATCCACCAGTGAAAATTCCTACAAATTCTTCTCCCAAAACCCCTTCTACATGCACATGTACATGAGTACACACACACAAACACACTTTAAAAGGCCTCTCACAAACACTCCTGTCATTTATTGATATATATTGTATGGAACAGCCACACAAGACTCAGGAAAATTACCTTTGGTAATCTGACAAAAAAAAAGGCCTCATAAATATTTTTTCCTCATTAAAAGTATCCCTAGGATTTTTATTTACCTTGATATCAAAATTTAATTACTATACACATCTTGCCTTAGTTTGATTCTTTTTAAACACCAAGATCAGCACAGGGAACCTGGAAAGTCAATTGGGCTTTAAGGAAGGAGTAAAGAACAAGATGAATGTGTGGTAATAGGAGATTCTTACAAATAAATATTCTAATGAATTAGGAGCACTGGTATTTTATCTTGGATAAATTCTGTTGAAGAGGGACAGCAAGAGGAAAAGTTAATTTCATGCAGACAGCAAGAGCACAAGGAAAGAACTTGGAATTATATATATACATATAATACATATAAAATATCTATATAATTATATATAGATATATAATTTTATATTTTTATATATACCTATTATTAGTAGATGGCTGAGACAACAACGTGAGCAAAACAAGTTCTGCACTCACGCACACTATGAAACCATATTGCCACTCAGTGGAGTTGGATGTATTTATCATATTTTTTGATTAAACCTTTTTATCATACTTTCAGAATCATAAATTTCATAGAATGATTTTTCTAATATTAATTTAAAAACCTTTAACATCTTATAAAACTTTCTCAATGCTGAAGTGTGTGTATACATAGAAAGCTTTCTTTGGAAATGATCTTCACTGCAGAAGAAACTATTGCCAGCCAGGGGCTATGTAGAAATTATGGACAGGATGGGACTGCTAGGAATGTGTGTTGAACTGTTTTATTTTCCAGCATCAGCCTCATTCCATGGGAATGACAATGGGAAGAGTCCATCATCACATATCCCAGGCTGCAGAGAAAGAACTTAATGTCACAACTCACTTTAAAAGTTTTTTGACCAATCACACAAAGCAAAAGCACATTGACAGTAGCTCCATCCAGCCCCTATAAGCACATGTACTTTGGTTACAACAATGCTTGCCTTTTTCAAATACAATACCCACTTGTAAGCCTGAAAGCACAATGCACAGAGCTCCATTATTATGCTTAGAACTTCCTAATATTTCGTTAGATATACTTTTCAGCATCTTAGGGAGTTATTCTAGACAAGTGTTAATGCACAAACCATTGTTCTGTTGGTCCTTACTTTTCTACTTTACATAATTTTTCTGCTGACCAATCTTATGGCTACTACTTAGCTCTAATCACAGTTGTGCTGTCTCTGAGGCCTGCCTTTTGCAGCTTTCCCAAAACCCTCTGATTTTATGGATTCCCATAGAAATCACTGAAACAGACTGAGAGGTAGTGAAATACTGAGCTGAATCTTCCTCTCTGAATCATCTCGGTCTCCCTGAGCAAACATAAGACTCAAGAGACTGTGACTGATCTCATACTGGAGTTTAATCCTCTCAATCTGGGCTGTTTCAGTGCAATTATAATCAGTTTTATTAGTAAGAAATCAGAAGGAATAAAGAAGAAATGAGGTCAGACAGAACAAACGTGAGGTCAGGCACGGAGCTGTGCACACACAGAGCTGGAGCAGCCCCTGAATGGAAGGAATCCCAGCTCCAGCTGCATTCCAGCTGTGAGCAGCTGTGCCCTGGCAGCAGGAGATGGGCACCCAGCATCCTTGCAGGATCCCACACAGCCCTGAGCATTCCCTGGCACAGCTGGAGCTGAGCTGGATGCTCTTAGAGCCCTGCACTGCCTGAAACATCTGGGCTCTGCAGGAAACCCAGATTTAACATTCTGTGCCCTTGGAATTAAACACTTCTACAACTTCAGCTTGAAAAGTATAATGAAGGACTTGATCTCAGCCACCTGATGCTTTAGGATTTTAGCTTTTGTATTTTCCATTTATTTGCATTCCTGCAGGTCTTTAGTGTGTAACCCCAAACTCCACACCCAGTGTCAGCTGCAGCTTTCCCATTTTGGGCTGACACAACAATTCCTCTCCAGGCCTGGCACTCAAGGACACCTCACTGCCTCAGGGCCCAGAGATGGGAACAAAAGGGACTTGGGGGGAGCAACCTTGGGCTCAATGACTTCATTCCCTGGAGCTGGAATTGGCAGATGAACCCCCAATGTGCAAATGGACCAAACTTATGAAAGTATAAAAACCCCTGACCCGTGGTCCATTTTTGGCTGTAGCCCCTGGGGGATTTTGTCTGCCCTGCAGGCCCTTCAATAAACAGAAATGCTTTTTATTCCTTTAATTCTGTCTAGCTTCTGTTTTCAGGCAGCCCAAAAAGGCATCACACCAGCTGTTTGTTAGGAATCTGTTTGTTCATATTTACGTGTCAGCCAGGGAGGGACAATGAGGGAGGCAAAAAGGACTGACAACATCTTTGCCCATTTTGCCCAAAGCTGAAGCAGCCTGCAGCTGTCACTGAGCTCTCTGAGTGTGGCTGGGCACTGATAAAGTTGTTTAATTAGCAGGAGCAGCAGTGCAGCCAAGCAAGGAGCTCTCACTGCAGACCCAGGGCTGAGGCTGCCCTCCCTCCCTCCCTGCCACGGGGTCTGGGAGGTTTTATCACCTCCCTGCACATTTCTGGCACTCCACAAGGTAAAGCTGCTCCTCTTTGGAAGCAATGTCATTACTGCAGGTAACATTTTACTTCATAATTCATGGCTTTGCTTTTTGTCATCTACAACATTGCTTTCTCTGCTGCCAATTTACTCTTTCCCATTCTTGACAATTTTTGCACCAGCCTGTAATTATCCTTTGCTGCTGTGTTCAGCCAAGCAGCTCCAAATTCCTTCTGTGGAGGTTCTGTACCCAAACCCGGCTGCCTGCATTTGTTCTTCCCTTCCTCAAACACAAATTTATGCTCAAACACGGATTTTTACTGAAGCCTTATCACATCTTTAAATGCAGATTGCAGTGTGCTTTATTTATAAATGTATAAACCACCCAAAGTGGTATTAAGCCAGATTTCTGTAGTTTCAAGGACTCCTAATGGGATATAATGATGTGATATTGGATATGATATTTCTGTGGGTCACTCACACGGTGCTATTAAGAACTGGGTACTAAAACTGCATAAAATGAAGCCACTACTTTTAGAAACTCCTGTGGGAATATTCAGCATCAGTCTTTTGAGGAAACATGTCAGGAAAAAAAGGCTTTTCCAGTGTCCCGCAGTGTTTACACAATGGCAAACCCTGACCATATAAACCAGGAAGTCCTCTACACACATTTTTGCAATATGAAGAATTAAATCTCTAAAATATCTAGTGTTATAGTTTTTAATTCCCTTTTGTTCCATGGCTTTCCTAATCCAACAGGTTACAATTTGCTGCTGGCAAGCCATTATCAAATTCTGAATAGGTTGCAAGTAGAATTTCTTATTTTTATGTGGTTCCATAGTCTACCAAGCAATTTGTTACTCCTTTCATCTCTCACTTCAGTCTCATTACTTTGAAATGTACCTCCTTGAAATTAATTCTTTCCTTGCCATTTTTTCCATTTCCTTTCTCTGAAAGCAAACTTTAGAAGAAAATGTTGGCAAACTTTTTTCTCTAATGTTACCCATTCCACCAAACGTGTTACCACAGCTTTCAGTGGGCTTCAGAGGCATTTTTATTGTCTCTTAAAGACAGGGAAAAGAGAAAAAATCACTTTGATGCTGAGCACAGGGGACTGGGATGGGATGGGATGGGATGGGATGGGATGGGATGGGATGGGATGGGATGGGGGTGACACCACAAGCTGTCCAAATTTGTGGCCAGCACCTCATTTACACTCAGCTGCCTAAAATAACGTCAGAGCCTGCAAGAGCTTGTTTAGATAGAGCAGCACACAGAGCATGGGGGAGAAAGTGTTTTCCTCCATGAAAGGGATTTTGTTCTCATTTTCTATCTTGTCAAAAAGGTAATCTCTCTCACATACTGTGTTTGGCTATTTATACCAACATTGCCAAGCATTACACATGACAGAACTGCATATAAACAGAAAAAAAACCCAATAATTTTCTTTCTTAGATCATCTTAAAATACCAGCACAGACATTGTCTGGGGCTGCACCAGCTGGCTGTTGGGAGAGCAGACATGGAAGTCAACTTGGGTGAGGTTGATGTACACAAAAATTCAGATTTAACACATTCCATGCTTCAAAATGAAACACATGAAGCACAGTTTGGGTGAGGTTGCTGTACACACAAATTCAGATTTAACACATTCCATGCTTCAAAACGAAACACACAGAACACAACTTGGGTGAGGTTGTTGTACACAAAAATTCAGATTTAACATGCTCCATACTTTGAAATGAAACACACAAAACACAACTTGGGTGAGGTTGATGTACACACAAATTTAGATTTAACATGCTCCATATTTGAAATGAAACACATGGAACACAACTTGAATGAGGTTACTGTACACACAAATTTGGATTTACATCTTCCATGCTTCAAAATGGAACACATGAAGCACAGTTTGGGTGAGGTTGCTGTACACACAAATTCAGATTTACATCTTCCATGCTTCAAAAGGAAACACACGCAACACAACTTGGGTGAGGTTACTGTACACACAAATTCAGATTTATCATGCTCCATATTTGAAATGAAACACATGAAGCACAGATGGGT
The DNA here is from genome assembly GCA_039654755.1 of Calcarius lapponicus. Lineage (NCBI taxonomy): Eukaryota > Metazoa > Chordata > Aves > Passeriformes > Fringillidae > Calcarius > Calcarius lapponicus. The sequence continues at coordinate 3,360,291 of CM077475.1, read as the reverse complement.
GAGGTTGTTGTGCACAAAAATTGAGATTTAACATGCTCTACGTTTGAAATTAAACACACAAGACACAATTTGGGTGAGGTTGCTGTACACACAAATTCAGATTTAACACCTTCCATACTTCAGTTAGCTCAGCTGCACGCCCTGCTCCTCCAGCCCTTGCCCAGTGTGGAATTAATATTAAAAATAAACATGGACAAGGAAGCAGTGCCAAGGCCCAGGAGCTGTTTTACCCCTTGGAACACCCCTTGCAGTGGCTGAGGAGGCAGAGCTCAGGGTGGAACTGCAGAAACCCTCCCAGGCTGCAGAGATGTGCTGTTTGTGCCTGCATCCCTCCTCTAATTGTGTTTTCATTTGGATTGCAGAGGCAGAGAGCCCTTAATGCAGAGCAGGGAGCTGCAGGGCTGATCCAATTTCCAATTACCTGCTGGGAGGAGGTGCACACTGGCCTCAAGCAAAAGCTGCTTGCAGCTCCTTTTTGGAGGGCTGGGAACCCACTGCAAAGGCCACAGCTCGGGTGAGGCTGAAATGGCTCACCAAGGTAATTTTGAAATGTGACATTTTCAAATGAATTAGAGAGAAACTACAGTAAATCTTGGTCACTCTTGCTCAGTTTCAGAGGTTTTAAGGAACCTGTTGCCTCCTTGAACTTGGGTTTTTATTTTGTTCACTGGAAGGTGGGAACCAGTTTCACTTAAAGCTGTGTGTGCTGTTGTTCTTTGTAACCACCAAACATGCATGGACACACTACAATGACAACTTCACTGCAGCTTTTCTGTTCATTAGGGATGGCTCAATTGTGCATAGCTAATTAGCAGACCCTGACTCCAACTGGCCTGGAATTCTCCTGTATTTACTTGTAACATGCTGATTTGGTAGCTGCAGCTCCCATTTCATTCAGTGCAAGCCTTCAGCGAGCGAGTTTCCCAAATTTAGAAGTGTTATACCAAAGGCAAGGCTGTTTTCCTTTAATATCAAGAGTTTCTTGTTGCACAGGGCATTTTAAATGAATAAAGGTAATTTAGTGTATGCTTTTTTTCCCCATATAGAATATACATACTGGTAAGATTATCTTTTACATTTTGATGAGATTATCTTTTTCTTACACTCCACATTTGGTCATTTGGTCAAAGTCGTGAGACAGAGACCCTTCAAAAACCTCCTCCCTCCTCTCCAGCACTGCTGGATTTGTCTCCAAACACCTCCCACCTTCAGTCCCTGCCAAGGAATCCCTTCCATCCCCTCCACCAGCTCCACTTTTGTCCCAAACTGTGTTTCCCTCCCCATTTCCCACCTGGCTCTGGATTTCCTGCTGGTGGCAGAGAGCTGTGCCAGGCCAGGAGGCTGCAGGGTCGTTGTTGTTTTCTCCTCCAGAGCCATCCCAAAGGACTGCAGAGTGCTCTGGCAGAGCAGTCCCCTCATTCATGCATTATTAAAACCCAAGTGATGCCTTCTAAATTTGGGAAACTCGCTCGCTGAAGGCTTGCACTGAATGAAATGGGAGCTGCAGCTACTAAATCAACATGTTACAAGTAAATACAGGAGAATTCCAGGCCAGTTGGAGTCAGGGTCTGCTAATTAGCTATGCACAATTGAGCCATCCCTAATGAACAGAAAAGCTGCAGTGAAGTTGTCATTGTAGTGTGTCCATGCACGTTTGGTGGCTACAAAAACCTACAGCACACACAGCTTTATTTGAAACTGGCTCCCACCTTCCAGTGAACAAAATAAAACCCCAAACAAAAATCAAACCCTAAGAAACTCACACTGCTCGCTTCATGAAAATTTTGTGTCATCAAGCAGGGCTTTTTTGTGCTCATATTAAAAATATTTCTGATGAGCAATGTTGGCCCATCAATGACTGGGTAATTTTAAACCAGAAAGTTTGCTCTTCATTTAGCATTTGTCCCATCTGGGGTTTATCTCTGGAGCCTGTCACAGGCTGAGTAACTACTCAGGCAGTAAACATGAAGTGAAATGTGTAATTGTCTGTGAGAAAAAAAAAAAAAAAAGGTACTGATACTTACAACCAGATTTGTGCTTAAAAATACAGAAAATCAGAATTTCCCAGCTTCATTCTTTTTATAATTTCATTGCTGCTGCCAACAAGTCTGATATTCAATGTTTAAAGGACAGGACACACTCGGTGATGATTAGTTTTCAGTATTGAAGCAGCTTTCTGAATCTTATACATAAGTTTTTAATAAAGATAATAATCTATACACAGCACCTTGGCCCCTTGCCACTGATGTATGGCCTCTCATCAGCTGCTTGTTCAGCACTGAATATTCAAGACTTTTTGTGTACAGAACAAAAAGGTTATTTCTGAGGAAATTAAAAATAAACCATCTTAACCATTTCAAAATAAACCTATCTAGCTGAAATTCTGGATACTTAAAGCAGAATTGAAAGAAAAGTTGAAGCAAGATGTCTAGATTTAATTTAGATCTGCCAGTGGTTGCTTGGATGACCTTGAACAAATGATTTCACTCCTTAGCTTCCTCCATTTGTAAAATATCAACAAAGATCCTCAAAGCTGTAAAACAGCCATGGAAATCTGTCACATCTAATCACCATCAAACCTCACAAGTGGTTCTTGAGGCTCTGCCCTCCCACTGCAGCTCCAAGCCCTTCCACCAGCTGTGGGAGCTCATCCCAGGGCTCTGCAGGTCAGGAATTGGAAATGTCTGCTCAAGATGCAGCTGCAGATGGAAAGGACATCACACCAAGTGCATTCAGAACAGGCCTGGAAATAAAATCAGCTTTTCCAATGTCTTTATGTAAATTTATACAAATTAACAGGGTATGCACTCTTCCTCACGGTGCTGTTCTGGAATGACAAGAAATTTCCAGCTGGGGGAATGGTTGCTGGCTATTTGCTTCCACCTGTGGGCCAGAGGGTCATTTATGGTACAAAGGGACCAGGAGAAAGTCTTCCACGAGAACCAGAATTGTATCTGCTGGAAATTGCCCCAATGAAGGGAGGAATGATGCATCTGACTCCATGTTCTCAGAAGGCTAATTTATTACTTTATAATACTATACTATACTAAAGAATACAGAAAGGATAATTACAGAAAGCTAAGAAGATAATAATGAAAACTTGTGACTCTTTCCAGAGTCCTGACACAGCTTGGCCCTGATTGGCCAAAGAGCCAAAACAACTCACAGCAGAATCCAATGTGCTGGGAAGGATGAAAGTTTGACAAGAAAGTCTCACAGGTATGTGTGCTTGGCAGAAAGATTTTTAAACGTGGAGTCTGATGAAGGAATAGAGATGGAAGCAAGTTTTGATCTAGAAGAAAAGAATTGCTGAGCCAGTCTCACTTGCTAACCAAGGAGGCAAAGGCTGTGTTAGTTAGAAGGGGTTTTATGGCTCAAACTCACCCAAGCAAGAAGATGTTTTTACCAAGCAGAAAGAGCACAGGCAAACAAGGCAGCAAAGTTGCAAGTAGAAAAAAGGTCTCAGAATTTTCCACTGCAAGAAAACTGAAAAACACCTTCTAGCTTAAACTGTAATGTACTGACTTTAGTGACTGGAGAACAGCAACATGAATATGGTAATTACAGTAGTTATGATGGGCTATAGATAAAAGTTAAGGTATAGATTGGTTCTACTGTATGAAGATGCTCAGCAAAGAAAAGTAAATAATGCATTGTAACCAAAACCAAAGGGTCTGCAGGGCTGCCTGCAGCTGGAGCTGACAGCTGTGGGCACAGCTCTGTCACCCACCACCCTGGACTGCTGGAACCTCCTGGATGGAATAAACTGCATTTTGGATACAATAAACTGCATTTTGGAGAGCCCCTGGAGTCCCACATCCCTCATTTTGGCTCTCACACCAATGGAACAATCACCTGTGGGTAAACAATCTCCAAACACATTCCACACGAGCACAACACAGGAGAAGCAAATGAGATAAGAATTGTTTTCCTTTTTCTCTGAGGCTCCTCAGCTTCCCAGGAGAAAAATCCTGGGTGAGGGGATTTTCCAGAGAATGTGAATGCCACAAACCAGAACCAACCAAGATCCCTTGCCATGGATTTATTGACTACAGCCTTTAGCCTATTTTCAATTTGTCCCTTCTCTCGCCACCAATGCTGGTGGAAATCTTTGAATCAGCTTTTTTTATAGCCTGCCTTCAGGAGAAGCACAATTACTAAATGTGGTTGGAAGACTCCAAGGCATCTGTATTAAAAGAATTATCCTTTACAGCTCTGACACACCCCATACTGAGAAAGGAGGGGGCTTTAACACAGCTGCATTTACTCTTTCTTTAAGAAGTATGGAAAATGGTAAAAAAATACACAAATTACTATACATAAGCCAATTCTCCCATTTTTCCCCTGTCCCATGCCATAAAAGTAAAGTAATTGAAATGGAGAATTTCAAGACTTTCAATAGGACAAACCTCTTAGGGCAAGAAATTGAAGAGAAATATCACTGAGATCAAGATTATAAAATGCAAGAAACAGCAGGGATTTGCTTCTAGGTAGAATATCCCAAGTGATTCCGTGTGCAGCAACAATGTTGGGTTACTAAATCTTGTATATATATTATTAATATAGTTTATATTATGTATGTATTATGACTATAATAATTGAAGCATGCGTCAATCTTTCAGAGAAATAAAAGATATTGAAAACAAAATATCTCTTTATGCAAGGGGTAAGAGAAAGGGTCCCTTTGTGCCAGGGTTTCTGTCTTTGCTGACAGAAAAAGGCATCCCTGTGCCCATCCCTGTCCCTGATGTTTCCTCTGGCCCTTGCTGAGGAGAGGATCCTGAACCAGTGAGATTTCAGTGTGACCCAGACCGAAATCCTTGGATTTCCATTGAACCTGCAATCCACAAGCAACATACACATTTTCAATCTAAGGCAAACAAACACAGTGCAGCTGAAAACACCACAAAAGCAGAGGCCAAGCAGCTGATCCTTCTGTGAGGATCAGAGCCCAGCAGCCGTGAGGGTTTCTGGAGCCTCTCAGGGTTGCTGTGCTGCTGGTTTTGGTGCTGGTTTGGTGCTGGTTTGATGCTGGTTTTGGTGCTGGTTTTGGTGCTGGTTTTGGTGCTGGTTTGGTGCTGGTTTTGGTGCTGGTTCCATGCTGGGTTTGGTGTTGTTTTTTGTGCTGGTTTTGGTGCTGGTTTGGTGCTGTTTTTTGTGCTGGTTTTGGTGCTGTTTTGGTGCTGGTTTCATGCTGGTTTTGGTGCTGGTTTTTGTGCTATTTTTGGTGTTGTTTTTGGTGCTGGTTTCATGCTGGTTTTGGTGCTGGTGTCATGCTGGTTTGGTGCTGGTTTTGGTGTTGTTTTTGGTGCTGGTTTGGTGCTGGTTTTGGTGCTGGTGTCATGCTGGTTTGGTGCTGGTTTTGCTGTTCTTGGCGGGGTTTGCTCAGAGCATCACATGACAGAGCTGTGCCAGCCTCCCCTTGCAGCACAGCCCAGGCAGCTGGGGGTGCCCAGCAGCCACTGGCACTCACCTGCTGCCCCTCCCAGCCTCCCTTTGCCTTCCCAAATCACAATCCTCATTCCATTTTAGCCCACAGAGTCAAACCCCCCAGCAGATCAGTGCATGGACATCCGGACTTCGCAAGGCACGAACAAACTCTTTTGCATGAATTATCAGAATTCAACATCTCTGGAGTTGGAACGGCCTCACAAAGGTCAGAGACATAATTTTTCAGAACATATTCAAAATCTGCTACAAAACAACTCCGATTGCTGGGAAAGGAAAGAGCCAGTGCAACAACAAACTGTTTTTTTCTAGAATTACTACGTATCCGTGTCACATACTACGAGGAGGAGCAAAAAAAGGCAAAAGCAAGCAGGCATGAGTAACCTTGTGTAGATGTGAGGTTCCTGCCTGGAGTGCTCCAGGGGGAACTCCCTGTGCAGGGCTTTCAAAGCTTTGCCCCTACCCACAGATTGTGCTAATTTGGGGTGCATTTATCAGGGATGTAAATCCCGTATGGAAAATTACATTCAAAACACTCAGACTGGCTCCAGTAAGCACAGAAAAATCTCCCAGAAAGAAACCTTGTGGGCAAATACAGTTCCTGGATGTATCAGGCAGAGAGCTGTGCACTCTAGAATATCAAATAAAGAGATGTTTCTGCAAGGCAGGGAGCAGTGTCCATGGATGCATCTCCATGACGTAGCTACAGAGGCTGCCTCAGCCTGGTCGATACAACCACCTTGTTTTTTTCAAAAAGAAAAAAAAAAAAAAAAAAGAAAAAAAAAGAAGAAAACCACCCCCCCCCCCAACCAACCACAAAACCTGACAGAAGAAAAAGCCTGGAAAATGTAACAGGTACAGAAATAACGTATCTGCCGTAGTTAAAGGTTTTAGTTTTCATTCTAGGTATTTTATAGAAGCACCGTTTTTAAAGCAAATGGGATCAGATCACAGCACTGCACAGCAAGGCTGGAAATTCGAGACGCTGAGAATAAAACCCTAAACCCACAATCCATTACCGGATGATCTCAGCATCACAAAAACAGACTTGTTTTACTCTGCATTATTTTAAGGCGCTGCTGAGACCTTCTGCGCTGTAATTAGCAACGAGAGGGTTGTCAGCTCGATGTGCAAACACACAAGTTAGCCAGGGATGGATAGGAAGGTGTCCTTCCTCCAGAGCACAGCATCCAGCAGCACAAACAGGTCTGCAAGAGCCATAACCTCTGCTGCTGGTACCAGCCAGGCTCGGGAGTCCTACACTTGGAAAATCCCACGTTTTTCGTGCTACCAGCCGGAGCCAAACACGCAGCCCAAATAAAACCGGCCGAGTTAATGAAGCCCGGGCAGGAATTCCCGGAGCTAGGGCAGAACCGGGGCTGGCGCCCGGCATCCCCAAGGACCTTCACCCTGCTGAATGGCACAGAGCAGCGGGAGCTGCGTGAAAACAAACCGGCTCGTAAACACGGATTAAAGCACACAACGCCGCCCCACAGCGGCTCCGCACAGCGGTCCCTGCCCAGGGCACCTCCATCCAACCTGCCCCTACGCACGGGCTCTGTGTCCCCAGAGAACACGGGATGTGCTTGGTCAGGGCGCTGTGTATGTTTTATTTAGTGTTGCGATGGGAAGCAGATTCCACGGCTAGGCAGGCGCTCCAGGGCTCCCTGGGGTTGTTTTTTTGGGGTTTTTTTTTGCTCCATCCTCCATCCCGTGAGGCTGCACTGCAGCCCCTCGGCAGGGCCGGCTGCGGGGGCTCTGCCCCAGGTGAGCCGCACCTGCCGGGGAGGACGGGGCAAGGACGGGGGCACGCATGACGGTGATGATGGTGACGATGATGATGCAGGGGCATGCAGGGGGGCACCTACCAGTCGGTGTGCGGCTCGTCGATGACCAGGAGCAGCTTGAACTTTCTGCCGACAGCCGCGGAGACGGCGGCGGACGCGTCCACCAGCCCGGCCGAGGCCGCCGTCTGCTTCACGGCGTTGGAGAGCGAGCTGAAGAAGCTGCTGCCCGCCGACTGCTGCGGCGGCGGCGGCTGCTGCTGCTGGGGCGGCGCGGGCTGCGGCTGCGGCTGCCGGCGCTCCGAGGCCGGCGAGCCCGAGGCGGGGGCCGGGGAGCCCGCGGAAGGCGGCGGCGGCGGCGGAGGCTGCTGCGGCTCCGGCCGCTGCAGGTCGGTCATGTAGCCATTGGGCAGGTTGGCGATGAAGCTGCTGTCCGAGAGCCTGCGCCGCAGAAAGTTCATCATCTGGCCGGGCGGGGGGCTGCGGCGGGGCCGGGAGCGGGCTGTGGATGCGCCGGCGGCAGCGCTCGGTGCGCCCGCTCCGCGCTCGGTGCGCCCGCTCCGCGCTCTGCGCGCCCCACGCGCTGCCACCGCCCGCCGGCAGGGGGCGGCCGAGGGGCGGGCGGGGCGCGGGGACGGCGCGGGGACGGGGAGGGGACAGGGATGGGATGGGGATGGGATGGGGATGGGGAGGGGACAGGGATGGGATGGGGATGGGGACACGGAGGAGACAGGGATGGGATGGGGATGGGGATGAGGACAGGGATGGGGATGGGATGGGGATGAGGAGGGGACAGGGATGGGATGGGGATGGGGACACGGAGGGGACCGGGATGGGATGGGGATGGGGATGAGGAGGGGACAGGGATGGGATGGGGATGGGGACGAGGAGGGGACAGGGATTAGGACAGGGATGGGGACAGGGACGGGGATGGGGACACGGAGGAGAGTGTGATGAGGACAGGGATGGGAACAGGGAGAGGACAGGGAGGGGATAGAGATGGGGATGGGGACGGGGATGGGGGTGGGGACAAGGACAGGGACAGGGATGGGGACAGGGATGGGGATAGGAATGGGGATGGGGACAGGGATAGGGACAGGGATAGGGACAGGGATGGGAATGAGATGGGGACAGGGATGGGGATGAGATGGGGACAGGAAAGGTACAGGGATGAGGTCAGAAATGGGGACAGGGATGGGGACAGTGATGGGGATGGGGACAGGGATAGGGACAGGGATGGGGACAGCAGGGCACGGGGATGGGGATGGGGACTGGGATGGGGATGGGATGGGATGGGGATGGGATGGGCACATGGATGGGGACAGGGATGGGGACAGGCCGCAGGCAGCAGGGGATGGAGTGTGTGGGTGTGTGTGGCTGTGTGTGGCTGTGTGTCCGGCCGGCACAACCAGGCCCGCGATTCCGCCCCCGCCACAGCAGCCCCGCCGTGCCCAGCGCTGGGTGAGGATGAGGACGGAGCGGGGAGCGCATCCTGGGACAGCTCCATTCACAACATCCCGGGACAGCTCCAGCGTCAGCCTGGACAGCTCCAGCCGAGCATCCCGGGACAGCTCCGGCATCAGCACGAGCATCCCGGGACAGCTCCACCCAGAGCATCCCGGGACAGCTCCATCCATAACACCCCTGGACAGCTCCATCCAGAGCATCCCTGCACAGCTCCATCCCCTCGGGCCCTGCAGGATGCAGGGAGGAGCAGCAGCCCCATCCCAAAGCTGTGGCTGTGAGCAGGAGCAGGCAGAGCCACACTGGCATCCCCCCAGATTTTTCCCCAAACCTCTGTAATCACAGAGCCCGCTCTGGTTTATGGCAGTGTGAGGAAGGGGTGCTGTGTTTCTTCAGGCAATTTTACCAGAATCTGGGCGCTTTTTCCCACCAGGATTTCTTTAAGAGTCATGAGAATGCTCTTTCCCCTGGGTTTTGGGATAGGCACTGTGTGTGACATCAAACACACAGCTCAGCCCTTATCCTGTTATCAAAATACATCACAAATCATTTGGCTGCTCAGCTTTACAGGCCATATTGAATGGAAGAGGTGCTCTAATAACAAACACAGCAAATCCATGCAACAGCTTCTTTTAAAGTTAGAGTTTTAATAAAATCCCAGGTACTAACATTTCCACAGTTTGAATTTTACACCTTATGTGCAGGATTCTTTAATGAAGGGCTGAATTTAGAAATACTTATGTACTGTAGAATGACAAAACCACATAAAACACCAGGGCTAATAGGTGATGGTTGTAATTTAAACACCGTGGACACACTGGGGGACAAATTATATATACAGACAAATTATAATTTAATATCTGTTAAATTCCTGTTCTGGATTGAGGGATGATTATATAAAAACACCCTCTCTTTGGACACACTGCTTCCTGT